>LPNX010066055.1:193769-338769 GCA_001517045.1 Pseudotsuga menziesii | reverse complement strand
GAGAGAGCTCGTTGGATGCAGAATTTGATTCCACATCCAACGAGTATCCACAATGCATACTTTTGATGAACCCTACTACCCCAAAAACAAGAAATACCTGAAAAATGTGATAATGATGTCATCGTCACATTTTTTCAGGTATTTCTTGTTTTTGGGGTAGCGTGGTCGGTCAAAAGTATGCAGTGTGGGTACTCGTTGGATGAAAAATCAAATTCCACATCCAACGATCTCTCTCGATCGAAATTTGAGTAAACACACAGGGATATATGTCAAAAATACGAACACAAAAAAGCAGTTGTTTTATTTTTTCCTCAAAAATTAATAAATATTATTTTATTATTTTAGACCTCGAAATTCCTCTAATGGTCTGCATTCAAGGAACTAAAGGAATTGTGTGCCACTTTGACAAATATGTTCAAAGGAAAGAACATCAACCAGAAGATGACTTTGAGGAACCAACTAAATAATGCGAAGATAAAAAACTTCGAGACTATATAGTCTTACTTAACAAGGGTTTCCCAAATCAAAGAGCAACTTGAAGTGGTTGAAGAGAATGTCGATGAAGGAGAAATTGTAATGACTACCTTGAATGGTATCCCTATATCACGGGACTCATTCATTCAAGGAATTTGTGTAAGAAGGAGGATGATCTCTTTCAACAGACTTGGAGATGAATGTGCACAAGAAGAAGCTCGACTCATGACAAGAGAAGAGAAGATGGGAGCAATTGAATATCAACCTATCGCAGTTCACACCAAGAAGAACTTCAAGAAGAAGGAGAAGAAGGAGAAGAAGGAGAAATTTCATCACAACAAGAAGAAGGACAAGAAACCAAAGAACACCAAGAGAGACACTTCAAATGTTCGATGCTACACTTGTGATGAAAAGGGACATTTTACAAGAGATTTTCCATCATGAAAATGAGACACCATGCTCATTTTTCCGAAGATGATGAACAAACAAACAAAATATTTAGTAGGGAGAAGGATGATTCAGAGGAAGAGTGTGTACTAATCTCAACACTTACTGGCACTATCTCACATGGAAGAAATGTTTGGCTTGTGGATAGTGGAGCTTCTAAACACATGACGAGATACAAGGGATCATTCGTAAATATGTATGAAAATGAGTCATATTACAAGGTTAAACTTGGGGATGATTACCAGTACCCCATAAAAGGGAGCGGAGAAGCTTCATACAAGCTTGACTTCAGGAAATCTTTAAATATGTAGGATGTGCTATATGTTTCAGGATTGAAGAAGAATATTCTCTCCATCTCTGCACTAGATGAAAAGGGAATTAAAGTTTCTTTTATCGATGGCCAAGTTATGATGTGGCCTAGAGGAAAGACAATATAAGATGCAACAATGATTAGAGAAGAATAAATAGGCTTGTACAAGCTAAAGGGAAATCCTGAACAAGCATTGGTTCATGAGTCAATTGAACCAAGCGAACTATGGAAAAGAAGGCTTGCATATGTGCACTACAAAGCACTACCGATGGAAAGCAAAGAATTCTTAGGATTTCTAGATATCCAGGAAAAGAATGAAGGCGTTTACAAAGTATGTCCGCAAGGAAAGAATGCGAAGAAGACAGTTCCCGGTAGTGAGAGCAAGGCTAAAGGAATACTCGAGACAGTACATTCAGATGTATGTGGACCCATGTCTTTTAACTCACTAAGTGGGTATGTGTACTATGTTTCCTTTATAGATTATTTCTCACGTAAGACTTGGATATATTTCTTCAAAGGGAAAAGTGAATTTTTTAGTAAGTTCAAGGAATATAAATCCTTGCTCGAGAAATAGACAGATAGGAATATTAGGACTCTACGGTAAGATAATGGAAGAGAATTTAATTTGGAATAATTCAAGGAACTCTGCAAAGAGTCCATGATTTGGAGGGAGTTGATCACTCCATACAATCCTCTGCAAAATGGGGTTGTAGAATGAAAGAACCAAACCATCATGGAAGCTGCAAGAGCTATGCTACGTGACCAGGATCTCCCAATGCACCTTTGGGGAGAGGCGACAAGAACAACTGTGTTGGTACAGAACCATAATCCTCACCACATGCTTGACAGAAAGATTCTTGAAGAAGATTTCTTAGGAGAGAAGTCAGAAGTCATCCATCTAGGAATATTTGGTTTCCTGGTGTACATACATATCCCAAAGGAGAAGGGGACCAAGCTCGATCCTTCTGGGAGGAAGGGTATATTCATAGGATATAATGATACATCAAAGGCCTACCGAATATACTTCCCATGATTCAAGAATATAGACATAAGTAGAGATGTAACCTTTGATGAAGAATCGACATATTCAAGATCTAGGAGGACTCCTATCCAGGAATTCGAGGAACCTAAAGAGACGAGACTATGAGAAATGGAAATTGGAGAAAAAATTCTAGAAGACCATGAAGATCATGGCATGACAGAACCACAAGAAATGGTAGAGACAATCCTTGAGAAGGACTCTGATAAGAGGAAACCAACATGGGAACAAGAGCTCATATGAGAAGCTAAAAGGTAAGGTGCTCCAAAAGGAATAGATAGAGAGAGAGAAAGAGGGAAAAGCCCTATAATAGTTATGTGGCCCTTTTGTGTGACATCATTGATAGAGAACCTTCAACCTATGAAGAGGATGCAGAAAAGAAAGAATGGAAGGATGCTATGATTGAGGAATGTCAGTTGATTATGAAGAATGTTGTCTAGGAGATAGTTCTGAGACCAGAGAAGAAGTGCGTCGTGACTTCAAAGTGGATCTACAAGATTAAGAATGTTGCAGACATAAACATCGAGAAATACAAGGAAAGGTTCATAGTGCAAGGATTCTCACAGAAAAAAGGCATATAGTACAAAGAGACATTTGTACCTATGGCAAGGTACACTTCCATTAGGACCATACTTTCTTTGGCATCGATTATGAAATGGAAAATACACCAGATGGATGTTAAGATAACTTTCTTGAATGGTGTAGGCAATGAGGAAGTGTACATGGAACAACCATTGGGATTCAAGACACATGAAAGGAAGACCCATGTGTTCAAATTGAAGAAGGCCTTGTATGGATGGAAACAAGCACCAAGGACATTGTATGAAAGGATAGACAACTTCCTGATGAGATTGGGATTTACCAAGAGTAAAGATGATTCCAACCTCTACTTCAAGGTGAAAGACAGAAGACCTGTGATACTCCTGCTATATGTCAATGACTTGTTTCTGACAAGAGAAGAGGAAATTATTACAGATGCAAGGAGGAGACTTTCTACATAGTTCGAGATGAAAGACCTAGGTATGATGCACTACTTCTTATGCATAGAGGTGTGGCAAAGTGCAGATGGAATATTCCCCTAGAAATTGATGTATGCAGTTGAGATTCTAAAGAGATTTAGAATGTTGGACTTTAAGGTGATAGCCACACCTATGGCGTCTAACTTGAAGCTTCTAAGTGATTCTTCGTATAAGTTGGTAGATTCCACAATGTATCATTAGTTGATTGGCTCATTGATGTATCTGAAAAATACAAGACCAGAAATATGATTTGTGGTGAACAATATGAGCCAGTTCCTAAAAGATCTGAGACATGCTCACCTGATAGCTGCAAAGCATGTTCTGAGGTACCTAAATGGTACATGGGATTATGGGATCAAATATGATGTGGATTAGAAAATTAACCTACATGGTTATTTTGATTCAGATTGGGTGGGTAGGACCACTGATAGGAAGAGCACCTCAGGTTATTGTTTCATTTTGGGATTTGGCATGATATCTTGGTTCAGCAAGAAGCAATCATGTGTGGGGCTAAGTACAGCTGAGGCATAGTATGTTGATGCTTGCTCGACTAGTTGCAAGGAAGTGTGGCTGTGAAATATACTGTCTGACTTGTTCGATGTCCAGTTGGATGTGAATTGGATGTAGGTTGTTCAAATATAATAAGTCCTTAAGGTTGACTAGAGAACGTAAAAGGTCCTAGTGTAGCAGGTTGTTGGGTCGTAATCCCTCCTTACATATATATCCATATATATGTGTTCCCATGTTGAGATGATAAGGTCATGAAGCACGAGAGGTTTAGCTAGGTGGTTCTAATGATAGAAAGCAGGTTGATCATGAATAGACATAATGCAATGAGGGTGCTCCTAAGAGATTCTCACATAGTATAAGCTACAGGTTGTCTTAATGATGGGAAAATGATCTTGGCTTACTACTATGGTGAAAGAACATAGGTTTTCTGCATCTAAATCTTTTTTCTTTGTTTTGTTTTGAGCAGGACAATAGAGATAATTTGGATACGATGAGACACAGTTTATTGTCGTGGCAATGTAAAGAAGGTCCTAAACCATTCCTATGAGATGTCTTTCTCAAGATGAGATGAAGACCTGGGTGAGGACTAGGACTACACCCAATTGAGAGAGGGAAATTCTAATGACAGATAGTACTGATCGATGATGACAGATAGTACCGATTGATGATCAATTATAAGAAGACGATGGAAGTAGCTATGATGATGACTCTATGAATTTGTGATGATGACTATGTGATGAAGACTTGACCATATGTGTTGATGAATGTAGTACCCTAGTTTTGACCCCATGGTATTTAATTGTACATGATGTAATTACTCTATAAAAATCATGGCAAGGAGCTCAAGGCCAAGGCCCTGCCAGTGATTGATGTTTTGTGGATAGGTGATCAAGGTTGATACCTATTTCTTTTGTGCTAAGTCAAGCACGGTAGATATATTTTTGGTATATCATGTAAATGTAAAAATTAATATAAAACCACAGCTAGTTATGGGACTGCAATCATTAAAGAGATGGGGCATGATTCCACAAGGGATAGGGAGGGGAGTTAGTCAAACTATTTAGCCAATAAGGTGTGACCAGATGTCAATGGGGAAACCCATGAACCCTCAAATACCTTTTGTCCCCTCTACTCAATCATCAATTTCTTCTAGAAGTTGGTTGAGGCAGTTAATGCCTTGGGCAGGGAAAGGCATGGTAGTCTAATGACTTTACTGAGAAAACCTTCAGTCTGCGCATACCTGCAGCCTTGGAGGCCATGTTATTGCTTTCGTAGCAAGAAATTATATGTGGGAATGCATTCCCATCCCCTCATCCCATGAATCACGCTAAACATTGGGGCATTTGTCTTTTCATTTGCACTATTCATGGAGCTACGAGGGGGAGAGTCATGTTTTTTTCCTGTGTGCTATGCATTCATCCCGTTGGAGACATTTACCACCTTACACACTCATTTTGGTCAATTTGTCCTAGTTAAACCACTATCCTAATTATTATTGACTTAATTGACATCAGAGGAGCACTAGATGACATCAGCTAGATCACACCCACGCCTACCTTTAGTCAAGGAGGATAACTTAGCCTTCTCCTACATTCGGGGAGGCTAACTAGAGCACTCTAGGGGTGATATGAGTGTCATTAATGCCCCATATTGCTAATTGATGGTTACAATCAATTAAACATAGCAGTGAAGGTGCCCTCCATCATTAAATTGATTATTTATTGATTATTTAATGAACTGGAGTCAACAGAGGCGCCTCCAACTACTTTTGATGTTCAGTTACACTTCAGTTAACCTCATCGAGGTTCATTGGAGTCATTGATGCACTACCACTTGATGGTTAGCTTGATATGACATGTGTCTCACCTAATTTCAGTTAGAATCAGTCATTTACTACACTCCGACTTTAGTTAGGGCTCATTTGAGTCAATCAGGGTTTTGATCAGTGGTTAACTTGAGTGTTGACTATGGCTTACATTCAGTTAATCTAGACTCACCCATTCAATTCAAATGATCTCCTTGGGAATTTGAATTGCTTTATCATTCATGCTTGCAGCATGATCTTGTATTGTATTACTCATTCTTTGTGTGAATATACAAAGAAGCTACTCATTTTGTAGCACAATTACACCATTTTCATGTATTATTGTTATTAATCTTTGATGAGACTTGTGTTTAGTCCCTAGATTACTGTCATAGATTAATATGGTATTAGAGCTCATGATGGGACAAAGCTCAGATCTCTCAAAAACAACATTTTTGATAGATCTTGCATGAAAATTGAGCAAATAGCTCAGAAATCCAGCACTGCACCAAAAGCCAAGGCTTACCACTTAATACCCCAAGTAAAGAACTTGTTGATCAAGATTGTTTGATTGAATATGTTTGGTGTGATGAAATCCTAAAATGTGTAGGCTTTCCAACCTTACATTGCCCCTTTTGTTGTGATTTTCAGGTTTTTTGACAAGTGAAAGCATTCGCTCCAGCAGATTCAGATGGCTTCTTATGCAGATCTTTTGACTCCGTTCAATTTCCACTCATAGAAAGGAGACATGGAGATCTAGCTACATTCTAGAGGACTCTATAGGGTCACCAAGGACACTGAAGAAGATCCTAGTTCTGCAATAGAAAAATCTAGATTCTTGAACAAGAAGGATGAAGCATTCGAATTCTTGTGCCTCTCTGTTTCCCGGGATCTTCTTTTCCATCTTTCGGGATTGAAAAATCCAAAGGAAATTTGGGACAAATTGGAAGCCCTATATGGAAAGCAGGATGATTTGATAGTTTACCAGCTTGAGAATGAATTAATGTCGCTCCAACCTTCCAATTTCGGGACCTTGAATGACTTTTTCACAAAGTTCAAGCACATTGTCTTACTGTTGAAGCAATGTAAAGTGGAGAAGGAGGATGATCGGCTCATCCTCAACATACTCTCCAAACTTGGAGCTGATTATTTAGTTTTTGTCTCTACATTCCGTGCGGGGAAGCTCACAACCCCTAAATGGAAGATGCCTACACTCAACGCCTTCATTGAGTCCCTTACAAGTGAACATGATAAGCTTGTCCAGATGGGGATCATTAAACCTTCCCATGATCAAGCCATCCATGTCTCAGGGCCTAAATATTTGAAGGGTAAAGGAAAGCAGCATAAGAACCCAAAAACTAAATTTGAAGCTCCTAATCCTAAAGTTGAAAACCAGCATTATGATGAGTCTTCCGGCTCAAAGAAGAACAAAGGAAAAGGGCATCAGGGAAAGGAAAAAGTCAAGGGTTCATACTGCAGGAAGGGATTCCACCCTGTACATGCCTACATGAAGAATAATCTTGATGAAGCTACCTCTCTCCTTGAGAGAAATCACATCAATATTTCAGAAAGCTTTCAGAGGAGAGATTAGCAAGATCGGGAACCACAGCATGAAAAAGGTCATGCCCTCATGGCAAGCACTTCGAAGTCCAAAGCAATATTTATTGATTCTGGAGCTTTGAACCACATTATGGCTAAAAGAGACTCCTTTTCATCCTTATGGGAGATGACTCCACCATCATTTCAAAAGGACAAGGTACTGTTGATCTTGAGAATGGCTATTTTTCAAATGTTTTGCATGTACCATCTCTTGCATGAAATCTCCTTAGTGTCTATCAAATGACACATACAAGAGTGTCTAAGAGATTATCTTTCAGCCCAAATGATTTTGATATAATGGAAATTGCATCCGGGAAACTCATTGCTAAAGGCTTTGCAAACCATCATGCAAAAGCCTATGAGTTCTCCCACTTTGTGGCGGATGCAAAGTCCACCGCTCTGCTAACTCATGGAAATGAAGTTAATAGGCTCTGCCATGAAAGGTTTGGCCATATAAACTTCAAATATTTTCAACAATTACAGAAAAAATCCATGGCTGAAGGCCTCTCGGTCATCAAGGAAACCATTGGAAATTGCAAGGGCTTGCTGTGTGGTTGGAAAACACCCTGAGCACAAGTTCAATCGAGGGAAGAAAAACCGAGCTACATGCATATTGGGGCTGATAAATTATGATATCAGTGGTCCGATGCCTATCACATCCATTAATGGATCAAGGTATCTTCTCAATTCTATTGATGATTTTTGAAGGTACACATAGGTCTTCTTTCTCAAAAAGAAGTCTGAAGTATGTGAAAAATTCTCTGAACCGAAGGCCTTGATCGAGAATGCCTCTAGGCTTAAGATAAAGATCTTGAGATATGATAATGGTGAGGAGTATGTCATTAATGAGTTGATACACATATGCTCCCAAAGTGGTATTCAGTTCAAACATTCAATTCCGTACACTCCCCACCAGAACGGTGTAGCGGAAAGGAAGAATTGGTCTCTCAACGAGATGACCACCTGTATGTTGGAATCAAATAAGTTGGCTGAAAATTTGTGGGATGAAGCCATGCATGTTGTAGCATACATTAAAAAAATAGTTCCACACTCATTCATGAAAGGGAAGACCCATTTCAAAGCATACTTCGGACACAAGCCGGATGTGTCGAACCTGTGGGTGTTTGGGTCCACTACATGGGCCCAAATTCCACTTGATAAAAGGAGGGCTTTGCAACGGCAAAGCATAGAATGTCTATTTAATGGGTATACCGATGAATCAAAATGTTTCAAGCTTCTTGATATCAAAACAAAACATATCATCATCGAGAGAAATGTCAAGTTCGATGAGCCTCTTCATGAGGTGGAACTAGTGAAGGAGAAAACTGCTGAATTTCCTTCCTATTCTACTGAATATTTGGATGATGAAATTGGGGATGATGACCCTGATTTGGATCCTATGATTTCTAATATCAGTGTACAAAAAAATTAGATTCTGAATTAGATCCTGAAGTGCAAAATCATCTTCCCACATGGGCTCGACAGGCACTCTCCTCCGCATGAGATAACATTGGAAATCCGGATGATCCAAGGAGAACCCAGTCTGAAATCCAAAGAGAAGGTATTTCCCGCTCTTGTCCTGATTATTTTCTTTCTGAAAATTGTTATTTTATGATTAGTTCAGACCCAAAATCCTACTACCATTCCTGGAAGGATCCAAGATGGCAAGTTTCCATGGATGAAGAGATGAATTCTCTTCAGAAAAACACTACTTAGGAGCTAGTTTCTCTTCCTTCGGGAAGGAAATTGGTTCAATGCAAGTGGGTGTTTCAGACCAAGGTTGCTGCTAATGGAGGCACCTAAAAATATAAGGAAATTCTGGTGGAATTTTTTTTATCTTAGGTCCAATTTTTGGACTACCATGATACCCTTGCACCGGTTGCAAAAATGGACTCCATCCACCTAGTTTTGGCAATTTCAGCATCTAAGCACTGGGAAGTGCATCATATGGATGTTAAGTCATCCTTTATGCATGGATATATTCATGAGGAGATATAAATGAAGCAGCATGAGGGCTACATCACTGATCCATCTTTGGTTTGCAAGCTAAAGAAGTCATTATACGGGTTAAAACAGGCCCCAAGAGAATGGTATTCCAAGATGGATGCCTTCCTTCTCTCGAAAAAATTCCAAAGGTGTAGATCAGATCCAAATATGTATATACAGAAGTTTGATGGTCATTTTATTATTATTTTTTTATATTTTGATGAATTACTTATCATAGGTAGCACAGTTTCTTCCATTTCAGCCATCCAAACTGCTCTCCACAATGCCTTTGAAATGAGCGATTTGGGGCTCCTAAAACAATTTTTGGGGCTCGAAATTGAGAAAAATTATTATGGGATAATGATCACTTAGTCCAAATACATATTAGACCTGTTAGTAAAGTTTAACATGGATGAATGTAGGCATGCACCATTACCTTTCCTTTCAGGGATCAACCTTGAAGAAGGAAAAAGCACACCTCCCATGGACTGCACTATCTATCGACAACTGATTGGTAGCTTGTTGTACTTGACACATTCTCGTCATGATATCTATTATGCCATGAATGCTCTATCAATATACATGTATCAGCCTCATGATATTCATTGGAAGGAATCCAAGAGGATCCTCCAGTATATTTAGGGAACCAGAACCTATGACATTCACTATGTTGCAGACTCCGAGCTAGAGATGGTTGGATACACAGATTCCGATTGGGAAGGTGATTATATTGATAAGAAGTCTACTTTTGGGTATGTATTCATGTTTGGTGGTGGCCCCATTTTCTGCTCCAGCAAAAAGAAAGCTACCATAGAATTATCTTCAATAGAGGCCAAGTATCGAGGAGCGGTGAATGCTTGCATCCAAGTAGTTTGGTTGCAAGGCATTCTTTCAAAGTTTGATATTAGTAGTACTTTGTCCACTGTCCTCTTTTGTGAAAATCAAAGTGCTATTAAGATATCCATAGATCCAGTTACCAGGCATAGGACCAAGCATGTAGAGATCCACATGCACTATGTCAGGGAGTTAGTGCATGACAGGACCATCATTCTGCAATACTGCCCAACTGATGAGAAGATTGCAAACATCTTCACCAAGAGGTTTTCAGAAAATAATTTCACTTACCTCCATTCACTGCTGGTGGTGAGTCCATCAAGTTGATCATATTACTTTCAGTGTTCATCTTGAGGGGGGGGGGGGTTTCCCACTGGGTTTTCCCTCTTTTCCTCAGTTTGTTTTTTAGCATTGTTTCAGTTTCAACATTGTATAGGGTGACCTATGGCCTTACTTTCCGTGGCCCTAGCATTTTTATGCATTTTATGTTTTCTAATGCCTCCTGAGTATAGCTTAAGGGGGGGTGTTGGAGACAATTACCACCTTACACACTCTTGGTCAATTTGGCCTAGTTAAACCACTATCCTAAGTATTATTGACTTAATTGACATCATAGGAGCACTAGATGACATCATCTAGATCACACCCACGCCTACCTTCAGTTACGAAGGCTAAATTAGCCTTTTCCTACATTCAAGGAGGCTAACTTGAGCACTCTGGGGGTGATCTGAGTGTCATTAATGCGCCATATTGCTAATTGATGGTTACAATCAGTCAAACAGAGCAGTGAAGGTGCCATCCATCATTAAATTGATTATTCATTGATTCTTTAATGAACTGGAGTCAACAGAGGCACCTCCAACCACTTCTAATGTTTAGTTACACTTCAGTTAACCTCATCGAAGTTCATTAGAGTCATTGATGCACTACCACTTGATGGTTGGCTTGCTATGACATGTGTCTGACCTACTTTCAGTTAGAATCAGTCATTTATTGCACTTTGACTTCAGTTAGAGCTTAGTTGAGTCAATTAGGGTTTTGATCAGTGGTTAACTTGAGTGTTGATTGTGGCTTACATTCAGTTAAGCTAGACTCACTCATTCAATTCGAATGACCTCCTTGGGAATTCGAATTGCTTTTTCATTCATGCTTGCAGCATGATCTTGTATTTTATTACTCATTCTTTGTGTGAATATACAGAGTGGATCCTCATTTTGTAGCACAATTACACCATTTTCATGTCTTATTGTTATTAGTATTCGATGAGACTTGTGTTTAGTCCCCAGATTACTGTGACAGATTAATACATCTTGCTTCCTGAGAACCGTGTTTTGTTCTGAGTTGTTCATCCTACAGTAAGAACCATGCCCTTGCTCTATGTTATTTTATGAACCATTTACCCTAGATCTGATAGTTGCGTTTGTTCAGTGTCTAGAGTCATGGAACTAGTTATCTACGAGTATTTTCCTTTGTTGAGCAAAGGGGCAGTGGTTCATGGTTGTCCATTGTTCCTTTCCATCTTACCATTCTATCAAGCCATACCATTCGATTCATTCAAGATCTCATTCACTATGGTGCAGTAGGATTCTGTGTTATTCACTGTTTGGAGTGGCAAAAGTATGGTTCCTTTTCATGTGTCTACATGACATTGTGATATGCATGTAAACCCTTCCTTTCTCTCTGTGACAGAGGGTGTGAAACCCTATTTGCTATGTTACAACATCCTAAGCTAGAAGAGTGTCATTATGCATTTTCTCTAAGTACTTCCCCTTTGCTAGACCTTGGTTGTGGGATTATAGTGTTATCATGAACCATAGAGGGGTATGTGACTTGGTTTTCTTTGTGTTACAGAGTGAGTAATATTGTGTTGTTATGTTTCCTTGTGGATGGTTGTATAGTGCATCCCTCTTTTGGTTTGAAGGTTTAGTAGTGGAGTAGGGACATAATTGGTTGATAATCCTGGTAAAAAGAGGAACCACACAAAAAGATCAAAGGGGGCTGGTAAATCCATCCTGCACACCCACGTGACCACTAGAGGGAAGGTATGGCATGAAGGACTGTCTAAGTGGAGAAATGAATACTTCCTTGTGTAGGGTGGGGTGGAGTCATGGAGACCAAGCCAGATCTAGTGTAGGTATCCTTAGATATGGGATTGAGCTCACCATCCCAACACTTCTACCTATCCCTTACCTTAGCAGGCTAATAAGCTAACCAGTTAGTTGGTTTGGGTTGTGCCTGCTTGTGTTTGGCTTGTGGCCTTTGTATCCTATGAATCCCAATTGTTTATTGGTCTGGATGGAAATTTTGTGAAACCCAACTATGATTTGGTTGACTACGTTCTGATGTGTGTTGTCTGTGTGTAAGCCTATTATTCTCTATTTCCTTCTCAAAATCATGCCCAGCTTAGGGGTGGCACTATGTTGAGAGATTAATGAACACACTAGACTATGGTTGGGTGGAACGTTGCTGCGACATAACTAGTTGCAAAATAGCTTAATCACCAAGATAAGTATCTTTGTTACTCTGTTTATGCAATGTATTTGCTTATGAATGACTATATTGGTTGTGTAGAATGCTTATGAATATGATGGATTGGTATGTTAATGTTGAAGGCTTGTTGATGATCAAGTAGAGTTTTACTTGTCTATGAATGACCCTGTATTTTCCTGTGTATGCCTTATATGTTTTATGCACTTTACTTTTGTTCATGCCTTGTGTTTTTATGATGTGTTTTCCTAAGTTCATGGATTCTAGAAGCTTTTATAGAGGTCAGAATGCATCTGAAATAGTGTTTCTACCCCTTGGAATCCACCTACGAAAGGCAGAAGGAAGAAACCGAAAAAGGAAAAGTTGGACAAGGCAGATTATAGCGTTTTCACACCCCAGGATCTGCAATAGAAGGCAGGATGCAGGAGGCAGGAGAAAGACGATTAAATCCAAGCAGAAGTGTGTTTTCCAATTTCCAAAGTCCTAGGTTAGAAAGAAGAAGTCAAAAGTGTAGAAAAAGGTTAAGTTCAAAACTCGTTCTCCCAATTTTTGAGTTCCACAATGGAGGTGAAAGACCGAATGCGGGAGGCAGAAGAAAGAATTTCTATAAAAGCAGAATGTGGGATTTTCGACTTACGGGATCCTCCAGCGGAATTCGGAAGGTGGAAGGTAGAAGTCAAGAGAAAATATAAGGCATAAAGTGGGTTTTATGACTTCCAATGTTCGAGGTTGAAAGGCGGAAGTTAGAAGCATAAAAGGATTCTAAGGCAGAAGGGTGACTTTCTGATTCCCAGGATCTTCCTGCAAAAGTGTAAAGGGGCAGAAAATTTCTAAGTTAGAAATGAACTTCCTAGTTTCGATGTCCAAGGTCAGAAAGAAAAAGTCAAAAGTACTAGAAAATGGTCAAGGTGAAGAATTGATTTTCTGATTTCTGACTTTCAGTGTGGAAGTGTGGAAGGAGGAAAGGTCATTGGATGTTCCTTCACACATTGAGCTTCCGATTTCTGACTTTCGGGTTGGAAGGGAGGAAAGCAGAAGTGTGGAAGTGCTGAAGGAGAAAAGGTCATTGACTATTCTGTCACACATTGAGTTTTTGATTTCTAACTTCCAGGTTGGAAGGGAAAAAAGCAGAAGTGCGGAATTGTAGAAGGCGAAAGTGTGGAAGGGAGGAAGGAGGAACTATGGTTCAATGTTTTCCATCACACATTGTTTTCGATTCCCAACTTCTGAGGTCGGAATGGCAGGATTAAAAGTGAGGAAAGATAGGTTTAGTGTGGAAGAATGTTTTTCGTGTATAGAACGGATATGCTAATGGAATAACAAATGTTACAGTGATGTACAGGGGTTCTTATGCCTGAGAATGAAGGTGGAAATGTGAGTTAGCGTCCATGCCCAGTGTTTGAAAAGAGAACAAGGGTTATTGAGGATTTGTTTTTTAAATTTATTTGGATTATGGGTATGGGGACATTACATTATGGTATCAGAGAAAAGGTTGCATCACTAGGGCCTAAGTGGCCCAAGTTGATCACCTAAAATGGAAAAGAACACCCAGGTTGTGGTTTAACAGAGCTGTTGGTTGCAGCATTGGTATAAATGTGCCAAGGTAATTAGTTGGAGAAAGAAAACTACAGTAAGAAAGAGTGCTATTTAGCATATTTTTCTAAACTTATACAACCCGACAAAATGCACCGTGACCATAGATATGGATTCTACTACGAATCTTGACCATTCATGCCTGCAATAAGTAGTTGGTAAGTAATTTTTGAATTTCTGAGATTATCTAGCAAATGATGTTGTTAACACATTTTGCAGAGTCATAGTGCATATTGAAAAGTTGGTCTTGGTCCAACGAATAAGGTCAAAGAAGATCAACGCCAAGAAGATTAACATCATGGATGATGCATAGGATCCCTATGGACACGGGGAAGATGCTATGGGGGAAAAACCAAGAGATACACAAGAGAACATAAATCCACTCCAATGTTGGAGATGTGGAGGACCCCATTTGTGTAGGAGTTGTCCACATGCATAAGGGTATGTAAGGACAACTTACAATATCCAAGAAAATGAAACTGCAGCTGATGGGAAGAGGGAACAAGAGAGTTTCCTAGATGTTGCAGCTACCAGAAGAAGCATGAGGGTAGAGTTCCAGAGTTGTAGAAAGGAAAATAAAAGGATGATTAAGGATTTGGTAAAGAAAAACCATTTGGCTGCATTCATGCTATGGAGGTTGGCAGACCTCCAAAGCCAGATAAACTATGGGCATTAGTTAATAGAGATAGAAGGGAGTAGGAGAAATTTCCACAAGAAGAATGAGAATCTTAACCCAAGGAAGAAAGGTTTTAAATCTTCTCACCTTCTGAATAAGCAAAGGAATCCATCACAATATGTTGTTGAGCTAGCCAGAGTGATGAGGGAAAATCCAAAGAAACCACTCAAACGTTGGGGATGCGGAAGATTCCATCTACATAGGAATTGTCCACTTGAAAAGGGGAATAAGGTTTAAAGTCCACATCACCCAAGAAGATGAAACTATGGGTCAAGAAGCAGGGACCATTCCAAAAATTTGTGTAGTGTTAGAAGACCACCAGACAAGTCATAACTCAATTGTGGTGGAAGTTAAGGGTGAGATTGTTGAACAGACTATTTCTATTTTGATTAACCATGGATCCACTCACAGCCATATCACCCCTAGAGTTGTTGATATGTGCACTTTGAAGAATTCAAATCATAGAAGATCATGGTTAGTCCAACTAGTCACTTAAAGCAAGAAGAAGGATAGTGAGCTAGTAAAGAGATGTCCATTGGTCTTGGATGGGTTAGCCACTTATGCAAATATGAATGTTCTGCCACTTGGTTCCTATGATGTTCTCATTGGAATGGATTGGTTAGAAGCACATAGAGAAAAACTTGATTGTTAAAACAATAATTTTGAGTGCTTAGATAAAGAAGGGAAACTAAAGGTTATGAAATGAATTCCAAAAGTGATCTCTGGAAGGCAGGATTCAACAATGCAGAGGAAGAAGTTCCGTGGGAGATGTTGTAGAGTGTATTAATCTCATGTTTTGGAGGTAGTAGAGAATGATACCCCTAGGTTGGAGGGATTTCATGTGTTACAGTAATTCAGAAATGTTTTTCATGATCTAATTCCAAGGCTTCCTCCAAAGAGGGAAATTAATTTTGCCTATGAACGTGTGCTTGGAGCAACACCAATGTCCCAGAAACTTTGCAGGATGAGGATACCAGATATGATAGAACTAAAGATGCAGCTGTCAAATTTGTTGGAAAATAAGTACAT
Source organism: Pseudotsuga menziesii (assembly GCA_001517045.1). Classification (NCBI taxonomy): domain Eukaryota; kingdom Viridiplantae; phylum Streptophyta; class Pinopsida; order Pinales; family Pinaceae; genus Pseudotsuga; species Pseudotsuga menziesii. The sequence goes on along the minus strand of LPNX010066055.1, from coordinate 322,962 downwards.
CAATCCAAGTGTGTCTCCTTGGGGAGCACTAGCTATGTTTTTGAAAAAGAAATATGGTACACTTTGGTTGTGTGTTGATTACAGATAGCTAAGCAAAGTCACTGTGAAAAACCAATACCGTTTTCCTAGAATTGATGACCTATTTGATCAAATGAGAGGAGAAAAGGTGTTTTCCAAGATTGACTTAAGGTCTGGTTAGAATCTGATAAGAATCAAGGATGAATATGTTCATAGGACAACCTTCAGAGCAAGATATGGACCTTATGAGGTTGTAGTGGTACCATTTGGTTTTAAAAATGCACCAGCTACGTTTATGTTCCTCAAAAATAATGTTTTTAGCAGGTACTTGGATAAGTGTGTTCTTGTTTTCCATGATGACACTCTTACCTATTCAAAGAATGAGGAAGAATTTGTAGAACAATTGAGGCTGATTTTGAAATTGCTCAAGAAGAATAAGTGGTATGAAGAGTTGAGCAAATGTGACTTCTATAAAGATACGATTCATTGTTCGTGTCACAGTATCTCAGATAAAGGAATATATGTAGACCTTGAAAAGATTGAGGCCATTATGAGTTGTCCTGCTCCATGAAAGATGGAAAATATAACATCTTTTATGGGACTTGTAGGGTATTCCAGGAAGTACATTGAAGGATATTCTGCAGGTAAAGTGAAGCCTATTTATAGGTTGAGGAAGCCTGCATGTGACCTTGTAGTTCCCCGAGGAGATCACCCTTGTATGCACATACAATCATATCATAAATTCCTGGAGAATACAGGAAGAATTGCCTGAGCAGAGAAGCATGGTTGTGCCCAATGAAACCAAGGTATGAAACTACCATGTGCCATGAGAAGGATCTCATGACTAAAATCTAACTTATGAAAGTAATAGATTTTAAATTTTGTTGTTGATTTCTAATTGACTATTTGGATGATCTAAAATGGTGTCAAGATGACATGCTGTGTGTGAATGTCTAGTTTTTGGGAGGTATTTGTAAGTAGGAGATAAGTGCTCCCACTTCAAATAACCAAACAATATGAGGATGGCCTCATGGTTGCAAAAAAATATGATTTTATGTAGGAAGTAGAATTGGAAATCCATATTTTGATTTGACTATCAATGTTATTGATCGTTTGATATTTGGAAATTTATCCATGCACAAAATAGATTTGAAAATATATGATTGAAATTTTTTATGATGACATCTCATGTAAACTACCTGCTAATATGTAACACAGGTGAGATGATGGAAGTACGCCCTTGGAGTACATATCTCATTGGGAGGATGCATTTGAGAAAGATGGATCCTATGGAAGGATGTACAATGGTACATAGATTCACGCCCCAACCATCTAGGCACCCATATGCATCACTTGGGACGCGCAGAGTATAAGAAATATGGATAGACTTCTTTCCATGCACATTCACGTCATAAGGGGACTATCATGAGAGTGGGGGATACGTGAAGAGAATAACCCTTAGGTATTATGGTGTCTAGAAAAGAAGCACCTAAGCATTGGTAAGCATTGGGAGGAGGTGTTGAGCCCTTAAGCATAGCTGCCATTAACCACCCAAAGAGGTGTTAGGATCTAGAGCAGGGCTACCAGATCTCAATTGAGAGATGCTATATAGATAACTCTTTGGTTTACTTAGCAACTTTTGTTGTTGTTGATTTTCTGTAAATACACATGAGCATATAATGCAGCCATGGTTTTGAAAATCTTGTTATAGAGTGCATTCTAAAGGAATGAATCTAACATGTGAATTAATTCATTGTGGTGTTCGGAAGGGAAGCACCTGAGCTTGGTGAACACCTAGAGGAAGTCTTAGGCTCTCAAGTAGAGATGTTAGATCTCGCTTGAGAGGTATTTTCAGTTGATCCGAGGCTTGCAGAAACTTGGATGCCTTTTAATGAACACCCTTGTGAGGGGTGGGGTAGGTTTTGTAGGTTCCATGGTTGTATAAATCCAATTCGGATACCTGTGGAACCAAAAGAAGGTACTTATGTAGATAAGTGTTTGAATTACTTGTTGATTTTATGTCAATATATATGTGCGTGTGATTCATCCATGATTTATGGAAAATCTTGTGAAACTCACATGAGAATTGACTAATTTCTTGGGGCTTGAGCATAGGTATTGTTGGTTTCCCAAGACATTGGAAATGTTCCAAGCTGAGGAGAAGGATTCTTCAAGATCGGAAGTAGACTATTGGTATGAAATGATGCATGTAATTAAGGACTTGGAAGAGTTCCAGATCATACCATTTGATAGATAAAGGTGCAGTGGAAGCACTGCATACATGATAAGGATACATGGGAGCTAGAGGATGCCAAGTGATTGGCACATCCATGTTTGTTCAATTTTGAAGAGCACTCAGGGTGGTTTCAGTGTATCATTTTTGTTAAGTTTGAAAATCACTAAGGATAGTGTTTTTGCAAGGGGGATGGGATTGTAATACCCTAATTTTTACCCCATGGTATTTAATTGTACATGATGTAATTACTGTATGAAAATCATGGTGAGGATATCAAGGCCAAGGCATTGCCAGTGATTGATGTTTTATGGATAGGTGATTAAGGTTGATACCTATGGTTTTTGTGCTATGTCAAGAACAGTAGATATATTTTGGTATATCATGTAAATGTACAAATTAACATAAAACCACAACTAGCTATGGGACTGCAAACGTTAAAGAGATGGGGGCATTATTCCACAAGGGATAGGTAGGGGAGTTAGTCAAACTATTGAGCCAATAGGTTGTGACTAGATTTCAATGGGGAAACCCATGAACCCTCAGCTACCTTTTATCCATTGTAATCTATCATTAATTTCTTCCAGAAGTTGGCTGAGGCAATTAATGCCTTGGAAAAAGAAAGGTATGGTATTTTGATGACTTGACTGAGAAAACCTATAGTCTACGTATACTTGCATCCTGGGAGGCTATGTTCCTGCTTCCGCAAAAATAAATTTTGGGTGGGAATGCATTCCTGTCCCCTCATCCCCTGATTTGTGCTGAGCATTGCGGCATTCATTTGTTCATTCACACTGTTCATAGAGCTATGGGGGGAAGAGTTATATTTTTTTCCTACAAGTTGTGTGTCCATCCTATTTCCATAGAAATGTGTTTTGTTCTGATTTATTCATTTTGCAGCAAGAACCACGCCCTTTCCCTATGTTATTTTTTGAATCGTTTACCCTAGATCCAACAGTCACATTTGTTTTTTATCTGGAGTTGTGGAACCATTTATCTTTCAAGTATTTTCCTTTGTCGAGCAAAGGGGTAGTGGTTCGTGGTTGTTCATTATTCCTGACCATCCTACCATTCTTTCTTCCTAGACCATTCGATCCATTTAGGAGCTGGTTCACTGTGGTGCAATGGAAGTCTATGTTGTTCACTATTTGGAGTGGCGGAAGTATGGTTCCAGCGTGTGTGTCTATGTGACATTGTGATATGCACGTAAACCCTACCTTTCATTGTGTGACAAAAGGTGTGAAACAATGTCTGCTGTGTTACAACGTCCAGAGCCAGCAGACTGTCGTTATGTGTTTTCTGCAAGTACTTTCCCTTTGTTGGACCTTGGTTTTGGGATGAGAGTGTTATTCTGAACAATAGAGGGGTATGAGACTCGATTTTCTCTATGTTACATAGTGAGTAAGGTTGTTTTTTTGTGTTTCCTTGTGGATGGTTGTGTATTGCATCCTTGTTTTGGTTTGAAGGTTTAGGAGTGGAGTAGGGCCAGAATTGTATGATAAGCATGTTAAAAAGAGGAACCACACAAAAATATCAAAGGGGGATGGTAAATCTGGCCTGCACACCCATGTGAGCACTAGAGGGAAGGTATGGCTTGAAGGACTGTATAAGAGGAGAAAGGAACACTTCCTTATATAGGGTGGGGTGGAGTCGTGGAGACCAAGCCAAATATAGTGTAGGTATCCTTAGCTTTGGGGTCGATCTCACTATCCCAACAATTCTACCTATACATTTCCTTAGCAGCCTGATAAGCCCAACTGTTAGTTGGTTTTGGTTGTGTCCTCTTGTGTTTGTCTTGTGGCCTTAGTATCTTGTGAATACCAATTGTTTATTGGAATGGATGGACAATCTATGAAACCAAACTGTTAGTTGGTTGATTGCGTTTTGATGTGTGTAAGCCTATTGTTCCCTAGTTCCTTGTGGAAAACATGCCCAGCTTGGGGGTAGCAGTGTGTTGAGATATTAATGAACACACTGGCATATGGTTGTGTGGAAAGGTGCAATGACATAGCTAGTTGAGGAACAACTTAATCACCAAGATAAGTATCTTTGTTACTCTATTTATGCAATGTATTTTATTGTGAATGAATCTACTGGTTGTGTAGAATTCTTATGAATATGATGGATTTCTATTTTAATGTTGAATGCTTGTTTATGATAAAGTAGAGGTTTACTTGTGTATGAATGTCCCTATAATTTCCTGTGTATGACTTGTATGTTTTATGAACTTTACTTATGTTCATGCTTTGTGTTTTTATGATGCATTTGCCTAAGTTCATGGAGGATAGAAGCCTATACAGAGGTCATAATTCATCTGACTTAGTGTTTTCTCCCCTTAGAATCCACCTACGGAAGGCAGAAACCAGAAAAGGGAAAGTTGGACAAGCCAAATTATGGTGTTTCAGCACCTCGGAATCCGCAGTGAAAGGAAAAATGCAAGAGGCGGAAGAAAGAAGCTTAAATATAAGCAGCAGTGTGTTTTCCAATTTCTGAAGTCTGAGGTCGAAAATCAGAAGTCGAAAGTGCATAAAAGGGTTAAGGTCGAAAGTCATTCTCCCAATTTTTGAGTTCTGTAGTGGAGGAAGAAGGAGGAATGTGGGAGGTGGGAGAAAGAAGTTATATCAGAGAAAAATGTGGGATTTCTGAATTTTGGGATCCTCATGCGGAAGGAAAAAGGCAGAAGGTAGAAATCAAGAGAAAAGATAAGGAAGAAAGTTGGTTTTCTCACTTTTGATGTTTGAGGTCGGAAGGCAGAAGTTAGAAGTGTAAAAGGATTCTAAGGTAGAAGAGTGACTTTCTGATTCCTGGGATCAGCCTACAGAAGGAGGCAAGCAGAAGTGGGAAGGGGCACAAAAGTTTGAAGATAGAAATAAAATTCTGAGTTCTAATGTCTAAGGTCGGAAAGAGGAATTTGGAAGTACTGGAAAAAGGTTAAGGTGAAGAGTTGAGTTTCCAATTTCTAGCTTTCAGTGTGTAAGTGTAGAAGGTGGAAAGGTCGTTGGATGTTCCTTCACACATTGAGCTTCTAATTTCTGACTTTTGGGTCAGAAGGGTGGAAAGAGGAACTACAAAAGTGCAGAAGGTAGAAAGGTTTTGATTGTTCTATCACACATTGAGTTTCCGATTTTCGACATCCAGGTTAGAAGGGCAGAAAGCGGAAGTGTAGAAGTGAGAGCGGAAGTGCAGAAGTGAGAAAGGCCATAGTGCATAAGGGAGGAAGGTGGAACTGTGGTTCAATGTTTTTGGTCGCACATTTTTTTGACTCCCAACTTCTAAGGTTGAAAGGGTGGGATCGAAAATGCGGAAAGACAGGTTTAGTGCGGAAGAAGGTTTTGCGTGTACATAATGGATTTGCTAATTGTGGATCAACTGTTATACTGATGTAGAGGGGTTCTTAAGCCTGAGAATGAAGGTGGAAGTGTGAGTTAGCATCCATGCCCAGTGTTGGAAAATAAAGCAAGGGTTATTGAGGCAATTGTTTTTAATTTATCCACATTATGGGTATGGGGATGTTACAATGACTGTGAAGAGAGAGAATACCTTCCTAGTTAAGAGGGAGTGTTAATGTATTTATAACTTAGGAATATATTCTGATGTGTATTATCATTGTATTTTGTTGTTATCCCATTAGGGATGTGTTTCCCCCTTACTAGATGTATTAATTGTGTCTATACCTTGAGTTACAACCTCCATTGTAATTCGAGGCAATAGTGCCCAGTGTAACATCATGTAATGTGTATTTTGAGTCTCTCTGGAAGAAGTCATGCCTATTAGGGAAGACATGTGGGCCCCAGTATTATTTTGGGTCAGTGACTTGAAATGGTATAAATAGGGAGGAGATCTCCCTCATTTATACACACCTTACACTCTCAAGTTCGCATGAGAGAGAGAGAGAGAGAGAGAGAGAGAGAGAGAGAGAGAGAGAGAAAGGATGAGAGATGGATAGCTATTGAATACTTCCTATAACTACTTTTGGTCATCTTACTATTCTAAGGAATTTTTTGGGGTCTTCTCCTTTATGGTTTCCTCGGTGAAAATATTTGTGTCTCGTGTATCTTTATATATTATGCATCTTGTTGTACTTCTTATTCTTACAGATAAAAATCCTAGATAATCTAATCAGATCTAAAGAAAAACTAACAAAAAATTGGGCATCATTGTAGCTGGTTGGGTGTTTCACTTCTAAATATTGAATTATCTAAAAAAATTATGTTCTTGAATTCCCATGGTGAAGGTAATATCACCACATAAGAGATACTTTTGTCCCTTGAACCACTAAATTACGTTAATCTCCCAAATATTTGTTGGATTTTAGGTTTTTAATTTATCAAGTGTTTTTTTAGACATAGATGGCTTTAGATGTTTGTATTTTTATCAAAATAGGATTCATAGGAGGGATATTGATGATTGATTCTTTGTGAGGACTTGATAATTAGCCTCAATGAATACTAGTGGTTGAGTCTTTCACTTACGAGCCTAAAATTTCTTTTGCAATTCTAAACGTCCTTGAAGGATTGTAGTGAAAGTTATAACAACACCAAGATTTGGTTTTTTCTCTTGAATACCTCAATAATGCGAAGCTCCTCAAAATTGGTTTTCTTGTTTATTAGTTTATCCTTAAATGTTTGCTTCTAAATATTTTTCTCAATAATTCAAATCCACAAATAGAAAAATGTTTAATGCAATTCCACATAAAGAGAAATATTTTAATGCAATTCCACAAATAGAGAAATATTTTAATGCATTGCCTTATAATTTAGAATAGGATTGTTGAAATTATATTTTGGTATTTTTAAAACTCAAGAACTTAAATTATCGACCAACTGCCTCTATATTTCATTAGGATGAATGAAAGTCTTATTTCATGTTAGTCTTGAATCCATGCAATATGGAATTGGTTACATTGGTTTGGTAACTAAGAAATGTGTGTTTGTATCTCTTAAAGGATGGGACTATCAAATGTTAACAACCTCAAATCCTCCACATAACCTTTTTTCTGCCACCATTAGCTCCTTGTTAAAAATTGATCTAATTTTCCTCTTCTTTATTCATTTCTTGTGTGGCACTATTTTNACACACACACACACACACACACACACACACACACACACACACACACACACACACACACACACACACACACACACACATATGGAATCTACACATAAATATCTTTAAATTTATGCAATCTCTTGGCAACAAACCATTCTAGCATATGTAGATTCGAGATTGAAAAACAAAGAAATGAAAAAATGGATATGTTTTTCTAGTTTTAGGCCCAAACCATAGGTTTGACAATTTGAACCTAAAATCAAAGTGGAAAACTCATCTACCATGTAGGTTGAAAAAGTCATTCTTGCCAAACTTTTTTTTAAATTTGAAATGCACATGTGTTTTTCTATGAAAAATAACATGTGCATTATTGTTCCCTATATTTTAGTTTCTAAATGGAGGTAAACCAAAATACTCACCAATAACATTGAAAGGGAATATTAAATTCTTAAAGTAAAATTGACGTTCTCCTTATATTTTATTTTCTATCCTTTAAAAAAAAATAGTATTACCATTAATTGTTTTAGGATATTTGAGAGTGGTTCCAACCTCATTGGACTTCATATGAAAAAAAATGAATTTTAGATCTCATTTAGAATTCAATAGACTTAATAGTTTTCAAGGTTTTAGGATTGTAACGTTTCCATTGGATTCTATCATGTATGAGGGTCTAAGATTCAAATTTAATCAAGTGCATCAACCCCTCTATGTACCTCAATGTTGGTGGTGTTGGTTGTTTTACTCTCTTGTCATGAACTTAGTAAAAATGTACCCTTCACGCAAGCATAGTTACTTATTATTCATGGGATGTTTTTTCTACCTTGTTTAATGCTTGGATTGGGAAGCTACTTCCAAATTGCATGGTGTCAACTAAAGTCCTTAAAGAATCAAATTTTATATTAATCATTGAAAGCACTAGATCTTGTAGGTGGTGTTAACATGGTGATATTGATGAAGAGGATCCCAATATAGAGAATGATTTTGATGGTATGTATTTATTTTTTAATGGATGAATTTTATGGATACATGTTGGGTCTTTAATTTTGTATATATCAATGAAAAAGGAATCAATATATACCCCCCTCATGATATCTCCCCTCTCTACCTACACACATATATCTCTGATCTTATCCCCTATTTCTGTCACTTTGTCCTTAAGACCCCACCTCTCTAACGCCCCCCTCTCCTTAAAAACACCTCTCTCACTCTCTAATCCCTCTCCTCCTACCACCACTAAACTAAACCCCTCTATATCTCTCTCTTCCTTCCTCCACCTACCCCTAACCTCCTCCCCCCCTCTCTCGCCACACAAACCCTAACCCTCAACCTCTCTCTCTCCCTCTCTCCCCCCCTCCACTACCCTGCTCTCTCTATCTCTATCTTTCAGCCCCCTTCTCTTTAATCTCCATCCTCTTCAAAAAATCCCTAACCCTCTCTCTCTCTCTCTCTCTCTCTCTCTCTCACACACACACACACACACACACACACACACACACACATTCACACATTCACACATTCACACATATGCACTCACACATAATCCCTCCTCCACCTATTCCTAGCACTACAACAAAACCATGTGATTAACGTCTCTTTTAGCTTCCTTTTTAGCGTCCACTATCACTTTTAGTGTATTTTCCATCATTTTTTGGACAAAGTGGATGCTTTTAAAGGAGATGGTGCTTTTAATGGAATTATTTGCATCCATTTTAAAAAGTTTTCACTATTTTGGATGCAAGTTAACATCCCAATTAACGTCCCAACTAGCATCTCATAGCATCCCAAATAACGTCTCAGTTACCATCCGTTTTTAAAAGTTGATGCTAGTTTGTATGCTAATTAGCATCCCAATTAGCCTCCCAATTAGAGTCCCAATTAGCATCACAATTATCATCCCAATTAGAATACAAATTAACGTCCCAATTAGGGTCCAAAAAAAAATCCTATATAATGCCAAGAATACCCTAAAAAAACTTTCATGGATATCATAGCACCATATATTAATCTAGGGTTAGCGATAAGAATTGTGCCATGTATCTTGACAAAAAAAACATTCGACATAGAGCCAAGTATAGATCCAGGAATTGTGCCAATAAAACATCCAACATAGTACCAGGTATAGATCCAGGTATATCACCTGGAATAATGCCAGAAATTTCAAAAGGAACCACGCTAGGAATTGCACTATGTTTAGAGCCAGGAATTGTGTTCAGAAAATGTACGACATAACGTTAGATATATGAATTTCAATGTCAATGATCATGACTCATGTGATAGTACTTTTGGATCTTGATTTATCATAGTGGCATGTAAATGATCATAATCATGGCACTTTTATATCTTGATTAATCCTAATGAGGGGTAAATTACCTTAATGTCACCTAAATTGCTCTAGTGGAATTTGAGTGTCCCCAACAACATTTGATAGACCCTAATGGCATTTGATTGGCCCTAACAACATGACGATGATGCATTACGATAATTGTGATGGAGTGTATGGATATGATTTGATAAGTATAAGACTATATTGTCCATTCTTGTGAGGCAATAGGGCTCCTTGATCATTATTATCGCAGTTATATTGATGATGACTACGACGACGATAATGATGTTGAATTATTGTATGATGATGATGACAATGTGGATGTCAACGATGATTATGCATCTGGTATCATTTTTGGATCCTAATTGATTCTAATGGCAAATATATTTCTTTAACAAAATCTAAATGATCCTATTATCGTCAAAATGACTATAATGACATATAAATGAACATAACAATTACATGACATTAATCCTAATGTGGATGAGTGATTAAGAACACTAATGGCATATGATTGACCATAATGACAATGATGACAATGATTTTGTTGATGATGTACTTAATGTTGACAATGATGATGATAATTAGAATGATGATCAAGATGATGTTGATGTACCATATGGAATTAATGATGATGATGATGACAACGTCGATGTCCATGATGATGATGCATGTCATAATACTACAAAACTTGAGACATTGGAGTTAATAAAAATTAATAGAGGTTGTGAGGTGTTGACCATAAAAGTATTGTTATCCATTGGGTTTTACATTGACTGATATGGCCATTGGGTTTAGTAGTCCACCCCCCTACACCCTCCTTGCATAAAGGTAGTGCAATACCACCTATCATGGTGCTACCAAAATGTCACCCTACAAGGTTGTTTTGGGAAACCACCCCATCCATGCCCTCATTTTTACAAAGAAAATCCAAGGCACTAGAAGTGGATATCAACATTAACAAAAAATATAACTTTCTTTGTACTATTAAGGACATTTTTTCCTTGGTTTAAAATGGAATGAAGAAAACAGAATTTCAATAATACTCATAGTGTTACTTTGAAGAAGTGGATCAAATGCTTTTAGATATTTTTCCTTATAACCAGACATCTCTCAAGGAAAAAAGAAATTAGTTGCTCAAGTTTTATAGCCCCTATCAAATCTTCCAACACACGCTACACTATTGACCAATGTTTGATTCCCATGGGATTTAGTTTACATAGTAAAAGAGTGATTGAAAACATAGAGGTAAATGCCTAACTTATAATACCAGAAGATGGGAATTCACATGGACACACACATCATACTGACACACATTGCATATCTAAGCTTGTATCTATGTATTGTTCAAGAGTTACTTTTACTTGGCACTTGAAGTTAATCACAAAGGAATTTAGAGATATGAGTTGAACTTATAACACCAAGACACAATGACTTGTATAACTATATTACAAACCTAGGTTCACCTCCATATTTTATTTAGGTTTACCATTTTTAATGTGTAGGCCTACTTTTTGTCTACAATATTGAAAGATCAACTAATATGATTTTATCATTCACCCCCTAGGGACTACATCTTGTCTACAATATTAAAATATGAACTAATAAGCTTTTATCATTAACCCCATTTAAGATGTTTGTTAGAAACATGACCACAGAGCAATAACATATATACAGTTAAATCATTAAACAAAATGAAAAACACATGTGACACATTATAGAGAGACACAAATATAACGTAGTTCACCCATGATATGTGCTACTTCCACACAGAATTTTCCCATCCTTTTATTAGCATCCAGAAAGATGAAGGGATACAACCTGCAACAACTTCGTTGTACTTGCTCTTCACACTCTCATGGGCTCTCTCACACAATCATAGAGATTATTTACAATACAATACCATACCATACATAGGTGTATTACAATGCTTTTCTTTTATAGGGGAAATACCATGGGAAAATACTATGGTTAACCCAATACCATGGGTCCACAAAACTGTTGGCTAACAAACATACTGAACCCCAAAGTTGGGGAACACATGTATAGTAAACCTGGGGTACAAACACGACTCAATAACATCTCCAAATCTGGAAGATCAAGTTCCACAACCAACAAAGTTAACGAGGAACTAATAATCTTTTCTTAAAAAAACAAGAGTTACCTTGAATCAATGGGTCTTTGAATCAATATGCAATATTAAAATTTACAATGGGTTAGTCATGATCAATCCAAAGAAACCAAAATTAATATCACTCAAAAAAATAGTTGATATTTAAAGTATTATATATTAATATATAATATGCTAATATATAGATTAGGGTCTACCTTTGAATTCGAAGAATCCCTAAATCTGATAATAGGTCCAATGCATTGATCATAGAACTTTGCGAGAGATTCCATTGAGTAATAAACTTGGAAAAGGTGAATGTTAGGGAAGTTGGGATTCATAATAATTTCTTATAGTTCAAACAAGAAATTACTCAAGGTGATCAAAATTTTAACTAAATACCACAATATCATGGAATTTGGGAACTTGGAATTACTAAGAAATCAAAGGCGTTAGAAACCCAAGCCACACAATCTTATCGAATGTTGGCCTTGGAAGAAGTGCAATTACAAAAAATGAAGTTCCCAAGATTCATATCATAGCTCAATACCAAGGCTACACAATGATGTTCGTTAGAATAGTGTACCCAATCTTGTTCACATATATAATGGCTCTGCAAATGGTGATTATGAGGGTATAAGACATTGGTGCAAGGGGTTTCTAAAGGGACCCTTATTTATAATAAGTATCCCATGGTTAAGTCTCACATACTCTACAAACCCTTAGTATTATGAAACCAAATATTCTAAACAATAAACTATAAAAATACACAAAACAATTCAAGGGCAAAGACATATTAAAGAATTTTTCTACTTACTCACATTATCTCCTTAGCACCAATCATTGTTTCACACCTCATCAATGCTCTTAGGTCTAACCTTCCATCTTGTAACTAGTCTTAGTTTTTTTTTATCTCTTTGCATTCTCAATTTCCTCTTTTCCTTCACAAGATTCCTCTCAACGGGAAACTCTTTACTCAAAGGAGACAATTAGACCTCCTTTAGGGTCATTGCTTTTATAAGATTTTCATTACACGTGCATGTGCCTCATATGCAACAAATTTTCCCCACAGCACTTCATCTTCGCTGCATGCCTTCATGCCCAAACCTTTGTCCATGCACCTTTCTTCTTTTCCGACAACATTTAGGTACACATTGAAATTTTTTGCACCATTCTCTGCCGACACCCAAACCATTATCTCTCACACTCACTTTTAGTATACCTTGATTGATTTACATCCACTGTGATTTCAATTTCCAATGACTTCTTCAGACGTAAATATTCTTTTAAATCATAAATCAGATTAATCTTGTAATATGTAATAATAATGTGGATAAAAACACTAATTCTATCATGGCACCCATTCTTGTTTGGATACATAGTTACCATAAGGAAAAATGAAAAAAATGTGTTACTATCCCTAAATACATACATAAATAAATATAAAAATATATAATAAAAATAAAAAATTCCAAATCCCATCAATTAGGTTTAATTTAATAATAACCCAGTTTAATAATAATAATAATATTGTATAGGGATGTACAAAGTATTGAAATTTCACGTGTGAGAATAGAAAAAGGACCTAGATAAACAAATTAGCAATTTTATTATCATAGCTCACATATTTTTTCTCCTTTGGTGTGATGTGCTATAAATGTTTCCATATTATCTGCCACACTTACGATTTGACCACTATGTCGAGTGTTTCCCATCACCCACCGCAACAACATAAGTGGATTTCATTTGACAGTGATAAAACAATAGGCATTCTCTACCCTTCCAAGTTTTTTTTTTTCAATTTCCATTGAGATACAAATTTATAATGTCTATATCTTCAATTTTTCCCACCTCTACCCAAAAATAGGACAATGAAAAGAGATTATCGCCTCTACCCTAAAATAAGACAACGAAAAGAGATGAACCAGAGATCCATGGAAACATTTCCTCTACCTAGAAAGCAGGCAATGAAAAGCGATGAACCAGAGATCCATGGGAAATGTGTATTTGATAGTAACTCTGAAGGAATATTTTACTTATGTCTAGTGGCTACCCAACCACTAGTCAGGTCTTCAATGGTTTTGACATGCCATGTCATTGTTGGGATTGCATTTTTACAGGAATGTATGTCGAGGATATTTTCTATAGGGTTTCAAGTCTTATACCACAAGAACTGTGGTGTCCAATTTTGATTCATTTTCAATGCCATAACAGGCATGAATGGCTCAGGGATATTGAACATTTTGATTTGATCTACTTAGTGGGGAATGTGTTGATGTTGTAAAGTCCACACCCTACCCTTTGGGCATGGATAATAATCACCACTTAGGGGAGATGAAGCCTTGTCCTAGAACCTATTAGTTTTGTGCAGCCGAACTGGTAGGAATTAGTGTTCAAGTAGGTCTTGGTTGGATTCACCTAGGCCACCATTTCTATTGTCTTGGATAAATCCAACACAAACCACATCCCCATTGGCTATGAGGACTACAGCGGGATCACCGTCACTCATAGGTATATTCACTTCTAAACACCCGAGTCTTTGTGATTCCAAAATATCTAGATCCTTTAAATGGATGGCATGAAATTATTGCATGGTGTGTGATGAAGGCTACCCAACCCTACACTAAAGAATTTATTAATGGATCGAAAATAGGCCTTCTGCTGCCCCACTCTAATCCATTACCAAAAATAGAAGATTTACTTTGTCTCAATATCATTTTATTGAGATTGACCCACTATACTAAATATGTATGATTTTTGGGCGCATTCATAGAGTCTTCGTTCATTGATCAATTCACTTTCTGGTTTACTTAGTTGACTTTAATATCTCTCACACTCACACTTCTTCAGTAGTGAGATTGTTTTTTTCCACACTATATTCGACATTCGGTATAGTTATAACTTTGATTTATTTCTTAAACTATGCCAACTCTCATTGAGACAATTGGAAGTCCAACAGACATCCATAAATCTTGTCATGTTTCCTACTCATTCACCATTCAAACCATAATATATAACAAGGGAACTTAAAAGTTCATAGTGTTTGGTTTAAAACTCAAACATACCTTTCACCAATGATTTGATCTGAGCCCGAATAGTTTATAAAATGCTCAATAGATATGGATCTCGCTTCCCACTGGATATATCACCATATCCATTGATTTTATCCTTAACGAAACGAGCCTGAGAAATAATAGGTTGGTCGAGTGACGATCGATTCAAATGAAAAGACCAACAAGAAACAAAATGAATATGTACATGCCTTGGAAGGAATCATTTTGGATCTAAAATATGCCCTCATACCCTTTGTCTCATTAGCAACTCACCAACAAATCATCAACAAGACTAAATTTGTATTAAGCATAATGTCTTCACCTACCGCAGGTACACTCCACCCCCCCTACCCTCCCCTCACCCCTCTCTGGGGGTTTGTCTCGGTTCGGTCTCCATTTTGGTTAGTTTCCAGGTGCATTCCAGTTATTATGTTGTTACTTTAATCATTTTTCCTTCCTTTACTTCTTTCCATTTTATACCATTGAGAGTAAGGTTTCCACCTTTAGGGATCGCTCCATTTTAGTAGTCAGTTGAAAGGTATTTTGTTTCATAGTGACGGGATTACAATTTTTATCCAAGCTATCTCCACAATATGCTCTATATTGTTCCAATACTTTGTCACCTTTAGCCTTTGTTCACCACCGGAATACCCATGAAATCGTTACACTGCATGCACACGATAATCCCTCTTAAGCATCTCTTAACCCAAAAATCCCCCAGTAATCTCTGCATGACCTACACCACCCAAATACATCTACGTATGACCCTCATTTGACCCTCACACCCTCAAAAACGCTCAAAAATATGAAAAAGGGCTGAAAAACCCCTAAAAATAGCCAAAATAGCTCTCATAGGGGCTAAAACCTCCAAAAAGGGCTTGAAACCCCTCAAAAGAGCTTAGAACCCCAAAATGAGCGAAGAATTGGGTGAAAGGGGATAAAATCCCAAAAAAGGGGCTAAAGCCCCAACTAAGGGCTTAAATCCCTAAAAATATCAGGAAAAAGTATAAATAGAGGGGTGGGGGTCACTCTCAAATCACTTCTCATCTCCCTATCATTATGATTCCCATGTGAGTGCCTTGATACCCTTTTCCTCTCAAGTCATTCACCCTCCCTCTCCTCCATTCCTCCATTGACCCATAGCTCCCCATCCATTGAGAGGTGCTCTCCCAAGCTATGGCATGGTGGTGCATTTCAACAAGACAAGGTATATGTTGTATTTTCTAACATTTTTGCTTGCAGGTTTATTGTTTAACATTTTGTTGCAGGTTTCCATGGATTCCTGATAGCTATTTCTTTGTTTGCTTATAGTTTCATGCAGGGTTTTTACTATTAGGCCTTAACTATGTTTGCAGGGTTTTATTTTGTTTTGTTCCTTTTCATTCCAATCTCATAGGAACCCTATCCTTCTGTCCTATAGATGGAAGGGAGATGTTCCTTCCTGTAGCAAGGGCGAAATCCCTACTACAGATTTGGCAACCATACCAGGTCGATCCCACAGGATCCTTGGGTTTAATTTCTATATTTCAGTTTTTATTTTTCCCTAGTTTAGTTTTCTTTCAAATCTAGATTAAATCTATATTTTTATGCATTTTAAGTCATATCCAAGCCTCCTTAAGGCCAAACCTATCCCATTTGACCATAGTACAGGTTACTGTCAGCCTGTCCTAGCTCAGGGTAAAAAAATTTCCATCTTTCGGACCAGGTCGCTCTTATCAGGCTGAAAGATGTGATTAGGTCGCTCATTTATGCTTGAAAGGTGTGACTTCATCCCAGAAATTAGATCGCTTCTATCTGTAGTTTTTGAGTGATCCCCTCCCCTGATTTGGGGAAAATTTGGTGACCCCCTTGCCACATTTCCCCCGAAAAGAGAGAACTGTCTCTCAGATTTGGATTTTTAATGTTATTAGGACTATCAATGTGGCTTATCCACCTCTGTCCATCAATATGTGTTTGTTTCCTTTCGGTATCTATTTATTTCATTGCATCCTATGTAAATCACTATTAAATCAAATGGTTAATTGGTTAAAAAATCTAATTAAAGCTCGGATAAAATTATTATAGGTTTCAATTCTTAATTTGAAATTAATATATTGCTTAGCCCTTCCTCCTCTACCCACTCATCACCCTTCGGGGTATTCTAGGATAAGACAAAGGGTGAAGCTCATATAGTAATAGGCACTTCACCTATCATTTTTCAAAACCACTAAAAACTGGTGACTTAGAAGGTAGAGGGGGTGGAGGCCGATGGGGGTTTCATGGTGTTCACGTCCTCCCTGTTGACCGACCTAGCATCTGGAGAGTGACTTGAGGATCGACAGATGGGCTTAGTCCCGTTGTGTGTTGAGAGCCCAACACTCTTTCCTGTTTGAAAATAAATACAAGTGTAAGGTAGTCACCTAGCCAGGTTCATATTCAGATTCAGGTATGGCATGTATTCAAGTTTGTGTTCACAATTTATTGCTATCATAAACTATTTATTCATGTTATAAGTTCTGCAATACAATCTCTTCGGACTATTCATAAACCATAAAAGCAGCCGCTAAGTGTAACAAAAACATAAAATACATACACATAAACCATACCACATAAAACAACCAAACTCAGTTCATGACGCCGAGCTAGCCATTAAAATTTAAAATTTACACTAATTCAAACATTTGTAGTCTTTGAGAACATAATTCCCTCACTTCCTTAATTGTGGGAAGTACTTGGGCTCAACCCAGAAACTCATTGTGAGGAGTACCATGGGAACCCCAAAATAGTTGGCCGCTCAGAGGAATTGCCAAGCGAAACGGGTAATGACCCCCACCGATTGACTAGCACTCCCATGAGGAAAAAGCCAAGTGCTATCTCTGAGAAGTCTTGGTGGCCAAGTGAACACCTAAAATCCAATAGGAAGCCATTAAAAATAGGGTCCAAAATTCATTACCATATTTCACCACTTGACATACAAATCAGACACAATTGATACCCCACATTCTTCCTCACTCCTGAGAGGTGATCCACCAGAGTTTGGGTCCTTGAACCAACACCGTAAATACCATTCTCAATGACCCTCTATACCATCAAAAGGCCACACAACCTCTGATTCAGACTCAGAATCATACCAATCTGAGCCAGGCCTACATACTGCACCATCTAGCCCCATGGCTGGTGCAAACCTAGATCCATTTTCTGGCTTAGTGATTGGTACTGGACCCACGTCCATACCCCACACCACCACCAACATCCCTATTGGTGGCACTAGAATAGTCATTCAAATCATCATAAGTCAGCTACCTCCACCCATACTAACCAGTCAAACTGTCCCACCTGTCATGCCTAGGGGTTATGTCTCGTCCACTCACACTGTCCCACTTGGCATACATGGGGGAAGTGGCCTTTCCACCTACACCGCCCCACCTATCATACATGGGGAAAGTGGCCCTTCCACTCACACAGTTCCATTGACCACACTTGGGGGTAGTGGCTCGTCCACAACTGTGCCACAAGTACCCCCAGTTATGCAGGTGCATCATGTCCCCACCACCATTGCTTCCCCATCACACATCAACCTTGGTTCAAACCTTACTTTCATGGCATGCCTCAACTTGCCTAACTTGGCTTGGTTAACAAATGACCCTATCTTCCATCAAACCTTTTGGCCTCCCATTCCAACCAAACTCCCCTCAGAAATTCCCAAGTTTGAAGGGAAGGCAGGGGAGTGCCCCCAAAACCATATCATGATGTTTCATGTATGGTGGTCATCAAACAACATCGTAGATGATTCGATCAGACTCATATTATTCCAATGCACCCTCATAGGTGCTGTAGCCAAGTGGTACATTGAGATACCACAAGCCAAGTACAGGAATTTTAACTCTTTGGCTTTCATGTTCCTTCAGTATTTCCAAATCCATGTTAGATACGATGAAGGGGTGGAGATATTTCTATCTTACCGCCAGATGACTGTGACCCACATAAACAACCACATCCATGAGTGGCCACGATGCCGTAGTTTGTGCAAGATTCAACTTGATGACAGGATTTTCCTGGATTGGTTTCTAAAAAATTTGCTACCACCTATAGCAAAGGATACCACATCCAAACATCCCCATTCTGAAGAGGAGGCCATCTTGAAATCCCAATAGTTTGATTTGATCTAAGCACAGTTTGAATGCCTTTACACTGTCATTCCAGACGCTCCTTGTGCAGGCACCTCCTATCGGGATGCATTGGGGGCATCTCATGCTGTAAATGGAATCATAGGTTCTATCTCCCACCAACCACAGCACCATCTGATACCACCTGCAATACCACCACAACCAAGCAACACCCCCAGTGTTGCCTACCAAAACCAAACTCCAAATTATGGAAGAATGATGTCTCAATCTAGAGCCACAACTTCTTATGCACAACCTGTACCACCGCAGCAGACCCAGGCATTAGCTTGGCTAGCACAACAATATGCAGGACAAATGCCCACATTTGTGGCACCTGCACCCACCCAAGTCTATTATGCACCACTGGTACAAGCCATTCAAGCCCGCATGCACACTCTACCAACACCTTTAGGACAGGTGTTTGCACAGCAAAACTGTCCTAACTAGCAAGCCCTCAATAAACAACAAGGGAAAGCCAGAAATAACCGATCTCGGAACCAAGGCAATAATCAATTGTAGGGAGGCGATCAACAACCAAACCCTCCCAACAATGCAAGGGAAAATTGGCCAGTCCAAAATCCTCAACAACCAAACACACATAGACGCAACGCTCCATTATGCACAAATCAGTCATGCAAGTTGTGTGAGGTCTACAGGAACTATACACATGAATTCCCCTTCATGGTTCACGCCAAGCAAGCCATTCACAACATGGTTTAGCATGCTACCAATATAGTAGCCTAAGCTCAATACAACCCGACACCACCAGGTCCCCCATCCATGGTCCTCCAAAACCCATTACCAGTCCAAGGATTGGTAGCAACTACACCTACTCCCCATCCCAATCCCAACTCCATAGGGGCACCTCCGACAGTAGAAACAGGTGTTCACCACCTGCTAGCCATGACAACTGAATAGGTCAATTTATAGACCAGACAAAATTAGTACGCAACCAACACTGAACCTGTTGACACATCAGCGACATCTACATCCAAAACAACCAATGCACCTCTTCAATTACCCCCTTTTCCTCCACGCCCCCCCATACGGCGGGTGGCCAACAACATCACGGCTAGATCTGCTATAAGCTACAACATTGTGGATGATTTGTCCCAAACACCTACGGGCATGTCTGCTCTTGAAGTACTCAATACTTACCCAACATAGTGGAAAGCCTTACTAGCCTCCCTTGGTGCTGTAGACCCCTTTGACTCCAAGTTGATCACATTCAACATGGAGAATGGAGAACCGCGGATGCCATCAACCATTTCCTTCCAAATATCGGTATCCATTTGGAATCTGGTTTTGCACCAGTGCATAGTGGACGAGGGGGCATCCACATGCATTATGTCTACCTTAGTATGGCAGAAGCTTGGATCCCCAATTCCACAACCAACCTATACTACTATGTGGGCTTATGATGGCCACCCCACTAAATCCCAAGGAATCCTCCCACATGTTCCCATCACATTGGCTAGGAAAATAGTATTGATTGACATATAGGTTGTCAATGCTCAGTTGGACTATAACCTTCTCCTCGGAAGAAGTTATATGTATGCCATGAGAGCCGTAGCATCAAATTTTTTCCACCTCATGATGTTCCCTCACAAAGGGAAAATCATGATGGTTGACCAACTAAGTTATCATGATCCACAAGGGCTAACTACACCTACCAATGTTATCCCTGTGATCAACACCATTGATCTGGGAGAGATAACTACATCTGCCAGTGTTATCCCTACGGTCAACACCATGGTTAACAACATACCAGCCTTCCCATTGTTGAATGTGGGCCATGGGTTGTTTACCAATACCACCATGATGGCTTCTTTCTCCTTATATTCACCACTACTAAAACCAAATGAGACTACAGATTTGTGCATGGTTTCATCCAGCACTTCTGCACCTAAACACCCACTGCAACCATAGCCGCAACTGCAGCCACCACATCATCCGCAGCCACAGCATCATCCATAGCCATAGCATTATGTGCAACCACCACCACAACCTCATCCCCACATGCAACCATCAGGGAGTTATCTGGGATCCTACCTAGTCCACACAATTCCCTTTCTCTTTCCCCCCCCCCCCCCTTGCATCATGAGTAAGCCAGTAATGGATACCTTAAACTTACCCAATTTCACATTGGGGATTCCTATGTGGTACCTTGATCCACCATCCTAGCCTCCAATGCCCCAAGTAGTCTTAACCCCTATGCAACCCATTTCCTTCAAATCTCATCCTCCACTTGGCTCACAAAAACCAACCACCACACCCGCACACCCACCCAAAAGGGCTAGGGGAAAAAAATGTGAAAGCTACCACTAAACCTCGATAGATCCCACCTTGCACCATCTGTGAAGAATAGCGCCATCTAACTCAAAACTGCCCTGAGATTCCCACAATCTGCTCGCATTTGGATGCCATGGATACAACAGAAAACCTCCCCATGGTTGAAATCTCAAGCGGTTCAATAATGAGAAACAAGTCGTTGAGAACAAACCATGCTTGCACCCTCTGCGGATTGTATGGACACTATTCTCACCACCACTAGGACTTGTCCAAGTTTCAAACGGATCTAGCCAACGTTCGACAGCAGTCCATTGAATCTAAGATAACTATGATCGAAGAAATCCATCCCCCACCTCCTTCTTCAGACACCATGTCCATTTACATGATGTCCAGTTCCATAGACCGTCTTATTTTTGTGATCACTACCAATCCATTAGACTTGTCTCTTCATTTATTTCGTAATGATGAGGAGGTTCTTGAAGCCTTAACTACCCGGGAGTACCCTTGGGACAACATGCACCAACCACAGTCACAACTCCATCCTCAATCGCAACCCCATTGGCAGCCACAACCTCAATTACCAGGGAAACATTGGGGTTCATTCCTGATCAACACAATCCTTTTCCTTTTCCTTTTCCTACCATCCGGGATCGTGAATAAGTCTATCTTGGCAACCTGCAATCTATAGGATTTCATAGCGGGAGTTCCTGTGTGGTACCTTGAACCACCTACCCTATCTATGAGGCCCCAGGATGTGTTAACTCATGTCCAGACAATTGAGATGATGTTGCACCTACATCTGGGTCCATCAAAGACTCCTGCCGTCTCCAGGTCTTCCCCTCTTCCTCCAACAGAGACTGGGGGCAAGGCCACCAAAACCACAACCAATACCATTTACATGATCGCTAGCAATAGTTTCCCTTCCATCTCATCAGCTGTGGAAGATCCACCTGATCTACCATGGCACCACTTACGCGATGACAGAGAAATCTATAAGAATGCCTCCGGTTTTACCCCATTCCGTTTAAACCATAGTCTGGAATCGGTTCTTCCCATAAAAGACCATATTCTGTCACACCGCCTTGCCAATATGACCTTTGTCTTGGCAAGGGGGAATACCTCTTCGCTATCTTAGATGGTCAACTCTTGAAGAATCCATGCAACAGGCTCCACCTCAAGAGAGTCTATGCCTGATATAACCACTATGAGTCCCTTATAGTGTAGTTTTTTCCTTTTTTATTTTTCAACATTTTTACCACAATTAAGGGGAAACATCATTATCTTCTAGGTAGAGTCACCGAGATCCTGTTCGAGACACCCCTCACACTTCTGGGATCAAATTTATATCTTTTAATGAGACCATCATCTCATGTTTAAGAAGTATTTTTTAGGGCCACTTCTCAAGAGTTACCTCGGTTTACGTACCAAATTGTGATGTAAGTGTCTCCAGACCTATACTTGCATCACACTTTCCTATTGCAACTCATGTGGGACTCTAGGCCACCGCCCATAAGGAACATCATTTCATTTTAACATATAGTTGTCTAATCCGCCCACCGCACCTTACGCGAGTTTTCAGACCATTGTCCAGAGGATAGATCATTTCCTTTCCATGAATTTGGCATTTAAGTACCTTCAAAATTGCACTCACATCACATGTAGTCAAGTCCATCCACCAAAACTCACACACAGCTCTCCGGATCACTATCCGAGATCCACCTAGGTTTGCATTCCTCTACCGCACCAACTCGTGTGCCTCTGATGCGATATATCCTGTGCATGTATTGGTATGTTTAATAGCCACTTGCTCCATCCATACTACATGAATGACCTTTGGAACATTTTCCATTATCCCAACATGGGGGCACCTTCAGTGCCCCCTCGATCGGTTGACCATATTGGAGTTTCTTTTAAGCTCTTTTCTGACTCCTAAAAGAATGAAAAGACTGCTGAGAGCAATTGCTTCCTTTCCCGCTCGTTAAAGTATAAGAAAGGGCATCTACATCATCTCATTTATCTCCTTTTGTGTACCATGTACACCATCAAATGAAAAGGACCACCTTGGCACATTCAAGCCAAGACCGCTCCCCTCTGCATCCTTTTATGCTTTCTCAGGCATAGGGGCCGAAATTTATAAAAAAGCTCCCCATGGGTTGTCGTTAAGCTCTTTTCCATCCTTCTCATCAAGAAAACATCACCTAGAAAACTTGGTTTTGTTCATGCTCGTAAAATTATCTGAATGACCGTCCAGTCAATGTAGGTTTAACCATTTCTGACCTGATTGGACTACCAATGGTAAAGAAATCTCTCGTCCCCTAAAGGATGGATGAGCTCTCCTATGTACACTTTTAAACTTATTCATGAATAGGAGACTATCAATGAAAAATAGCCCCCACTGGAGTCTTCATCATGCTTTCAGACTCTCTAAAATTGAAAGCACCATCGAGCATTTGCTTTCTCGGGCTTGCCAAAAATCCACGAGATCGTACCACAATGGTGTCTCTAGACACCACCCCACAGATAATAGTTTGGAAGCATTCCCACTTTGGGTCTCCTTTGTTTATAGTATTTTTCAATGTGTCTTCCTTGGATCCCATCAATATCAAAAGTGTCTACCTCCCCCAAGTATTTCCCATCTGCAGTTACATTCCCGGTATTATAGCTATGATCCCTTTCCCATGAGTTAGTTTCATTTGCTGCTTGGTACACCTTGCCGTCATACCTTGAACAAAGGAATTTTGAGTCTAGTACACTCTCTTTTCCCCTGTTCTACTCCTCCCCCCCCCCCATTCATTGGGTCAGTCCTCAAATTGCCTCACATCTTTCGGTTATCTCCCTCGTGCTTCTGTTCAACGAAACACCATTGCCTTGACTAGTTGTAGCTCTCCCTCTATCAACGACGACACATGCATTCCAGAGGATAGACCCAGAGGCCCCTATATCCTAGTTTCATTAACCTCATTGATGAGTTCCTTGGACCACTTGAGAGGAGTCCTTAGTGCCTCTCGGGATGGTTGTTTCTCACGTGCTCGACTCTAGCTAAATCATCGCACTGTTGATATTCGTACAGGGTATTGGTCCATGCAGTATTTGGTTGAAGAATATGGATGTCACCTAGCTCTAACACATTAATGAGTCTATGTAAGGGACCCTAACCGATTCATGTCCCTTGTGATTTCTAGGTTGCATTGGAGAAAGTGTTCAGAAGCCTCAACAATGCTTCTGTATAGATTTATGATTGATGCAACATATTTGTACCAGAGAGACTTCGAATCTCTGTTAGTAAGTACCTATAGCTATGTACCATTCCAAATCCAGTGAGGCATCAGTCATGAAGATATAGCATTCCATGAGAATGCCATGGTTCCAATGTAACAGTTCTTCATATCAGTATTGTATTCAGCCTCTCATTGAGGCAACCACTATGTATCAGCAATTGTACATGGTCGACTCTTGTATTACAGAGCTTAGATCACATTATTATTTTGAAATTTTTATGAGCATGAGGATGCCCACCTCGTCCATATACATGTCACACATTATTTGTATCTCACCCATTGATGGGAACCGTATTAATACAGAAACCAAAATCCACCATGCCCCAGCCCAGGAAGCACCACCTCTCCCTAGAAAATCCTATGATGTTCATCAGCCATACGATGAGCTCCTTCCCTCACACATAATGGGCCAATATGTTAACCCAAAATATCCCTCAGTAAGCTCTACATGACCTACACCACCCAAATACATCTACGTACGACCCTCTTTTGATCCCCACACCCTAAAAAAGGCTCAAAAATATGAAAAAGGGCTGAAAAACCCCTAAAAAGAGCCAAAATAGCTCTCATAGGGGATAAAACCTCCAAAAAGGGGCTAAAACCCCTGAAAGGAGCTTAAAACCCCCAAAGGAGCTAAGAATTGGGTGAAAGGGGATAAAATCCCAAAAAAAGGGCTAAGGCCCCAACTAAGGGCTTAAAACCCTAAAAAACTCAAGAAAAAGTATAAATAGAGGGGTGGGGGTCACTCTCAAATCACTTCTCATCTCCCTATTGTTATGCTACCTGTGTGACTTTCTTGAGACCCTTTTCCTCTCAAGTCATTCACCCTCCCTCTTCTCCATTCCTCCATTGAGCCATAGCTCCCCATCCATTAAGAGGTGCTCTCCCAAGCTAGGGCATGGTGGCCTATCTCAACTAGAGAAGATATTTGTCTGTTTTTTGTTCTTTCATGTTGTAGTTTCTAACATTTTTTCTTCCAGGTTTATTGTTTAACATTTTGTTGCAGGTTTCCATGGACTCCTGATAGCTATTTCTTTGTTTGCTTATAGTTTCATCCACGCTTTTTACTGTTAGGCCCTAACTAT
The DNA here is from genome assembly GCA_001517045.1 of Pseudotsuga menziesii. Lineage (NCBI taxonomy): Eukaryota > Viridiplantae > Streptophyta > Pinopsida > Pinales > Pinaceae > Pseudotsuga > Pseudotsuga menziesii. Next base: position 297,373 of record LPNX010066055.1, on the reverse strand, counting down.
GTTTGCAGGGTTTTATTTCGTTTTGTTCCCTTTCATTCCTCTCTCACAGGAACCCTACCCTTCCGTCCTATAAACATTGAGGGAGTTGTTCCTTCCTGTAGCAAGGGTGAAAGCCCTACTACAACATCATTGCAATGACTTGGTATTCTGGTAATTGAATCCCGATTACCAGGTAAGAAATTTTGATAGGATGCTTCTAAGATGTGGCATCAAACCACAACATGCCAAATTGATTCCAATTAAACTTTTCATATCATAATCTCTTCATGCAATCTGAATTCTTTAAACCAAACTAAAATCACAGCACAATCTGTACAATCGCAGCACAATCTGTACAATATGAATTTCCAGTAGTCCAAACGTTCAATCTCAAAATATGTAGAAGATAGCCTTTGGAGGTAATGCCATCTACATGTATACACTATCTTGCATATATTCTATTTGATTTTAATACACACAATCCCTTATTATTCCAAATTCCACACGAATAACGAAGTAATGTATTATGTAGCACAATCCATATACTATTAAATCGATGGCTACAAAGGTCAATAACAAATGAATATTTTCCTCTACAGAAATCACCCCAATAACACAAGTGAAAAAATACAAATATATAGTAAGATATTTAACATACTTTTGTGATCATTTAACAAACATATATATAAATTATATGAAAATATGCAACAAAATCGTTGATAGAGGAATTCTTGATTCCTTAAGGAAACTCAAAAATCTTCTTGTTATTTTCTATAAAATACCTTTCAACAAAAATGCAAAGTCTCTTGGTTTCCCCTCTTCCTGTTCACTCCTATCTCTCCTTTGGACTTATGTTGTTTAGCATGCCCAGTTCGGGGAGCAATCTTGCATTCCAAACCAAATGTCTCTCGAAGGCGCAACTTCTAGAGGCAACAATGCTCAATCACACTGGCCTAAATGCAAAATGCTCTTGGACAGTTCAACCTACACTGCCACCCTCTCTGCTAAAGAGTAGTTCAATACACAATCCTTCCACAAATCCCTTGTTGAATGTAAGGAATGGAAAATATTTCCCACCATCCAAAATGCTTTCATGTAATTTATTAGAAAAGGACAATCTTGTTATAATAATCAACCCATAGTTACCCATATTTGACATTAATTAAATCATTTTTGTGTTATTCCTAGATTCCTAGATTCCCTCTCTATGCTAGTTGACTTCCACATGTTCCTAGAAGTCAATACTTGCTAAACTGGGTCATGGAGCACTTTGGAATCATCCTAGAAAAATATTTAGAAAGTCTTCTTTATTACTGGTTCCTTACAGTGGATATCTGCTTTTTCTAAAAGATGCCTTGCTTTACAACAGTTTTAAGGCATAAAGGAAAAGCTAGTCGAGGGGAACTTGCCTTATTTTTTCCCACATCATCCTCCTTCCTTTTCTCCAAATAAAATCATGAATGAGTCATCTTTACATCACCTATTATCTTTCCCACTTTCTTTAGCCAATTCGTGAGCATCTTCATAGATTTGGAAAGTCATTTTTGCACCTATGGGGGATTTGACTTGATTTAGTAAGCCCGCTTTTCGACCAATTCAAATAGAAACCTAGTGCTTTAGAATATCTCATGTAGTTATATATTTTAGCAGCCTATTACTTCATATGGTTGGATTATGTAAACTTATTCAATATAGTATTAAGTTATGCTCCAATTTCAGTCTCCTTTTGTGTGAATTTTGCATGTTTGATTAGCAATTTTTTGAGTGTAACTGATCTATCACCTGGGTTCAATTTCCACATGGTATCAGAGCCTTTGTAGATCGATTTTTATCCTTCAAAATTTTTATTGCAGGTTTGACATCAATGAATGGGAGCACATTCTTCTCACTGAAGGGCACAGGAGTTGAGATATGGACCAATCTCAAAGGATCATCTTGAATCTATTCAATTTCTTCGAATGGAAAGATGAGATGGAGATATTTTTGAGAGAGAAAGGTCTCTACAAGGCTACCATGGATACTCAAGTATATCCCAATGCAGCTACAGATAAAATCAAATGGCACAACAGGAGGGATGAGGCCTATGGTCTTTTGTGTCTAAGTATTTCAAGAGACATCCTCTTTCATCTTGATTCATTGACATCTCCTAATGAGGTTTGGGAGAATCTTGAAGATATTTTTGGAAATATAGATGAGATGAGAGGACATCAAATCGAGAATGATTTGATATCCTTGAGTCCCAATAGCTTCAAATAATTGCAACTCTATTTTACCAAGTTTAAGGCCCTTGTTTTGTAGTTAAAACAATGTGGCATTGAAAAGAAGGAAGAGAAACTAGTTTTTACCATTTTCTCTAAACTTGGTACTGACTATTCAATGTTTGTTTTGATCTTCCATGCCACTAAATTAACAGTTCGAACTTGGAAGAAGCCTAAGCTTGTTGAGTTCATGGAATCCCTCACCCAGGAGCAAGATAAATTGGTGATGATGAGCACCATCAAACCTTCCAAAGACCAAGATTTGGTTACTAGGGATTCAAAGGTGGATTCAAAAAGAAAGAAAAAAACTAAAAATCCACCTGAGAAAAAGAGAGACAAGTCAAATTCTCATGAGGATTCCTCAGGATCCAAGAAGAACCCCCATAAGAAGAAGAAAAAAAGAGAAATGAGCAAGTGCACATACTAGAGTAAGGGCTATCATCCTGAGAGCTCTTGTATGAAAAAAAAAATTGACATATTGACCCAAATCCTGGAGAAGAACAACATCTCCCTTCATAATTGCTCAAAGAAGAGGGAAGGAGGATCAAATTTAGAAGACAAAGAGAGAGTACATGCCTTGGTCCCTGGCACCTCAAGCTCACCTAGCTTCATCATTGATTTTGGAGCTTCAAGACATATGGTTTCGACAAGGGAGATATTTTCCTCTCTTGACATGTTGAAAGGTCCACCAATAGTTTTGGGAGATAACTCTCTAACTGATAGTATGGGAAAGGGTAGGATTGATATTGACCATGGTAATTTCAATAATGTGTTGTATGTTTCAGGTCTTGCCTCTAATCTCTTGTCAGTGTATCAGATGACTCACACCAGGTCTCCAAGAAAAGTCATCTTCTCCCCCAATTAAGTTGAAATCATTGATATTTCTAATTGTAAAGTCATAGAAAAAGGTGTCGTTGATCACACTTTGAAGGTATACAAGTGTTCCCATTTTCTACCCTACTCAAACCCCTCTTCTCTTCTTACTCATGCTAATGAAGCAAGCAAGCTTTGGCATGAAATTTTTGGCCATCTTAACTAAAAGTATCTTTCTCATTTGAGTAACAAAGATATGGTCATAGGGTTACCAAAGATCAAGTTTTATAAAGGATTTTGTCAAGGTTGTATCCTAGGAAAACACCCAGAGCACAAGTATGAGAGAGATAGTCATGAGAGAACCTCTGCACCCCTTGAGTTGATCCACAGTGACGTTTCTGGTCCGTTCCCTCATATGTCCATGTGTCAAACCAAATATGCACTCACCTTCATAGATGAATTTTCCATGTATTGTTGGGTTTAATTCCTAAAGCATAAGTCTGAAGTTTTTAACCTTTCCAAAGTCTATAGAGCCGTGGTTGAGAACAAGTCTGGGAGGAAACTCAAGATCCTCATATTTGAAAAAATGGTGGTGAGTATGTCAAGTATAAGTTCATCTAGAATTTCAAATATGCAAGTATCTAGATGCAACATTCTATTCCTTACACACCACAACAAAATGGTTTAGCTGAGAGAAAGAACAGATTACTGAAGGAGATGGAAACTTGCATGATGGGGGCGAAAAATTTTCCACCAAATTTTTGGGATGAGGCTATAAATTGTGCATCCTATATCTAGAATAGGGTGCCACATAACCATATTGATGGTATGACTCCTTTCAAATCTTGGAGTGGGAACAAGCCAGATGTGACCCATTTCAGGATTTTTGGCTCAAAGGCTTGGGCTAGAATCCCAACTGAAAAGAGGAAGGATTTGCAACCCCAAAGCCAACAGTTCCTATTTTTTGGGTATTCTGAAGATTCAAAATGGTACAAGCTTATAAAATTGAGGAATAACAAATCTTTCATTGAAACAAGTGTTCAATTTGTAGAAGAGCCTTTAGCAGGAGTTGAAGTTGGAGAGTCCTCTTCATCACCACATCCATTGATTGTGAGTGAAGATACTAACGAGTTTTATTATTCTGATTTGTATTATAATTATGAATTAATTTCAGATACTAACATCCATACAAGACCAAAGTGGTCAGAAAGGACCATTCATGCAGCTGGGAACTAGCTGGAAATCCTAGTGACACTAGGAGGGCTAGATCTTAATTTGAGAATGCCCTTTCTGTGAAAGATCAAATATCTGCTGAGAAGTGTTATTTTATGGTAGATTCTGATCCTAAGAAATATTAATATGCAGCACATGATCCAAGATGGAAAACAACCATGAAAGAAGAATTCAACTCGCTCCAGAAGAACAATACATGGGAACTCGTTGATCTCCCCCCGGGGAGAAAGCTAGTGAAGTGTAAGTGGGTCTTTAAAACTAAGTTTTATGCTGATGGTTCACCTTTTATATATAAGGAAATATTGGCATCCAATGGATACTATTAGGTACATGGTATTTATTACATTGAGACCTTTGCACCAGTGGCAAAGATGGACTCCATAAGGCTAGCTCTAGCCATTGGAGCTTCAAGGCAATAGGAGGTACATCACATGGATGTGAAGTGTGCCTTTCTAAATGGAGTTATGAATGAATATATTTATATGCAGTAACCATAAGGTTTTATATCTAATCCATCTTTAGTGTGTAGGTTAAAGAAATCATGGTATGGGATCAAGCAAGCCCCTTGGGCTTGATATGCCAAGATTGATGGATTTTTGCTGTCATTGAGTTTTGTTTGATGAAAGTATGATCCTAGTGTCTATTTGAAGCTGATTCATGGTTATTTAATTATTATTTTTCTATATTTGGATGACCTACTGATTATAGGAAGTTCAAAGAAAGAGATTTCCTCCTTGAAGGATGCAATGAACCATGCCTTTTCTATGTCATATTTGGGATTGTTGAGCCAATTATTGGTTCTCGAAATTTCTCAATCCCAACATGGAATAAAGGTTCATCATTAAAATTATGCTTCATATTTTCTCAACAAGTTCATCATTAAATATTGCAAGCCAAGAAAGACTCCTTTCCTTTCAGGAGTTAAGCTTGAGGAAGCATGTTCTTCTCCTATGGTAAATAATACATTGTATATGTAGTTGATTGGGTGTTTGCTTTATCTTACACATACTCGACATGAATTATCTTATGCAGTTAGTGTGGCTTCGAGATACATGGATCAGCATCATGAGATCCATTGGAGAGCATCCAAGAGGATCCTAAACTTTGTTCAGGGAACAAGGACTCATGGGATTTTATACAAAGAAAAATATGACTTAGAGCTAGTTGGATTTACTGATAGTGATTGGGCAGGTGACAACACAGATCAAAAGTATACCTTAGGATATTTTTTCATGCTTTCAGAAGGACCAATCAGCTGGTCAAGTAAGAAACTGAGTTCCATAACACTCTCATCTAAAGAGGCAGAGTATAGAGGAGTTGTAAATGAAGCTACTCAATGTTTGTGGTTGTAGGGGATACTTGGAGAATGTGGTTTCAAATCAGAGTTTTCAATACTCATCTATTGTGAAAATAAAATCACCATTCAAATCTCTACTGATCCAATTCAAAGGAAAAGAACCAAGCACATTGAGATCAATATGCACCATATCAGGGAGCTTGTGCATGATGGTACCATTTCTCCACTCTACTGCGCATATTCAGAACAAGTAGCTGATATATTCACCAAATTGTTCTATGAGAAGACCTTTATTAATCTCAAATCACTGTTGGGGATTTTTTATCATGTGGTGAAGAACAATTGTTAACAAGATTTCCAAAATTTTGTTTCCTGTCCATGTTTAAGGGAGGATTTTCCCATTGGGTTTTTTCCTCTTTCCTTGGTTGTATGGACATGCAGTATGTAAAAGGGTGACTAAGAATTGTTACTAGGGCCTATAAATTTTTTATATTTACTCATAAAATTAGGCTTAATGGGGGGTGTTAGAGTAATCAACCCCTAGTTACCCACATTTGACATTAATTAAATCATTTTTGTCTTATTCCTAGATTTCTAGATTCCCTCTCTATGCTAGTTGACTTCCACATGTTCCTAGAAGTAAATACTTGATAAAATGGGTCACAGAGCACTTAGGAAGCATCCTGGAAACATATTTAGAAATCGTTCTTTATTCCTAGTTCCTTAAAGTGCATATCAACTTTTTCTGAAAGTTGGCTTGCTTTACAGCAGCTTTAAGGCATAAAGCAAAAGCTAGTCTAGGGGAACTTTCCTTGTTTTTTTCCCACATCCTCCTCCTTCATTTTATCCAAATAAAAGCATGAATGAGTTGAATTTACATCACCTATTAGCTTTCCCACTTTCTTTATCCAATTCATGAGCATCTTCATAGATTGGAAAGTCCTTTTTGCACCTATGGGGGATTTGACTTGATTTAGTAAGCCTGCTTTTTGACCAATTCAAATAGAAACCTAGTTCTTTCAAATATCTCATGCAATTATATATTTTAGCAGCCTATTAATTCATATGGTTGGCTTATGTACACTTATTCAATATAGGATTAAGTTATGCTCCAATTTCAGTCTCCTTTTGTGTGAATTTTGCGTGTTTGATTAGCAATTTTGTGAGTGTAATTGATTTATCACTTGGGTTCAATTTCCACAAATTCAACTATCCAAAACTTCATGACATCATATTATGAGCTTTATCATCTTTACCAAAACATGAATCAATACATTTGAATATGGAAGCTACAAAGAAAAATCAGTTTCCCTATGCGCAGAAACTTATTAATAATTATTTTCCTCTATGAGGAAAAGTTAAAGTGACCATCTATCTTGAACAAATTATGAGAACAGTAAGTAGTACAACCAATTCTATTCAAAGAAAAGGGAAGTGTATTGTTAACCAAAAATCAATATAAATGAAAAAGTAAAGTCTTCTTCACTGCTTCAAAACTGGAAAACAATGGTAGAATTTAAGAGTAGTATAGACAATTGAAAACTTGCAGAATCAAGCTCAACACACAAAAGATTATTAGAGGTCCAAATTTTCTTTTAGGAGAAGTAGAAACTCAAAATAAATTTAAAGAATGCAATTTCCCTCCAAAGCTCTACATATAATCAAGAAATCCAAGAGAAGAAACCGGATAACTAGAATTGTTGAAGTCCATAAAATAAGTTCAAGAACAGATACAATCTAATGAGGAATTGCTGAAATCCAAAAAAAATGCTCAAGAACATATACAATATAATGGAAAGGAGGAGAGTGAGTTGTGATGGAGAGTTTAAATAAAACATAACAGGTAAAGGGTAGGATGTAAAACTATGACATTTCTTATGTGGGGTTCTCCATTTTTGTTATCTGTAAATCCAAACATCATTATAATGAAATTTTCCCTTTTGGTTTATGATTGTCTCCGTGCTTTGCAATCAAGGTTGAAATTTAGGGATACATAACCATTCCATTTATTTATCATGTCGATTGATAGTAATTTGAAAAATATCTTCCATAATCACACTTATTCAAAAATTTATAGAGACATGCAGCTAAAAACCAGCACAGAAACGCAGATACAAAATATTCAAGAAATAAGAGTGTGAAATGCATCATAACTCTATTAGGCATATTTCTTAAATTAGTTTGGTATTCGTCGTGTTTCTACACTCTCTATTTTACCAATTTTTTTTCCATTTTATAATCACAAAGATTGGCAATATTGAGTATAGGAGAGGTATCCAATTCTTATCAAATGATAAGCATTGTTGCCAAATTTGACAGGGGCAATATTTTTTTCATTTTTAATTTACCATATTGGCCATTGGGAAACTAGACTGTCTGTAAACACACCCTTACAAATTTTTTATTCTCTTTTCCTTTTTTTTTCGATAACATATCTATCCTTGTAGAATCATTAAGTTTTTCAATGTCCTTTTAAATATTCTCAAAATGAAGGTCAAATGTTTTGCAAACATCACTTATGAGATCCTAATGTCTTGATGGACATTGTGCTGGTAGATCCTCTATTTTGTTCAACCACATCAAGATAGCCAAGGCTACATCCTCGTATTATTATTTTTATTTCTCTTCATGGCATCTAATTGGGAACTGAGAGAACTCAGGATGCTATTTTTTAAGTCATCTTAAAAATTCTTGATATCTACCCTTGTCACTCCCCTTGAGGTTTTAATATTTTTGGTTAAACTTCCTTGAGTACCCCTACCTTGTTTAAGATTTCCTTTTTTTTATACGTAAATAATATTCAAAGAAAATATGATTATGTTATGTTATGTTATATATATATATATATTCTATCTTATTTGAAAACCATGTACCACCATATTATTTGAGGATGGGAACTAACAAAACTTGAATTGGTTTGGGACTTGACTAAAACTCATATCGTAGAAGAAGATGATCAAGGGTTCTTTGATATAAATGATGTGAAAGATTTTCCAATCATGAATCATACCTGCAGCAAGAAAGCATTTGTGCAACCAATGGTCAATCAATTCCAATGTGGTAAATCCAACAAGAAGTAGTTAATCCCAATATGGAACAAGCAATCGTGACAGGCCATCTTGTCATGGGATTTGCGAATGCCTATCTATTATAAGCTTGTCATACATCATGAAGAAGTCCTAATCATCCCAACTAATCTGGCCTAGTGGGAATGAGACTAACTAACCCTCTCTTTTACCTTATGTCCAAATCAGCATGATCAGGTCATGTAGCCAAATGGATCCATGAGTTTGAATTTCATTTTATAGCTAAGAAGTCCCTTTTAGGGAAATTTAGTATTTTCCAGTTATCTAACTATTGTAATTTGCTTGATGCCTCATTAGAATATGCTTCATCTCTAGATGGGATCATGGTGGATAAATCTTCCTTTATTATCCTTAGACATCCCATTGTTCTGCTTATTTCTTCCTCTTGTTCTTCTGAGCCATATTGCAATTTTGTGATCCTCTATTCGTAGTCCATTGTCACATTCTGCACATTCCTCACATCCTACTATTGCAAGAATAGAATGAAAGTTATCACTCATTATGAAGAAATCAATTAGTTTTGTTATGATTCTCTCCTATTGAAGCCTTTGAGCCTGAACTTTTGGTGAATTTTCAAATATGGAGTGTGACATTTTTTTTTTCACTTTTAGAATGCCTAAGGTATTTTTTGCGTTTTAAAGTCTATTTTAACACACAAACATGCCATATCTGGGTCTCACACCCTTTGGGAGCTTTTATTTTCTAATTTTTTAATTTTACGGTGGGATGTGGCAAGGTAGGTTATGGTAAGCCAAAGGGTTGGATAAAATCCATTTTTAATGTCTTGAAAATAGTAAATATATTTGGAACCAAAGTGAAACTTACTAAATCATGGTTTCTACTTTTTTTTGCGAGAATGTTCCATTTAATGGATTTTGTATCAGCATGGGGTTAAGAGTATTGTGCTTTGATCTAACTTTTATCTTTTTCTGCTCAAACGTTCAATTCTGTAATGTACAAGGATGTTTCCATGATATGCTTGCATTTATGTTTTTTTATAATGATAAGATTCAAATGGCACATTTATTTTTTCTAGGAAAAATCATTGTTTCTATTCGAGAAGAAGGCAAATTGCATTCCTAATCTAATTTTGCTCTTTCAAAGAACAAAAAAAAGAGCTCTTTATTGACTCCCTCCAAAAAAAGACTCCTAATACATATTCAACTTGATATTTGTGTATTAAAATAGCATAGAGACAACTCCTTAACTAAGTTTTCTTTAGTCCTATGAATTTTTATAAAAGTACTATGTCTTTATTTCTAATAGAAAACATAAAGATCAAATTTTAACTAGCATTAGGGTCTGCAAATTTAAATAGATTTCGATGATCATATCTATAGAAAAATCCTTAAATAATAGATTTTGAGACATAAATTATTTCATCCATTCATTCTTTAATGACCACACTTCCCTCTTCTACCTACCGCTCTTCCTTTTAGTAGGCATCAATTTCCACATTTTGCTCGCTATATCCACGAGTAAAAGAAATTGTCTTGAACAAGCTTGCTATTGTTTTTGTCTAATATCCTAGAGTTCTGAGGTTTATGTTTAGATTTTGGCATGTACCTTACATCTTCTTAATCACCAGACTAAAGACACTATATACTTGTAAATACTTTACGTCATTCTCTATGTCACATTTGAGAAGAAGCGTTAATGCCATTAGTTATGAAAAATTATCAGATTTTGTGCTAAGGCCAACGGGAATCCATCCATCTTAATTATGTGATTATAAGCTAAAAACAAAATACAACCTGCAATGCTACAATCCCAAGGACCTTTCCTTTCTCCATAAAAGAACCCCCATACCTTCCAAGTACCATAAGGAAAATTTATGTGTTCCTTACAGGTTAGATCATGGGAGACTCATACTTCCTTTGTTAAGAGTAGTGATAGAAGGGCTAACCTGGAAGCAGATGAACTGGAATCATGGGAGAGGGATCATGGCTGTGATACCAGGAATGTAACCATAGATGGGAAATACTTGGGGGGAGGTGACTTAGAATTTTTGTATCTAAGGAAGACTCATTGGAGAATACTTTGAACAAAGGAGACCCAACAAGGGGGGAATGTTGTCGAACTGTAACATATGGGGTGGCACCTAAAGACATCGTTATGACATGATCTCATGGAGTTTTAGTGAGCTTGAGAAATAAAATGCTTGATGGTTCTTTCAATTTTAGAGAGTCTCAAAGCATGAAGAAGACTCCAATGGGGTATTTTTTCATTGCTAGTCTCCTATGCCTGAAAAAGGATAAAAGTGTACATAGGAGAGCTCTCCCATCCTTTTTTGGGAAATGGGAGACTTATTTACCATTGATAGTGCAATCAGGCCAGAAAAGGTTAAACCTATACTGACTAGATGATCATTTAGATATTTTTACAAGCATGAATGAAACCAAGTTTGCTCGGAAATATTTTCTTGATGAGAAGGCTGGAAAAGAGCTTAGAGCTTTTCCGTAGAGTTCGATCCCAATTCTTGAGAAATCATTAAAGGATACAGAGTGAAACATTCTTGGCTTGAGTGTTCTGAGGTGGTCCTTTTCTTATGGTAGTATCCACAATATACAAAAGAAGATAAAAGAGACTATGTAGACTCCCTTTCCAATACTTTAACGAGCGGGAAAGGAAGCAAGTGCACTCGATGATCGTTTCATTCATTTAGGAGTCAGAAAAGAGCTTAACAGAAACTCTGTTATGGTCAACCAAGCCGTGGGGCACTAGCAGGATGTGGAAGCTGGTCAAAGGTGTCCAACTTTGCAATATGGATGGAGCGGATGGATCTTGAACATGCCAATAAATGCATGGGAAGAAATGTAAATAGATGTGACTTCCATCAAATGGTTCGGAAAATATCACGCTCAAAACACTTCAATATACAAAAACTTGGGGTGAATGGATTAGACTACATACTGAGCATCCAAATGAGAGGGTGATATGATATTATTGCAACAAGTACAAGTTCAGAGTTAGTTATATGCCAAAGGCATGCAAATCAAAGTGACTTGTGGGAAATGGTCTGGAAAATCAAGTATTAAACATGAGACAATGGTCTTATCAAAAGACAAAGGACAGAAAACTAAAACGAGCAGTGTGAATGACGTCCCAAACAAACTCTAAATGGTGTTGCAATGCTCGAAAGAAAAAATACACCTAATGAGGCCTATAAACAAGGGGGGGCACATGACAAGTGTCATTGTTACTATTCAGTGCTGAGTTGGAGAGGAGGACCCCAAAACTTAGTTTGTCGATTTCTTCCATTTTGACCGATCATTTTCTGATCCACAACTTGTAGGTAAGAGTACATGCAAAAGTCATCTCTTTTACCGTTTTGGTTTGTTGTTTTGCTCACCAAGGGGCCTAGGCTTCCTTGTTAGGGATTATCCGAGCTAGGTTGCACCTTTTGATCCTAAAGAAGCAACTTGGTTTCTCTTTTCATCTTTACAGAAGCGAATGGGTGGCCTCTATGGAGGAGAAACACGTGACTTGGAGTTGCACTTGTCTGGCCAAAAGGTGCGACTTGGTCACACCCGTTTGTCTAGAAGGGGCAACTTGGTCACTAGTTTTGGCTCAAACAGAGAGACTTTCCCCTACTTGGGTTTTTGGTAATAGTTGTAGATAATAGGGCTTTGGTGATTGTGCAGGATGGCTTGACCTTCATGGTGGGAGTGGGACTACAAATACTTATGGAGAGATGCTCTCTGAAATGCAGGTCCATGGGATGTCCTATCCCACTATAAGCTTCTCAAGTTTATGCAGGTTCCTTTGATGAAGACCCTGTGACTACTAGTTGATACCTTGGTGGGTTTCTGGGATTTTGATCCGGATTGCTTTATTATACAAGAGCAGTTTCTTGAGATTATGTTGCACGATGTGTACTTCCTGAATGGGCTCCCAATGTTGGGAGTGATTGGTGATATGGCGCCAAAAATATCTCACGAGGAGACTCTGGATGAGCTCTATGAGAGGCACTGTTATGCCTCTATGCTACAGATCTTGGGTTTGTCTAGGAACCACAAGGTATTCGGGGGGAAACTCCAAATGGTTTAGAGTGCGTTGGGGGGCACATATTTTGGATGGGCCCAAATGTACTTTTTCATGGTTCGGTGTGAACTGAACCATGCCAAGATGGTTGGAAGGGAATTTTTTGTGCGTCCTTCCTATGCTATTTCTTCTTGGAATTTTTTGTGCGTCCTTCGTTGACCGCACTTAGTAGTGTGGGATGGTGGGCCTTGAGAGCCTTAGATACGCAGGTGGTGTGAGATGATGGTGTGGGAGGGGGGTGGAATGGTGGACCACTTTTTTACTCAAGATATGCTAGAGCAGTCAAGACAGCTCCCAATAGTCGTTGAGGATTATCCATATGCTGAGATGTATTACCAAGGTGACTCGAAGATGCCCCGACCTCCAAGCCAGGCTTAGGGGCCACATGGTACGTATACATGATGTTTTATGTGTTTAAATTCATATATAGAGTAATTTTATCTTATTGGTAGCTAGTTGATATGTAGGGACTGATGATATCCTTGTGTGCATGTGTAGATATTGGGCCTCTCCCACCAACAGGTTACCATCGTCAGATGGGTGTAGTGGTGGGGATGAAGCCACCCACACCAGGGCAGAGGAAGGAGAGAAATACTATTCATGATAATGGATAGCACGTGAATCACCTACTGGAGGGAGTGACAAGTGATGGTTGGTAGCATCTAGATGATGACCTTATTGTCTTTTGATACCATGCTCCCCATGAGTGGATTCCTCTGATAAAGAGGATAGTCATTGTTGGTGAGTATGTACGAGCGACGACGCAAGGAGATGTGCCCATGGATTGTGATGATGACTTTGAAGAGGAGGGTTAAGATGAGGAGGATTCCCAGGCAGAGACCAAGTCAAATGAGTAGGATGATGAGTCCAACTCTGATTAGTAGCTTGTGGAGCTGCCCCTAGTGTGTTGGTCCACTTAGGATTTTTGTACCGCTATGTATAGTCTTTTGGGTCCAAAAATTCCCCCTTTTAACCACATCCATTATGCCCTATTTATCTTGTCTTGCTCCAATTTGTGCACCAAACAAATGTTCTTTCCCCACTTGAGCCCTGAATCTTCACAGGTATGATTAATTATTATTTCATCTTATTAATGGTTATGATTGCTATAATCAAGACTTTTCTTCTTGAATTATGCTAACACATTATGATTTGACAAAGATAGCGCAAGCTATGAGAGAATATAGGTGTAGTAGTTTGAGTGGTCCAAAGAGGAGATGAGTGTTCACTACTAGCTGTGACCTACCAATTCTTTTTCTACATGTGGATCCAATCAAGGGTCATCATTCTACACGAGCTGTAACGGGCGTAGCTGCAACAATGCACCGCTACTTAAAGTTAGCTACAATCATGAGGGAATATCTTGAATTGGTTATGTTATTCATTTACTGGCTCAGGAAACAAAATTTCCTATATTCCCTATTTTTGTTTAATTCCACCCATAGTTGTAACAACGCATGTAACAGGGCATCCTAAAGATCGTATATCTTCATGGTTTCCCAATATTAGTGGGTGAGGATTACGATTGTTGATGTATAAGTACTGGGAATCATTCGGAGCCATGGGTGGGACAATATCATATCTTACTGTGTGATCTGTAACAGAGACTGTACTTTCATTCCAATATTTTAATATAAGGAGCAGGATTCTTCAGATCTCTATGATTTAACTTGTGTTGGTTTTGGCGTCTCTATTCAAAGGTTGGCCCCTCCTTCGCTTAGAGATCACTGATTTAATTAGATGTTTTTTTAATTTCTTGTTTGGTTTGGAAGTTACATTAGATGCATTTTTTTCAGTAGCTACAATAGTAATGTTCAATCATTGTGTTTCCTTGAATATTTTGTAGGGGCGCGGACCTAACGGTCCTCAAAAGTGGTAACTCCGCGGTTTTTTAGCACAGCAGAGTTGCGCGTCAAAATAGTCTTAGAGGTGTCGGGGTTGAGTCAACGCCCCTGTTTTTGTAAATGTCCATAATTTTTGGGTATAAGCCCATGATTTTGTAATAGTGCACTTGTATAAATAGGCACTCATGCAAAGATGTCAAGATTATCTAATGAGATGAGGATCATATGATGCGAAGAAGTTAGATCTATTTTTGGGTTTTGAGGTCAAGTCCTAGCTGTGTGCGTGGATGACCTCTGCAGCTGTGTGCGCAGAGGGTTTTTGTAAGGAAAGGAACTACAGCTAAGTGCACAGCTTAGAGTTTGTAAGAAATGAACTTTAGCTAAGTGCGCAGTTAGACTTGAAGGAAAGGATCTGCAGCTGAGTGCGCAGATCAGAACTGTTGTTTTGTAAAAACTTGAATAAAAGCGTAGTTCTGTGGACATAGCCCCTACACTGGGGGTGAACCACGTATATCTTGTGTTGTGGTGGTTCTTTTGTGTTGTTTTTGTTATGTTCTTTTATGCATGGATAAGTAGATAAATGATAAAGTAAAATAACTGCTAAATAGCAACTTCGCTGTGAATTCCCAGTTAAGGGTTAAGCAAGTAATTGTTTGTTTATCTAAACTGCGAAGCTATCCAAGTAAAATTCGAAGCTCTGTATTGCATGCGTATAATTTGTTAAGGCTAAAGGTACAGTAATATCCCTCTCTACTTGTAGAAACCTGATTCTACAACACCCCATAGCTGTTTCGGGTGAGGCTGCAACCTATTCGCAGGTTGTTGCCGAAAGGGCCAACACTGTGGGTCTTTTTGTTGGTGTGAAGTTAATGGTATAAACCCGGGTCTACCCTTAGCCCAACAAATTGGTTCCGTTTCCGGTTGAACTCAGTATCTGCTCAAGAGGGATCTACGTCATACCTGGAGGGCTATGTTTTGGAGACCCTCAGTAAAATAAATCGGTGATTGGATTAAAGAGACCTATTTGAAATTTTCTGAACAAGAAAATAAGGATCCTCGTCGTAGCTCAGATGACTTCTTGCAAAGGTACATTTTTTCGGATGTTTATGAAATTTTCTCTGGTAGTATTCACATAGAATTGCACCAGTGGCTATCCACGTTGACAGAAAGAAAGACAAACTTCAAGTGATCAGTTTCCTAACTGGACCCCCGCAAGAATTAACATATTGAAAAGGGTGAACAATGCGACATCACGAGCTGTTGATTTCTGGACAACGAAAACCCTTGAAGCATTTGTGACAGAGTTTGCCATCGACACAAGTAATTCCTTCAGTGAAGCTGAACGACAATTTTTCAAAGGACCAAGGGGTAAGTACTTGAATTCATTTAGTTTGAAAATTAAAATGCTCTTGGCTAAAAAAGGCATATTGTTAATAGAATCAGATTCCTAGATTTGTTTCTACTAACATATGTTTAGAAGCGAATGTGACTTCGACGAGCAAAGTGGTTTGCTACGAAGCGGTAAAAGATACAAGAGAAATTTTGGATCCTATACCCTAGGTCAAAATATTGAGTATACCCCATTAAGTCCAGAAGAACTTGAATCTCAAGAAACCTCTTTTGTTAGAAACCCTCCTATAACTCCACAACGCAAATTTGTTACCCCTAAGAACCCATCGCAGTATGAAAGTAACCCTAGTCCGAGTATTCCTGTCGCAGGTCAGTCTACCCCAGTAAGTTCCCCTCCTCCTCCTCCCCCTCCCTCCCCCCTTAGATCCACTATGGCCCATATGAATGATGATATCAAGCTACCTGTCTTCAAAGGAACTGGATCTGAGGATCCATAACAGTCTTGGTTCTTATGCGAAGCTATTTGGACTGCTAAGAACATTATGGATCAAGATATCAGAAGAGCACATCTGGTCACTTCTTTTAGAGACCGGGCTTTGACCTAGTTTATGAAGTTTTCTAGTACTTAGAACTATGTCTTGGCTGATATTAAAATAGCAATGATCAAAGAGTTCAAGAAGCCTAAATCAGAGTCACAGTGTATAACTGAACTGAAAGAGATTCAGCAGAGACAAGGTGAATCAGTTTGGGACTTTGATCAGAGGTTCAAAGTTCTACTAGATCAAGTTAGTTTCACTATTGGACCAGCGCAACATAAAGAATGGTTCATTGCAGCATTATTACCTCATATCAAAATCCCACTCATGCAACAGAAGGTTGCTGACCAGCAAGAAGCTTTGGAAATTGCTATGAGACTGGAAACAGCTCCTATCGAAGATAATTCTGGCATAGCCCAAATACAAGCATAGTTGGCAGAAATGGCCTTGGAACTTCATGACATGAAAAAAGGGAAAGCCATTCGAGAAGAGGTCTGGTGTACACGATGTAGGACAGAAGGTCATGACAAGGAACAATGTCCTGCATTAAGGAATTACCTGAATACTGGTGTGTCAAACCCATTTAACCCTAGTGTTCTATATTGTGAGATCTATAGAACAACTGGCTAGCATCAACCTGAATACTGCTATCTACTGCAGAGATATGTGCAAGTACCTAAGAATCCCTATTGCAAGTTTTGTAAGTCAGTTGGACACAATGAAGATGAATGTCACAGCTTTGACCTTATGAGAGAGCGAACCTATGATGCTTATAGGGTACAAAACGAGGCACAAGGCAATGATGGATATGGTTACCATGGTAGTACATCAGGTTGAGGTACTTTTGGAGGTTGGGGTCATGGTGGTATGCCTGGAAGAGGTCGAGGCCAGGTTGTGTGCTATAACTATAATCACGCAGGACACCTAGCTAGAGACTATCAGAACCCAAATACGACATGTCGATATTGCAGAGCAGTCGATCATGTGATTGAGCAATGCCCATAGCTAATAGTGAAGAATCAAGAAAGAAATGGCACTCCTACTCAGAATATTCAGATGATTGTTGTAAAGGAAAGACCTGCCCCAGCCATTAACGTTGTTACAAGGAGTGGAGCTATGACGCAAGTGCAGAATAAGGAGAAACAGCCTGACGAGGCTTGGGTTTGTAAGACCCCAGAGAAAATTCCAACCTTCGATGTGGGAAGATCTAAGGAAACATTTATGGAAGCCAAAAAAGAATTTGCTGATCCGAGCACATCAGTAGCACCTATGCAACAACATCAATAGCAGTTACAGTATCAAGAAGCTCCGACAGATAAAGTAAGTACACTGTCATCATTTTTACATAGTTGTATGAAGCTCTTAAGAAATCAGAATGCTTTAAATGAGTTGCAGAAAGTTATTGCATCTTGCGAACCTCAGCGAAGCTCTGGTAAAGAAAAAACTGTTAATAGAGACAGAAGAACTGTAAGAGAAATGAGATTGCATGCTTAGATAAGAGAGTATGACATGAATGACATCATTTTAGACCTGGGATCAGATGTAAATGTCCTAACTAATCAGACATGGGAACAAATGGGAAAACCTACCCTTGAATGGTCCCCTACACAGTTGAGATTAGCGAATCAGTAGAAGATTGTGCTCCTAGGAAGATTCCCTAGTGTTCCAGTAGAGATTGATGGAGTCAGTACCTTAGCTGATTTTGAAGTCATTGAAATAATTGATGATAGCAACCCCTATCTAGCCTTGCTAGGAATTGAATGGGCAATGGATAATTCTGCAGTAATCAACCTTAAGAGTAGGCAGATGACTTTTGAAGTAAAAGGCTTGAGAGTCATAGTACCCTTGGACCCTTCTCAAGGAGAAAGGTACATAGAGCCAGTCAAAGATGAAGATCAGGATGTTTTGGATCATATTTACAACATCACAGCTAAGGAAGAAGACTATGTCAACCCTACTACTGAAGGTATAATGAATTGGCAGTGTGACAGTTCTTGCATGACTAATTTAGACGAAGGCTTGGAGAATTGGCAGAATAGACTTTATGAACTACATGGACATTGATGTGCAAGAATTACCAAGTCTCTCAGATGGATTAGCTCATAAAAAAGAGTCTTACCTACTTTTGATGGCTTGATAGACCCAAAAGATTTTATTGTACAATTCTCAGAACAAGTACCAAATTCACAGAAAATGGAGACTTTAGATTTAGTATTTAGAGCCACAGCTTCCAAATGGTGGAATGGTCATAAAAAGTATATCCCTAGTTGGGGAGATTGTCAAAAGTTCCTTCGCCTGAGATTCATGGATCAACCCTAGGAGGTGAGAAGTAGATTTAATGGTAAGACTAGCCCTCAGGAACATTTGGAGCAGTGTTATGAAGCATGGAAGCATGTCCCTTGTGAAGAATGGGTACATAGGTTTGTACACACTCTAGAACTTGTAGCAAAGAACTGGTATGCGGAGGCTGAGCTTTGCCATGGTACTGTAAGTTGGGATAGCCTTACTGATAGTTTTGTCCTTACATTTTCTATTAATGAGGTTTGCCCTGCTTTGGACGCAGCTGTTAGGTTGATCCATACTAAGGTGTTTGATGATAAAGAAATAGCAGAGTACCAACCTAATTGGAAGGAACAAGAGGCTAATGTAGTAGAATGCTATAACCTCACAATTGACAAGGATGATGACCTGCGTAACATTAACATTCCTGATTCAGAAGGACAATGCGAAGTACATGGACCAGCAGTGGAAGCACCTGAAGTGACTCAGCCTTTGAAGATAAGGACAATAAACATTGGATCAAAATAAAAACCTAAGTACACTACCATTGGAGATTATTGGGATGAAGAAATGGTGAGCAAAGTGACCCAACTTCTCCATGATTATTAGGACTTATTTTCAAGGAAGTTCTCTGAAATGAAAGGTATCCTTGGTTATATAGGAGTGATAAAAATCCCTTTGAAACCTGATGCGAAGCCTGTGAAGTAGCGCCCTTATAGGCTGAACCATAAGTATAAATAAAAAGTTAGGATGGAGCTAGATAAGATGCAAGCTGCAGGAATCATTGAGCCTGTCGAAGAGTTTGAATGGGTCAGTCCTATGGTGGTACAAGAAAATAATACCAAAGGAGAAATCAGAATCTGTGTCGATCTGAGGAAGCTGAATGATACCTATTTACATGATCCTTTTCCTACTCCCTTTACAGATGAAGTTTTAGACAATGTCGGAGGTCAATAAATGTACTCTTTTATTGATGGATTTTCTAGTTACCATCAGATCATAATTGCTCTAGAGGATCGACATAAAACAACCTTCACTACAGAGATGGGATCTTTTCAGTATACAGTTATTCCCTTTGGATTGAAGAATGCACCTACTATGTTTTCCAGAGTAGTCATATCTTCATTTAAGGAATTTATACATAAATTCTTGGAAGTTTACTTTGATGATTGGACTATCTTTGGGTTATTGAAATATCATATATCCAGTTTAAGACTTATGCTAGACAAGTGTAGACAGCATTAGATTTCACTGAACCTGAAGAAGTGTATCTTTTGTGCACCTTTTGGAATTATGCTAGGTCACATTGTATGTAAGCAAGGATTGATGATGGATCCTACGAAGATAGCCATTATTGTGAACTTGCCACCTCTGAAGTCTGTTAAGCAACTTCTCACTACGCTTGGTCATACTGGATATTACAGGAAATTCATTAAAGGATATGCTCAGATCACAGCCCCTATGGAAAAGAAATTGAAGAAAGATATTAAGTTTTAGTGGACACTGGAGTGTCAAGAAAGCTTGGATATTTTGAAGGAAAATATGGTAACTGCCCCTATCTTAGTATTCCCTGACTGGAATAAGGAGTTTCATGTGCATATCGATGCATCCTCCATTGCTTTGGGTATAGTATTGGCTCAGTCCGGTGAAGGTAATATTGATCACCCTATTGATTTTGTAATTAGAAAATTGTCCACAGTAGAAAATAATTATACTACGATAGAACAAGAAGGTCTAGCTATGGTTTATGCCTTGCAGAAGTTTTGACATTATCTGTTAGGATCTCATTTTAAGATGTTTACTGACCATTCTGCTTTGAAGTATTTGGTTAACAAGCCTGCGTTAGGTGGAAGGATATGTAGATGGTTGATTCTGTTTCAGGAATATGACTTTGAGATCATAGTTAAGCCTGGAAGCGTTAACTTAGGGCCTGACCACTTGTCGAGGCTCGAGTCAGGAGACGAGCCCACTAGTTTGGATGAAGTTCTTCCTAATGCCCATTTGTTTTCCATTCAGATGGTTGATGACTATTTTCAGGATATTGTTCAGTACTTGTCTACAGGTTTTGCACCTGCTGAGATGACAACATAGCAGAAGAAGCAGCTGGTGGTTAGAGAAGCTGACTTTAGTTTGATAGAAGGACAGCTATATAAGATGGGACCAGATGAAATACTGCGTAGATGTGTCCTGGAGCATGAAAATCCATTGATTTTGGCTAAGGCACATTTTGGAGCAGCAGGAGGTCATTATGCAGGAAAAGCTATAGCTCAGAAGATTCTGACAGCTAGATTGTGGTGGCCTATGATTCATAAGGATGCAAGAGAGTATTTCCACAGCTGCGACATCTATCAGAGGATAGGAAAACCATCCAGGAGGGATGAGATGACTCTGGTTCCACAGGTAACTTTACAAGCATTTGACAAGTGGGCTATTGATTTTGTTGGACCAATCAATCCACCTGCAAAGAAATCTGGAGCAAGATTCATTATTACAGCAACTGATTACCTTACTTGTTGGGCCGAAGCACAACCAGTCAAGAACTATAGCGCTGCTACAGCTGCGGAGTTCATCTTCGATAATATCTTGTCAAGATTTGGGTGTCCTATAATTCTTATGAGTGATCAAGGATCACATTTCCTAAATAAGACTACTGAATCATTGAGCGAATAATTTCAAGTATATCATCAGAAAAGTGCTTCCTACCATCCTCAAGCAAATGGAACTATCGAAGCCTTTCACAAGATCCTTGAACACGCCCTGATGAAGGTTTGCAATGTTAACAAAAATGATTGGGATCTTAGAATTCCAGCTGCACTATGGGCTTATAGAACCATTTGCAAGAAGTTGACAGGCCATACACCTTTTAGGCTGGTATATGGACAAGAAGTAGTTATGCCCATGGAGTACATTGTTCCTAGCCTCAGAATATCTGCCTTCACAGAGATGGATGACCCAACTATGTTGAAAAAAAGGCTGGCAAAGATACTAGAACTGGAGGAAGACAGATTCATTGCAGGTTTCCAATANGACCATACATAGTTCAGGAAGTTATCGACGGTGGTGCAGTCTAGTTAGCTAAATTGAATGGAGAAATTTTACCTTCCATGGTGAATGGAAGTAGATTAAAGAAGTACAGGGACAAGCCAGGACCCCCTAATCACAAGTAAAAACAAGAAAGAGAGTCTAAGTACCAAGAACAGTTGAAATTGGGTACTAGACTATAATGAATCTATTCTCAAAGCTACGAATTGTTGAAGGATGTCAAAGTTCAAAGGTCGAAGTTCGGTTGGTGCTTCGGTTAGGATGGGTTGAAGGTCAATATTGTGTCAAAGGTCCTCATTGTGGCGAAGCTGAAGTTAGTGGTTGTGTCGAAGAAGAAATGTGCATTGCAACCTAAAATGTGACTGATGGGACAAACTAGATTTGGCGGCACTGGCACGTGAGCTGCCTTAACTGCCTATAATGATGAGATTTTGGGAAAATCTAGTGCTGTGTGGACAGGATTTACCCCCGCTCCATCAGATTGGGTGTCCTTAATGCACCATGATGGCATATTTTGTCGTGGGATTCTATAAGAAGCCACACAGGCCTGCGACTCCTGCATTATGCATTTCCTTGAGTTTATAGTTAAGACCATGTCGAATGATCATGAAGTCCAGGAATTGTTACAAGAGTTCAGGGAGAGAGGTCTGTAGAACCTTATCAGCAATCCACCTGCATCTGCACCTCGCAAAGAAACTCCCCTAGTGTTGCATCCACTTATGCAGACATGTTAAACTAGGAATAAATTTAAGGCAGAAGTTCGCTCTAAATGGAACGAAGAAAGGCACAAGCCCTCAAGAAAGACTCCAGAGGATCCCGAGATGTATTCTCCTGACTCAGCAGAATGGAGGAAGTTGTTTGTCTTATGCAAAAGTACATTGACATGCAATCCCAGGGGTACCATCTGTTAAGCGCCCAAATTTTTGGATGGTCAAATGTTCGATAGGACATGAACGGGACGCAGTTCGAGGGATGGGGTCGCTGATAGATTTAGAAGGCCCCATGATTCCCATGACCATCATAAATATTACGAAGGAAGACAACAGCATGAGAGACGGTCATAAGGAACATACATATTCTGCTAAGGATGAAAGGATGAAGGATCAAGCAAGTTGCGGCCGTGGTAGAAGTAGCAGAAGCGATGACGATGATGACAGGCATATAAGGGAGCCGGAGGGCAGGAGAATTGAATATGATGGTTACAGATATGCAGACAAATACAAAGCTCGACAGAGTGCGAAAGGAGATCATAAAGAAGGATCAAGCAGCTGAAGCTATCATGTGCAGCCTCAACAAGCAGTTCACTATCATCGCCACCAAGGTTCTGCCACTAGAAAAGCAGCAGAGTGTCCCGGGACGGGACACTGGTGAGTCTTAGGGGTCTATTGGGGCGCGGACCTAACAGTCCTCAAAAGTGGTAACTCCACGGTTTTTTAGCACAACGGAGTTGTGTGTCAAAATAGTCTTAGGGGTGTTAGGGTTGAGTCAACACCCCTCTTTTTGTAAATGTCCATAATTTTTGAGTATAAGCCCATGATTTTGTAATAGTGCACTTGTATAAATAGGCACTCATGTAAAGATGTCAAGATTATCTAACGAGATGAGGATCATATGATGCGAAGAAGTTAGATCTATTTTTGGGTTTTAAGGTCAAGTCCCAGCTGTGTGACTGGATGACCTCCACAGCTGTGTGCGCAGAGGGTTTTTGTAAGGAAAGGAACTGCAACTAAGTGCATAGCTTAGAGTTTGTAAGAAAGGAACTGCAGCTAAGTGCGCAGTTAGACTTGAAGGAAAGGATCTGCAGCTGAGTGCACAGATCAAAACTGTTGTTTTGTCAAAAGTTGAATAAAAGCGCAGTTCTGTGGACGTAGCCCCTACACTAGGGGTGAACCACATATATCTTGTGTTGTGGTGGTTCTTTTGTGTTGTTTTTCTTATGTTCTTTTATGCATGGATAAGTAGATAAATGATAAAGTAAAATAATTGCTAAATAGCAACTTCGCTGTGAATTCCCAGTGAAGGGTTAAGCAAGTAACTGTTTGTTTGTCTAAACTGCGAAGCTATCTAAGTAAAAGTCGAAGCTCTGTATTGCATGAGTATAATTTGTTAAGGATAAAGGTACAGTAATATCCCTCTCTACTTGTAGAAACCTGATTCTGCAACACCCCATAGCTGTTTCAAGTGAGACTGCAACCTGTTCGCAGGTTGTTGCTGAAAGGGCCAACACTGTGGGTCTTTTTGTTGGTGTGAATTTAATGGTATAAACCCGGGTCTGCCCTTAGCCCAACATATTCAGTACTTGCATTTCCTTTAAGCTATAGCAGTGTGGTGTGATAGTCGACTGTGTAGGTTAATTTCCCTTATGCATGTGTGTGATAGCTGCAACAATCAAGATCTTTCCTAGACCCTTTCAATTACTTGTCTTTCTCAAGGTTGCAAATTCAGGTAGACTATATCTTAGAGTTGTGTGATCCAATTCATGTTATTTCTTATTCTAAGATTCAAGCTGGATTAAAGTAGTCACATTGAAATTTCATATGGTCTGGTAAATTAGGATTTAACTTTCTAAAAAAGTAAGACTAGATATTTATTTCATGAATCATTCATTGTTGGATTGAAGCTTGCAGGAAGTGATTGTAATTATGAATTCTTAGATAGGTAATTTAGATCAGTTTAATTATGGGAGGAGTTTTACTAAATAGATAAGTAGGAAAGTTTATTTAGTTCATCAAATACTTAGTGTTTAAGCATAGAGAGTGTGAATTATCTTTCAAATAAAAAATACTTCCCTAGGTTGACAATTTATATTGAGCATCCTGCATGATGGTTTTAATTAACTAGCATATAGAGTGACCAACATTTTGGCGTCGTTGTTGGGGAAGGTAATTATTAGACACCATAGTAGTTGCATCAATTCATTTTTATTCATTATTTAAGTTTCATGTTTTGGGTTGCATGAATACAAGGAGAGTACAACGTGATATTACCAAAAACCCCAGAACTCCCTAGAATAATAATATTGTAGGTGGTCGAGGTCATGGTAGCAATTAAAAATTGGGGAGAAAAAAAATTCATTGATGATCTAGTTTCCAAATCCAATTCCTCTACTAGGGCTCGCCATCAAGTATCCTCTGTCAGAATAAGCCCAATTACCCCCAAGGTGGAAGCATTAGTTTCCACGGTGGACAACAGAGGAGGAGCTGCGAGACCCTCAGGTGTCCCTGTAAAGGAATACAAGGTTATTGCTTTGTGAGCAGTTGATTGAGATGTGATTTATCACATTAACGGGTAGGAGGTGACAAAGGAGGAGTGGACACAGTTTCATCAAAAGTGGGACGATTAGAGGAAGCAAATAAAGGAGAGAGCAGAGGAAAATATGAATAACAGGTGTGAACTGAAAGACCATGAAGAAGAGATGGGGGGGAACCATCACAATGATTGTGATTCCCTGTAGGAGGTGAGAGTTGTTATACTCCGGTTACCCATTCGACAGCTAGTTGGAAAATCCCCAATAAAAAACATATCACCATCAATATTACCTCATTTTCATGGAAAGGCCATAGAGGATCCGAATGAATTCCTCTTCGAGTTTGGCATCCTCTATCACAACTATGACCATGCTTCCAGTGAGCATAAGTTAAAACATTTTCCTGCTACTTTGCAGGATAATGCACTACGTTGGTTTATGAGCCTGGGTAGTGAAACTATCACCACGTGGGATCAAATGAAATAGGTGTTCCTGGAAAAATACCAAGAGTACTGCAACACTAAAGATAAAAGAGAAGAGTTATTCAAGATGGTACAAAAGGAAAAATAAAGTTTGGAATATTTTGTTGAGAGGCTCATGCACAATGTACAGAGGGCTGGACAGACTAATATGGGGCTAGATGCGCTCAATATAATCCTACTTCGAGTGATTAGGGAAGACTGCCTAGGTATGTTGAACCTAATGGGAAAGGGGGATATCTCGAAGGAATCCTTTGAAAAATTTATTGAATTATGCAGAAGGTATTCCAAAGGATCCTCCAGGACCAACAAACGAGACAAATTGGAATGAGATGTCTTCAATAGAACATAGAAATCATCTAATGGAGGAGCCACCCAAGGAGAAATATGAAACCTTCTAGAGAACTTCAAAACAGAGATGATGAGCTCCATCTGCTCAGAAATAGATGTCTTGAGGGTGAAGCGGAAGCAATCTGTAGAAGATCTCACACTCAGTGTATTCTACCCCAGATGTAGGAAGAAGCATCCCATGAAGGAGTTCCCACTTGACAAGGTGGAAGTGTGTTAGCTTTGTGAACTAAACCATGATACAAAGGAGTTCCCTTCACTACCTCAAGTGAAGGAAGTTCTACAGAAATCAACTCCGGATGTGGAACCATCCTACTTTATTGCCCAGAAGAAGCCTTGGAAACCTCGAAACCAAGGTATGAATCTAGACTAATTTCTATTTTTGAACAAAATAAATAATTAGAATAATATGCATCACATGAATACACAATTCCATTCACCTTATTCCAACCATCAATGGAACCCTTCTCAATATCCTATGCATAATTTCAACTCCTAGACCCCTTGGACACAACCACCAAACCAACAGAATTCTTGATCTCCTGGATGGAGGAACTCCCATCCAGGAAACCAGTTTCCTCATAACCAATCTCCTTAATAGTTTCCACATCAATAGTTTCCTCACCAACAATACCCTCCTTAACAATATCCTCAGCCATACCAGCAGTATCAACAGCTGTAGCTGCAACTCTAGAACAATGCTACACCTAATATGCCTATACGACCGTAGCTTTTTGATCAAACTAACCCAAACCAAAATAATAAAGCAGTCCACTAGTTTGAGACTGCCAACATTCCCACTAACTCCATCATTCCATTTCCCTGTAAGGACATATGCTTACAATCAGGGAAAGTAGTGGAGCCTTTAGTCATTGAGGATGTTCCATCTTTTGTATCTAGAGAACGGATGAACCAGCAATACCCATCCCACATAGAAATACCTATTATTTATGATGTTGAAATTCCTACCGAGACACTGGCTGAAACACACAGAGAAAAAACTATTGAAATGCAACCTACACAATTGATTAGAGAACTGCCATATCCTAAAATACTAACACTACAGAGAGTAGTGGAATAACTCCAGTTTAACCTTCTAGGAGAGCTGAAAAAATTTATATGTCAAAATTTTGATGTTGCAGGCACGCCATGATGTTCCTATTTATGACAAAACAATTTGGGACCTATGTGTAAGAAAACCAGGTAGAAAACCCAGGGATCCTCCCACTGTCCATGTTTTAGGAAAACTATCTAAACTGATAATGGGAAAAAATATCCTAGCCAAATATGATGATCCTGGGACCCCACTATCACAGTGCTTATTGGGAACACACAAATACCAAATGTGTTGGTATATCTAGGTGCAACCATTAACGTTATGACCATAGAAGCTATATGAAAATTTGGGCTCACCAATCTCCAGCCAACCCCTACCATTTTAGAACTAGCTGATAGGTCTACTATTAAACCCAAGGGAATCTTGGATGACCTCGTCGTCTCATTTGACTCATGGGAATACCCTACTGAGGTCTTGGTTTTACAACCCAAGTCACAACTAGGGGGACACCCACTTATCCTGGGAAGACCCTGGTTAGCCATAGCAAATTCTTGCATTAGTTGTCGGTCAGGGTCTATGACCATCTCAGATGGGACCGAAACAAAAAACCTTACCTTGTATCCTCTAGCTTGACCTAGTCTAGAAGCTAAAAATATGTTATGGATGGAGCTAGAAGAAGAGGAGGGCGTTCAACCATTGTTAACAATAGGGAAGGCCTTGACCTTTGAGGATGAAACAGAAGATGATGCCATCAATAGATTCATCAGTGATCCCACTTTTGTCAACAAACAAGTTTATTAGATCCTAAACAGTACTCTAGGTGAAGAAGAGAAATAAAATATCACAGAGGACACATTAGTCAGTGACACCCATATAATTTCAGTGCTGAAAAATTTGAAAAGTGTTCCAGTCGAGATAGAGCCAGGAAAAGAACTAAACATCAATCCCATTCTCTCTCCTAATGAACAGGAATGCTTGATCACTCTCTTCAAAAATAATAAGGGGGAATTTTCCTGTGAGTGCACGGATATGAAGGCTATCCATTCTAATTTGTGTACCCACCACATTTACATCAAGAGTGACTCCCGGCTTGTGTGCCAACCACAACGAAGGATGAATCCCAATCTTAGGGACATCGTTAAGGAGGAAATTCAAAAACTATTGGAAGCAGGGTTTATATACCTGATCTCAGACAGGAAATGGGTTTCTCCACTTGTTATATTACCCAAGAAGAATGAAAAATGGAGATTGTGCATAGATTATAGGGAATTAAACAAGGCAACGCAAAAATACCACTTTCCTCTACCTTTCATTGATCAGGTACTTGACACCCTATATGGGAATAATTTTTTATCCTTTTTGGATGGGTTTAGTGGCTACAATCAAATCTATATTGCTCCCGAGGACCAATATAAGACCACTTTCACTTGTCCCTCGAGTACCTTTGCATACAGGGTACTCCCCTTCGGTTTATGCAATGCACCAGCCACCTTTTAGAGAGATGTGATTGGCACATTTTTGGAGATGGTCAATGAAAATATGGATATTTTGATGGATGAATTTAACCTGTATGGTAGTGACTTTGAGGAGGCACTGAAAAAATTTGAGAAGGTTTAAACACACTTTGAGCAGACCCAGCTATCTTTGAGCATTGAAAAGTTCCATATGATGATGAGCGAGGATGTATTGCTGCAACACTTTATCTCTGCTGATGGTATCCAGGTAGATCCGTCCAAAATTAGGGTAATTGAAAATATACCCACTTTTGGAATGTAGAAATAGGCACGTAGCATTTTAGGGCATGCTAGTTATTATAGAAGATTCATAGAAAATTTTTCCAAAATAGCTTCTCATTTATTTACCTTATTGATGAAGGATGTACAGTTCATTTGGAATGATGCATGCCAGACAATGTTCACTGAACTTAAGAAGAGGTTGTCTACAGCTCCTATCTTAAGGGGGACCAATTGGGCTCTTCCTTTTCACATTTCTTCAAATTCCTATGAAACTGCCATAGGAGCAGTCTTGGGACAGTAGGATGGTCAAACACCATATGCAATTTACTACATCAGTAAAAACTTGGCTTTTGTTGAACTCAATTTCACTGTTACATAGAAATAATTTTTAGCCATTTTCTACTCCATTAACAAATTCAGGCATTCCCAACTTTGTACACATTGACCACTCATCCATTAAGTATTTAATGAACAAACCAGTTACGAATTCTAGGATAACTAGATCGATGTTACTTTTACAGGAATTTGATATTACCATTATTGACAGACTTGGGAAAGAAAATGTTGTTGCCAATTTTTTTATCTTGTTTTACTAACAGTGATGACAGCTTACCAGTTGAAGATTCTTTCCTAGATGAACATCTATTTGCAGTTTCAGCTCATTCACCTTGGTATGCAGATATTGGTAGCTACTTGGTTGCAGGAAAGCTTCCAGCACATTTTTTAAAAAGAGAGGAAAGGAAAATTATCCAACAGAGTGTCAGGTATTGTTGGATAGATAGTCATCTTTTCTACACAGGCCCTGATCTTGCGATCAGAAGATGTGTAAGGGAGGATGAAATATTCCATATATTGAAGGTCTATCATGATGATCCATGTGGGGGGCATTTTGAATATAAAAAGACAGTCCATAAGGTGTTAAGAATGGGCTATTATTGGTCAACAGTTTTTAGGGATGCGAAGACGTATGTCTAGGATTAGGACAACAGTCATAGAATGGGCCAACCTAATTGATTGGATTAAATTCCTCTCCAACCACAATTGGTGGTTGAACCCTTTGATAGATGGGCCTTAGATTTTGTTGGGCCTACCAACCCTTCCTCAAAGAAGAAAGCTTACATTTTAGTCTGCACTGACTACATGAAAAAATGGGTGGAGTTTGTGGCTTGTGTGAAAGCCAATGACTAGGCTGTAATAGAATTCGTGTACAAGGAAATATTTTCTTGTTTTGGAGTACCCGAGGAAATAATCATAGATGGAGGACCGCATTTTTTGTCACACTATTTGAAGCTTTGCTATAGAAGTACCATATTCTGCATAGGATAAGCTCACCTTACCACCCCCAGGCCAATGGACAAGTGGAAAGTACCAATAAATTTATTGAATCTATCCTTACTAAAATAGTCAGAATCCATCGCAGAGACTGGGCTAACAGGCTTCCAGAAGCATTGTGGGCATATCGCACTACTTAGCGTAATACTACAGGATTCTCCCCCTATGACTTGGTGTATGGTAAGAGTGTTGCCTTCCCTATCAAATTCAAAATCGAGACTTTGAGGATGGACATGGATGTAAAATTGGATGTAACAAAATCCCAGAGGAGTAGACTGAATCAATTAAATGATCTCGATGGAAAATGTATAGTTGCAGTGGATCAAACAACATTGCTTCAGCAGTAGCGATCCAGTTGGCACATTTGGTTCGTCAAGAAGAAAGTATTCTATGAAGGATACTGGGAATTATTATATGATTCAAGATTCAAAAGGGACTTCAAAGGTAAGCTATGCAAAAGATGGTTGGGTCCATATCAGATAGATAGAGTGTTTGATAATGGTACAGTCAACCTGGTCACCATCGAAGAAAACCGTACACCATTATTTGCTAATGGTCACAGGCTGCGACTGTACCACAAGTCGATCTCAAGAGACATGTTTATTTCACAGGTTGTAGCTGATCTGCAATACCAGTTAGCACAAGGGTAGGAATCTTTCTCTGCCCCTATCAATATTTAGAAAATCACTGTGATTTCCACATAAAATAAATTTTGTACATAAATAAATTGATGTTTTTCTGTTTTAATTTCTTTTTGTTTTCCTTTATGTTGGATGGACTGAGTTTTTTAAACGATTAAGTTGTTTTCATCAAGAAACAGCTATGCAGTTTGCTTTGAATGTCACAAAAAACCATTTAGAGGTTAGGGTTTTACATATAGAAGTTAATGAGGAGATCGTAGTAAAGGTTATAGGCCTTCCTCCAAATGGAAAAGCCTGGTTTGGAAGAAGAACCCGCAATGATGCTGCAATGTAGGAGTTTCTGCTACCTGATGAATAGGTCCATCAAGAGAACAGGGGGATATCATTACAACCACTGCCTCACCCCTAGTATAAAGTGGCAGTATTCTTAAAGAATTACATTACATGTGAAGGTAGGTATCAAACTATGTATTTCTCTGAGTTCCCTTTACTGTCTCATTTACGCCATAGGGCTTTACTCAATATTCCCTTTTATCTATTTACAGATCTACATCATATGGTGGGATTTATGAGATCGGACCGACACCCATATTCTTCCCTTACCCATCATGGCCTGATCAAACTGCTTATCTTAAGGGCCTTAGCTCAAAGAAACCAAACTTGGGAGTAGTTTACTAGTCAACCTAAAATAAACCAGGGACCTGTACTTTTGCATGGTGTTCCAATAGAGGAGGAAGTTGAAGCACCTGCACTTTTGTGGGATGTTCAAATACATGAAGAAGAGTAGGCACCGATACAGTTGGGGGGAATTGAAGAAGAGCAGGAGGAGCAGAGTCCCTCCAATTCAGTTGGGGGGGAAGATGAGGCAAAATCAGATAACCAGGAAGAAGAAGATGAGACAGAATTAGACAACCAAGAAGAAGAATCAGGTGGCGATGTAGTAGCAACAAACCCTACAAAGGGGATAGAGAATTTGGGAGCTCATGAAGTAAAAGCTAAAGCTGGAGCAACATTGGATGCTATGACAGTTGAAGTTGAAGCTGTAGGAGCTATGATGACATAAGGAAATGTAGAGGTTCTCACCATTGAATCCTCTCTGGAATGGATGGAAACACTTATTGAGGAGGAAACAGAGATGGAAAAGACCAAAGAAGATGTTGAAATATGAGACACTCTTTCTACATCAACTGCATATTTGGAAACCCCTCTACCACAAAGGAAGAGAATAAGATTAAAAGAGGAGGTATAGGCATCACGCCCAATAAGAAGAAGGATAATTGTATCTGTCGCAATAGAAGAATTAGCACGGGAGAAATGGGCCAACATCAAAGCAAACATTGAATTTCCCATCTTGGGACCTAGGACAAATGCTACCCCACAAGAACATTTTGCAGAGGAACCTAAAATTGAGGAACTTTTGTTTGAAAATGGTCCGTTGAAGGAAGAGGTGGAAGTGCTTCAAAAGGAAGAGGAAAGATCGAAGGAAACATGTGGAAAGGAGATTGCACACATTGGTAGAAGATGCAGATCAAGTCGAAGGATCACTTCCAGTGGAGGAAGGGGAAGAATTGGAAAAATTAGTTTTCCCTGAGTGTGGAGAAATTTTTAGTCAATCATGATACAAAGTCATAGTGCATGCATTTGTGGCACAAAAACCCACACAAGTAGTTGGAGAAGAGAAAGGAACATCTACAGGGGAATAGTGGGATGAAAAAGAACCAGAAGTGGAAATGATCCTCGATGTAGAGGTAGGGGAATATGATCAATTACAGTATCAATCATAGGGTGTTGTTACACAAGAACCAACAACCCTAGAAATGTTTGTTGAAGTTGCTACTCAATTGGAATTCAGTGATCTAGAGGTCGAGACAATCCCTAACCTAAACTTATGAGTTTTTACTATGACCCTAGAACAATCTTAGGACATGGAACTTGTGGATGGAGAACTTCAGCAACAGGAAAATGTTAAAGTTGACCAGGATGTTGTCACACAAGAACCAACATCCTTAGGAAACCTTAATGAGACTCCCACCTATCCAGGGACAACTGACCTTGAGGTGGACATAATCCCCAATTTGGAGCTAGGAGAAGATGAACAAATGCATTCCTAATCATCAGGGGACATTGAAGCATTCAGGGACCAATCTCATCTATCTAGGGACACTGAGATACTCAGGGACAAGTCTCATCTTTCATGGGATATGGAAGTAACTCAAGATAAAACCAAGCATCCGGAGGAAATGGGACAACAAGAATATTCTACACAAGAACTAGCATCTTTGCAGTTCCCCGTTGAAGCCATAGCTAACAATCAAGAAGTTGCAGTCGAGGCTCAAGAAGAGGATGAGATTAGAACACATGAAGATGTTTCCACACAAGAACCAAAATCTTCACCATTGACTATTGAAATTGACAAAAAGGGGCTTTAGGAAGAAGGTGATGTCACACAAGAACTAGAATCCTCATAATTGATTATAAAAGTACACTTGTAGGAAGAAGTTGTTGCACCATTGGTAGAAAAGGAATTTGTTTCACTTCAGATTCATAACAATCAGTCTGAAACATTGGGTAATAAGGTATGGACAAAATCTTCCCAAGACTTTGTCAATTTAGATTCTGATGAGGAAAAGGACGCTGGAGAGGGAAGGATTCAAGGCCTAATAGAAGAAATCTCACTACTGAAAATAGAAGTAAAGAAATTGAAAAGTGAGGTGGATAGATATCATAAAGGAATGATTCCCCTTGTTCAACATAGGAATATTATTAGTGAATTAAGGGAAATATGGGAGGAAGATCTAATATTCCAGAAGTTCCATTGGGAATAAATACAGAAAGAATTGAAGGTGTTGAATAATTTCAAGTCCATGCAAAAGGAGAAAGACCAACTATACATTCTCTCCCACGAATTGATGAGCTCTAGGGCTCCCTCTCCCTCTTATCCTATATTTTTATATGAACAGTTCAATTGGTTTAATTTGAAGGAATTAAAAGAAGGGAGACCTTACGAAGTAGCATCTTCTAACCAGTTTTTGGAAACTTTTATGGAAATTAGCTTCACCGAGTAGAAAATTCTGTGTGATATTTATTTACATGAAGTCCATTTCCCCTTGGATTGATATTCAAATACTACTCCTCACCTAGGTGATGTCTAGCTGAGGGGTTTTTCTTCTTTTTTCAACAACCATGTGAAATGGGAGGATTCATTTTAGACAATTTCTTAGAATGAAGATCACTCTAATCTATGGATTCGGTGTGAACCTCAATCCCCTCACCTTCTTTGTAATCATTAAGAATAGAGGCTTAAATATCCCATCCAAGCCCAACAACTAGTTGAGTTTCAAGAGAAAGTCATCTCCACTTGTGTTAGATAGATTTCCAAGAAGCAACGTTTGGATTTGGAGGGTAGTAAGCATAGGTGGAAGGCTTGACCTTCATCAATTAAGAAAAGGGACCATTATTGCTTCAATAATTTTAAACAGGATCTCCCTAGGGTTGAGGGGTATGTCGACTGTATGAGGAAATGTGGAGCTAAATGGTTGGCACTTGAATTCAAATTCCCACTAATTTGGTGGCCAAAAAAAACATATAGGGAATATTTTTCATTTACAAAAGCAGAGGGAAGTCAATGTTGGAAATATTGGTTTTCCCATAATGGATATCTAGATAGGGGGGAATCACCTCAATCCTCCTACAACTTTTCATTTCTCAATAAGTAAGGTACAGTTCCAAACTTTGATTTAGACTAGTTGAGGTTGTTGCATGAGGACATGCAACATAGCAATTGGGGGGAGATGTTGGGTCCCAAAATGCCCCTTTTTAACTACATCCATTATGCCATGTTTATCTTGTTGTGCTCCATTTTGCGCTCCAAACAAACGTTCTTTCTCACTTGAGCCCTGAATCTTCACAGGTATGATTAATTATTGTTTCATCTTATTAATGCTTATCATATCTATAATCAGGACTTTGCTTATTGAATTATGCTAACACATTATGATTTTACAAAGATAGTGCAAGCTATGAGAGAATATAGGTGTAGCCATCCAAGTGGTCCAAAGAGGAGATGAGTGTTCACTGCCAGCTGTGACCTACCAGTCTTGTTTCTACACGTGGATCCAACCAAGGGTCATCATTCCACATGGGATGCAATGGACGTAGCTGCAATAGTGCACCACTACTTAAAGTTATATTCAATTATCAGGGAATCTCTTGAATTGGTTCTATTATTCATTTACTGGCTCACGCAACAGAATTTCCTATATTCCCTGTTTTTTTTTAATTCCACCCACAATTGTAACAACACATGTAACAGGGAAGCCTGAAGATCATAGATTTTCATGGATTCCTGATATTAGTTGGCGAGGGTTATGATTTTGGATCTATAAGTACTGGGAATCATTCAGAGCTAGGGGTGGGACAATATGAGATCTTATTGTGCGAGCTATAACAAATACTATTCTTTAATTCCAAAATTTTAATATAAGGAGTAGGATTCTTCAGATCTCTATGCTTTAACTTGTATTACTTCCAGCATATCTATTCGAAGGCTGGTCCCACCTTCCCTCAGAGATCGTTGAGTTAATTAGATGTTTTATTAATTTCTTGTGTGGTGTGGTAGTTACATTAGACACATTTGTTTAAGTAGTTGCAACAACAATGTTCAATCATTGTGTTTCCTTGAATATTCAGTACTTGCATTCCCTTTAAGCTGCAACAGTGTGGTGTGGCAATCGACTGTGTAGGTTAATTTCCTTTATGCATGTGTGTGATAGCTGCAATAGTCAAGCTCTTCCTTAGTCCCTTTCAATTACTTGTATTTCTCAGGGTTTCTAATTCATGTAGACTATATCTTAGATTTGTGTGATTCAATTCTCGTTATTTCTTATTCTAAGATTAAAGTTGGATTAAACTAGTCACACTGAATTTGAATATGGTCTGGTAAATTAGGATTTAAATTTCTGCAAAAGTAAGACTAGATATTTATTTCATGAATAATTCATTGCTATATTGAAGCTTGTAGGAAGTGATTATAATTCCGAATTCTTAGATAGGTAGTTTAGGTCAGTTTAATTATGGGAGGAGTTTGACTAAATAGATAAGTAGGACAGTTTATTCAGTTCATCAACTACTTAGTCTTTAAGCATATACAGTGTGAATTATCTTTGAAATAAAAAGACTTCCCTGGGTTGACAATTTATATTGAGCATTATGAATGATGTTTTAATTAACTAGCATATAGAGTGACAAACATAGTGTGCGGAGAAGGCTTGTGTAGCTTCTCATTTTGTACTGAACATGTTATGACATGTGATATTTATAGATTTAGTTTTTGATGAATGTGGATGCACTTTTATGGTTTTTATATGTGAGTCTTTTTATGATGAAAAAATGTTGAGATGATGTATGTTACATATGTATGCATGATTATAAGTTGGTGCATGATGCATTTTTTTATATGCTTCCTATATGCAGTGATGAATATTCCATTCTAGAATATCGTCATCCATTTGATATACTACATTGTTGAGGTTTCTGGGAACATGTGTGAATGCAATGGATTCAAATGCTCTAACCATCTATTTAGTGCACAACAGTTTTCTAAAAAGACAAGGATCACGTACCCGGTACCGGTTATTCAAATGGGAGAAAAGTAATTGGGAGTCTAAAAAGACATCAAGGTGATTAATACCCAATTGGAGTGTGGCGACCTAGAGGCCAGTGGCACCATCATACTCAACCTCATTGTTAGTTGCGATGCCCACACACATTCCGTTGATGTTGATCAACTGATGTCATGGGGAATAGATAACCCATGCATTGAGGTGAGATTTGGAGACCATATGCTTGCTCCATCAGCAAATCTAGTGTAGCAACATGAGGTAGGATCTATCTAAAGTAGTTAAGGAAGAAAAGTGTAAGACTCACTTCAAGAACTGTGTAAAACAAAAACAAAGAAAAGTATGCTACAAGTGACTCATTGTGGTGATGTTAGGTGTAAAATATCTTGAGGTATAGCCCATTGCGGGGGTTCTCCAAGATTTTTCCATTAGAGTCAGCAATAATATATGCCCCCTTACTAAGGTAGTGGAAAATGACATATGGGTCGTACCACATTGACTCGAACTTTCCTTTTCCCAAATTATCATTGTCTTGGTCATAAAATAGGACCATATCGCCTTCGATGAAGGTGCGAGGGTGGACATGGGAGTCATAATGGGACTTCGACTGGATTTTGGCTGCTTCGATGGCTTGGAGAGCAGCTTGAAAATCCTCATTGGTTTGTTCTAGTTGGAGGAGGCGTTCTTCCAAAGGCGGAGTTTTGGGAAGGAGTTCCATAGCAAGGTGAAGTAATGGGATCTAGAACTCTATGGGGAGCACCAATTCAACATCGTAGACCAAATGAAAGGGGGTTAAGCTGGTGGTGGTCTTCGTGGAAGTGTGGTAGGTGTTAGAAAATAGGAACGTAGAGCAATAACACATATATAGTTAAATAATTAAACAAGATACAAAACACATTAAACGCATTACAGAGAGACACAAATATTACGTGGTTCACCCAAATGATGGGCTACGTCCACAAATAAATTGCTAGTCCTTTTATTACAGTCCAGAAAGATGAAGGGATACATCCTACAGCAAAACCATTGCACTTCCTCTTCACACTCTCATAGTCTCTCCCACACAATCACAGAAATTGTTTACAATACAAAATAACACCATACACAATCATGTTATAATGCTTTCTTTTATAGGGTAAATACCATGGGAAAATACTACGGTTAACCCAATACCATGGGTCTGCAAAACTGTTGGCCAACACACATCCGAAAAAAAATTCTTGGGGGATCCGCCCCTAAACCCTAAGGCAGGGGGAATGAGTGTATAGTACACCTGGGGTACAAACACAACTGAATAATATCTCTGGATCTAGAATATTAGGGTCCACAACCAACAATCTCCCATTTAGAGAATAATCATAGCAACTCCACTGCTACTGCACTTGTTGGACTATGCTCTGGACCTTGGACTTGGAAAATTTCTTATTTTCACCTTCATGCTTGAAGGCCAATAGAAACTGAGCAGGAACTCAGTTTCTCTCGAGTTACTCCCTTTGTCATCATGTCTGCAAGATTCTGGGTATTATGTATCTTTTCTAGTTTTAACAGTTCTTCATCTAGAATAGATCTTATGAAGTGGTATTTGAGCTATATATGTTTAGTCTTTGAATGAAAGGCTGAGTTCTTTGCAAAATGAATGGCACTTTGGCTATCACTATACATCCTACTATTCTCTTGCTTCTTACCCAATTCTTCCATGAACCTTTGCAACCAAATAATCTCCTTACTAGCCTTTGTAGAAGCAACATACTCTGCTTCCATTGTTGAAAGTGCAAAAACCTGTTGCAATTTTGAAATCCAACTTACTACTTTTCCACCCACAGTAAACACATACCCTGTGGTGCTCCTCCTGATGTCTTTATCTCCAGCCATATCGGCATCAACATATCCCTGTAGAACAATGTCTGAACCTCCAAAACATAATGCATGTGAAGTGTTACCTCTCAAATACTTGAGAATTCACTATACTACTTTCCAATGCTATTTACCTAGATTATTCATATGCCTACTCACAAATCCCACTATATGTGCAATATCTGGTCTTGTGCACACCATGGCATACATCAAGCTTCCAACCGCTGATGAATAGGGAATCTTGGACATGTGATCTATCTCTTGCTATGTCTCTGGACACATATCCTTGCTTAGTTTGAAATGGATGGCTAAAGGTGTACTAACTGGTTTTTCATTCTACATTCTAAATCTCTACAAAAAAATTTCTATGTACTCACCTTGAGACAATGTCAATTTGGGATTTTTCTTGTCTCTTGTTATTCTCATACCAAGGATTTGCTTTGCAGCACTCAAATCCTTCATCGCAAATGAAGTAGCTAGTTTTCTTTTGGGCACATTTATATCCTGCATGTTAGACCCTGCAACAAGCATGTCATCCACATACAATAACATGATAATATATCTTCTGTTATCTAGCCTCTTGAAATAAACACAATAGTCAGAATGACATTTATCATAACCTTGTTCTATCATAAAATTATCATATTTTAAATACCACTGCCTTGGAGATTGTTTCAATCCATACAAGCTCTTGTTCAACCTGGAAACCAAATTCTCCTTACCTTTGACCTCATACCCCTGTGGCTGCTGCAAATAAATCTCTTCCTCCAAATGCCCATGGAGAAAGGTTGTTTTTACATCTAACTGTTCAAGATGCAAATATTCTACCGCCACTAGACTTAAAATAGTTCTAACTGAAGTCATTTTAGCAACAAGAGAAAATATTTCATCAAATTCTACACCTTTGTTTTGTGCAAACCCCTTTACAACAAGTCTAGCCTTGTACCACTTCTTGCCT
The DNA here is from genome assembly GCA_001517045.1 of Pseudotsuga menziesii. Classification (NCBI taxonomy): domain Eukaryota; kingdom Viridiplantae; phylum Streptophyta; class Pinopsida; order Pinales; family Pinaceae; genus Pseudotsuga; species Pseudotsuga menziesii. The sequence goes on along the minus strand of LPNX010066055.1, from coordinate 258,341 downwards.
CCATCTTCTTCCTTCAACCTGTAAACCCATTTATTCTACAATGTCCTTTTTTCTATAGGCAACTTAACCAGATCCCAAGTCTGGTTTCTTACCAATGATTCCATATCCTCATCTATGCCTTGCTCCCACTTCTTTCTAGTTTCTACCTGCATTGCTTCTTCATAAAATTCTGGTTCACCAGAATCAGTCATCAATAAATAATATTGTGAAGGAGAGAATTGTTTAGGGGGTCTACTTAACCTGGTATAATTTCTTACAGTTGCAAGAGTTTCAGGTACCTACTGCTACTCTTGATTTTCTGGTGCCTTTGGAACTTCATTTTCTTTGATTTCATCAAGCAATGTGTACTCTAGGTTTTCGTTTTCTTCTTTCTTTCCCTACAACTGATCTTTATACATGCCCTTTTCATTACTATACTACATCTCTACTCCTAATGATTTTTCAATTTTTAAGATCCCATAAGCGATAACCAAAATCATCAACCATGTATTCAATAAAGGTACATTTATTGGATTTAGCCTCAATCTTTTCTCTATCATATTTATCAATATGGACAAATGCTCACAGCCAAAAATTCTTAGAAATGATTATTTTACCTGTTTACCTATCCATGCCTCCTATGGAATGCCACCATCCAAAGTGCTTGAAGGCCCTCTGTTTATTAAATAAACAACAGTCTTTACAGCATCAAGCCAAAATGGTAAGGGCAATTGTGCATGCAATCTCACACACCTTGCATTCTCCATGATCGTTCTGTTCATCCTTTTTGACACACCATTTTCTTGTGGTGTTCCAAGGACTGTCTTCTCTCTATGAATCCCATTGTGTGAACAATAACTGTCAAACTCCTTGCTGCAGTATTCGCCTCCATTACCAGATCTAAGAAATTTCAACCTTTTTCTTGTCTCATTCTCATCCAAAGCTTTCCACTTCTTAAAAGTATAAAACACATCATATTTTTTTCTAATGCAATAAACCCAAGTTTTTCTAGTTGCATCATCAATAAAAGTAACATAATAACGAGAGCCACCAAGGGATTGTACCTAATCTGGTCCCCATATATCTATATAGACAAGCTCTAACTTTTTACTCTTCTTTTGTTTCCCAACCCTAAGAAATCTAACTCTCTTTTGTTTTCCATAAACATAGTTCTCACAGAATTCCAAACTTACCTGCTTCAGATCTGGAAGCAGTTTCCTTGAGTGGAGAATCTGCATCCCCTTCTCACTCATGTGTCCAAGCCTGTGATGCCATAGCACTGCACCTGTTTCTGTGGAAGCTACAGAGATAGAAAAATCAATATTATGAGCACATAAATATAACATACCTGTTAGAATAATCAAATCATAGTATTTATCCACTTAGACATTAATTCATTTATTTTTGTCTTATTTGCCTAGTCCATGAGTCCCAGCATGTGCAAGTTGCTAATTGCCTATCTATAGAGGTAAAACTTGCCATCTTTGACTCATGCAGTGCTTGGGAAAGCCTTAGGAATCAAATCTTCTTTATTCCTGGCCTCCTAGGTGCCTATTTTCTTTTTCTGCCTTATTCCCTGCTTTTTCAGTGTTTTAAGGCACATAGGAAAGCAAGAATAGGTGAGGTGAATCAGCTTTGTTGCCTCTTCCTCCTCCACTCTTTCCTCCATGCAAAAGCATGTATGAGATGCCATTCCACCACTCATTAGATTTCCCATGCGCCCTTGCCAATTCATGAGCCTCATGACAGATTTGGGATCAGCTTTTTACACCTATGGGGGATTTGCCTATTTTGGGTAAGCCTGCTTTATGCTAGATTTGGATTCCTCCTTATGCATTCGACCTATTGATGTATTCTATATATTCATTAACCTATGTTATTACAGGGTTGGCTATTGTACACTGAGTTAATATAATTTTGTGTTACAGCTCCATATTCAGTCTCCATTGTTGACAATTTTGCATGATCAATTGTAATTTGTTGTGAGTGAAATTAATCTATTGCTGGTCAGAATTTCTACATGGTATCAAAGCCATTGTAGGTTATTACTCTCCTTCAAAAAAAAATTTGCAGGTTCGACATCAAGACTGGGAGCCTTCTACTGACAGCCGGGACAAATTTTCTAAAGCTATGGATTCACAGAAAACTATCTTGACTCCCTTCAACTATTTTGAATGGAAAGCAGAGATGGAGATCTTATTGAGAGAAAAAGGCCTCTACAGGGTGACTATGGCTACAGAAGCAGAGCCCAATGCAGCTGCAGAGAAGATCAAATGGCACAATCGGAGAGATGAGGCCTATGGCCTCCTATGTCTCAGTATTTCCCGAGACCTCCTTTTCCATATCGATGGATTAACTTCATCGGATCAAGTATGGGAGAAGCTATCTGAGATTTTTGGAAAGACAGATGAGATGAGGGGACATCAGATCGAAAATGAGCTGATTTCTCTCAGTCCCAGCAGCTTTGAATCCTTGCAGCTATATTTCTCTAAGTTCAAAGCACTAGTTTTACAGCTGAAGCAGTGTGGTATTGAAAAGAAAGATGATCAGCTCATATTGGCCATCCTCTCGAAGCTAGGACCTGACTACTCAGTCTTTGTTTAGACCTTCTATGCCACAAAACTCACAGCTCGAACCTAGAAGATGCCTAGCCTTGTAGATTTCATGGAATCTCTCACACAAGAACAAGACAAGCTGGTGATGATGGGCACCATCAAACCTTCCAAAGACCAAGCTTTGGTTGCTGGAGATTTGAGGGTGGATTAAAAAAGAAAAAAGAAAGCTAAAAATCCACCTGAACAAAAGAGAGACAAGAAGCAGTCTCCGGAGGATCAACAAGGTCCCAAGAAAAATACCTAGAAGAAGAAAAACAAAGGTGATATGAACAAGTGCTCATACTGTTCGAAGGGAAATCACACTGAAAGCTCTTGTATGAAAAGAAGATAGACATGCTAACTCAACTGTTGGAGAAGAATGGCATCTCCCTTCCAGAAGGCTTAAAGAAGAGAGAAGGAGGATCAAATTCGGATGACAGAGAGAGAGTTCATGCTCTAGTTGCTAGCACATCAAGCTCACCCAGTTTTATCATAGATTCTGGAGCTTCAAGACACATGGTTTCGACTAAGGAGGCCTTCTCCTCACTGGACAAGTCGAAAGGACCATCTATTGTACTGGGAGATGACTCTCTCACTGAAAGTAAAGGCAAAGGAAGGATAGAACTTGATCATGGTAACTTCAATAATGTGCTGTATGTCCCTGGTCTCGCCTCCAACCTTCTATCAGTGTACCAGATGACCCACACTGGGTCTCATAAGAAAGTCATATTCTCACCAGATGAAGTTGAGATCACAGAAATATCAAGTGGAAGAATCATTGCAAAAGGAGTAGCGAATCATGCTCAAAAGGTATACATGTTTTCACACTTACTGCCTTACTCAAACCCCTCTGCTCTTCTTATCCATGCTAATGAAGCTAGAAAGCTATGTCATGAAAGATTTGGCCATTTAAATTACAAGTATTTGTCTGATCTTAGTGAGAAGGATATGGTCATAGGGTTTCCCAAGATAAAATTTTCCAATGGATTCTGCCAAGGCTATATCCTAGGAAAACACCTAGAGCACAAATTTGAGAAAGCCAGCCATGAGAGAACCTCTACACCCCTCAAGCTGATTCACAGTGATGTTGCTGGCCCATTCCCTCATATGTTCGTGAGTCAGGCCAAATATGCATTGACCTTTATTGATGGTTTTTCCAGGTATTGTTGGGTTCACTTCATGAAACACAAGTCAGAAGTTTTTGGCCTATTCAAAGTCTTCAAGGCTTTGGTTGAAAACCAGTGTGGAAGAAAACTCAAGGTCCTCAGATCTGACAATGGTGTTGAGTATGTCAAGTCTGATTTTATTAACTATTGTGTAGATGCAGGTATTCATATCCAACATTCTATCCCCTACACACCACAGCAAAATGGTGTTGCAGAGAGGAAGAACAGATCACTGAAGGAGATGGCAACATGCATGATGGAGGCCAAAACTTTGACACCAAAGTACTGGGCCGAAGCTATCAATTGTGCAGCCTATATTCAGAATAGGGTGCCTCACAAATAGTTGGATGGCATGACTCCCTTCGAAGCATGGAGTAGGCACAAGCCAGATGTGACCCATTTCAGGATTTTTGGCTCAAAGGCATGGGCTAGAATCCCGACAGAGAAGACGAAGGCTTTGCAGCCCCAAATCCAAGAGTGTCTTTTTATGGGATACTCTAAATATTCAAAAGGGTACAAGTTGATAAACTTGAGCACAAATAAATCCTTCATTGAAAGGTGTGTTCAGTTTGAAGAAGAACCCCTTGCAGAAGTGGAAATTGGTGAAACCTCTTCACCACCTGAACCTCAAGAAGTAAGTAAAAAGTTTGTTGAACATGCTGATTCTGATTTGTCTGATGGAGATGCATTTATTGCAGACCAAAAATCCCCACAAGGCCTAAATGGGCAGCCAAGATACTACATGCAGCAGGTGAGCTAGATGGGGATCCCAATGACCCAAGGAGGACTAGATCTCAATTTGAGAGTGGTCTGTGCATGAAGGATCCTGAGTTTTCTGGAAAATGCTATTTGATGGTGTAGTCTGATCCTCAAACATATGAATAAGCAGCAGGAGATCCAATATGGCAAGCTGCCATGAATGAGGAGTTCAACTCGCTACAGAAGAGCAACACATGGGAGCTAGTGGATCTTCCTCCAGGGAGAAAACTAGTACAATGTAAGTGGGTCTATAAGACCAAATTTTCTGCTGATGGTTCACCACTGAAGTAAAAGGCTAGATTGGTAGCCAAAGGCTAATCACAGGTTCATGGCATCGATTACAATGAGACTTTTTCCCCAGTGGCAAAGATGGATTCAATCAGGCTAGCTCTAGCCATTGCAGCATCAAGGCAATGGGAGGTACATCATATGGATGTAAAATGTGCCTTTCTGAATGGTGATCTCACTGAGGAGATATATATGCAGCAGCCCCAAGGTTTTTCTACTGACCATTCTCTTGTGTGCAGCTTGAGAAAGTCATTGTATGGGCTAAAGCAAGCCCCCAGGGCTTGGTATGCCAAGATAGATAGCTTCTTGCTATCTCTGAATTTTGTTCGATGCAAATCAGATTCAAATGTCTATATGAAGGTAATTAATGGTTCATTAATGATACTTTTGTTATATGTTTATGACCTCCTCATTACAGGAAGCTCACAAGCTGAGATTTCTTCCCTAAAAGGAGCTATGAACCAAGCCTTCTCCATGGCAGATTTGGGGTTCTTAAGTCAATTTCTGGGGCTTGAGATTGCTCAAGCCAAAGCTGGAATCAAGGTGCACCAGTCCAAATATGCCTTGGATTTGCTGATCAAATTCAGAATGCAAGATTGCAAAGCAAGCAAAACTCCTTTCCTTTCAGGAGTGAAGCTGGAGGAAGATGATTCTCCACCGATGGTAAACAACACTTTGTATAGACAGTTGATTGGATGTTTATTGTATTTGACACATACTCGACCTGATCTTTGTTATGCAGTAAGTGTTGCTTCTAGATTCATGGATCAGCCCCATGATATCCATTGGAAAGCAGCCAAGAGGATCCTTAGCTTTGTTCAGGGAACAAGGACACATGGGATTTTCTATAAAGCCAATTCCGACCTTGAGTTAATTGGTTTTACTGACAGTGATTGGGTAGGCGATAGCATAGACAGGAAGTCCACTTCAGGTTATGTGTTCATGCTTGCAGAAGGGCCAATCAGTTGGTCAAGCAAGAAACAGAGTTCCATTGCACTCTCATCTACAGAAGCTGAGTACATAGGAGTTGTTAATGTAGCAACTTAGTGTTTATGGTTGCAGGGCTTACTTGGAAAGTGTGGTTTCGAACCTGAGTACTCAACTACCATCTACTGTGATAACCAGAGTACCATTCGGATCTGCAAAGATCCAGTTCAGAAGCAGAGAACCAGACACATTGAGATTCACATGCACTACATCAGAGAGCTTGTGCATGATGGCACCATTCACCTACTCTTCTGTTCATCTTCAGAACAAGTAGCTGATATCTTCACCAAAGAATGTTGTGAGAAGACCTTCAGCAATATCAAATCACTGCTGGGGATTTCTGCTCATGCTGTCAAAGCATGAGTTGAGACAAGATTCTACAATTTTGTTTTACAGTCCATGTTGAAGGGAGGATTTTCCCAAGTTGGTTTTGCCTCTTTCCTTGTTTCATATGGACTTGCAGTATGTAAAAGGGTGACTAAGCCTTGTTGCTAGGCCCTATATTTTGATTTATTCCTCATAAATTCAGGCTTAAGGGGGGGTGTTAGAATAATCAACCCATAGTATTTACCCACTTAGACATTAATTCATTTATTTTTGTCTTATTTGCCTAGTCCATGAGTCCCACCATGTGCAAGTTGCTAATTCCCTATCCATAGACATCAAACTTGCCATATTTGACTCATGTAGTGCTTGGGAAAGCCTTAGGAATCAAATCTACTTTATTCCTGGCCTCCTAGGCGCCTATCTTCTTTTTCTGCTTTATTCCCTGCTTTTTTAGTGTTTTAAGGCACATAGGAAAGCAAGACTAGGTGAGGTGAATCAGCTTTGTTGCCTCTTCCTCCTCCACTCTTTCCTCCATGCAAAACCATGTATGAGCTGCCATTCCACCACTCATTAGCTTGCCCATGCACCCTTGCCAATTCGTGAGCCTCATGATAGATTTGGGATCAGCTTTTTACACCTATGGGGGATTTGCCTATTTTGGGTAAGCTTGCTTTATGCTAGCTTTGGATGCCTCCTTATGCATTCGACATATTGATGTATTCTATATATTCAGCAACCTATGTTATTACAGGGTTGGCTATTGTACACTGAGTTAATATAATTTTGTGTTACAGCTCCATATTCAGTCTCCATTGTTGACAATTTTGCATGATCAATTGTAATTTGTTGTGAGTGAAATTAATCTATTGCTGGTCAGAATTTCTACAATACCTACCATATCTCCTTTTGCTATTACCAGTGATCCTTTAGTGATCTTCCACCACATTTATCCAAACATAGACAAACAATCACTATCTCCCAACTTCCCTGTTGAGATCAGATTCCTTTTCATAGCAAGAATGTGCCTTACATCCTTTAGAATCCATTCACTTCCATTATTTAACGTAATCCGTACCTTACCCTTTCCAACAATTTTACATGGTTCATCATCCCCCAACAAAACATGTCCAAAATCACCTTGAACATAATCATGAAAAAATTTCCTATGGGGTGTAGCATGACATGAAGACCCTGAATCTACTACCCAGCAATTCCTAGTATTATATAATGCAAGAATCAAAGTATCTTGTAACACATCACCTGCTACATTCGCTTCCTGAGTAGTCTCTTGCTACCTCTCACCTTTCTTCTTTGGTGCTCGGCAGTCTTTCTTCATATGTCCTTTCCTACCACAGTTCTTGCACTCTATTTTTCTGAATCTGGACTTGGATCTTCCCTTTTTAGACTTGCTGTGATTTCCTAGGCTCTTTCCTCTCTTGTTTTGTCTCCCTTTAATCTCCCTGGTCAATGCATTACCTAATGTCTCACCTGTTCTTTTTCTTCACATTTCCTCGCTAAGAATAACACGAACAACATCATCAAACTTAAGAGTGTTTGAACTAGGGACAAAGTTACTTACAACCATGACCAAGCTATTCCAGCTTTCTGGAAATGAGCACAAGATTAAAAGAGCACTAACCTCATCATCAAAGTTCACTTTTAGAGAACTTAACTGACTGGTATGTTTATTAAACTCATTTAAATGGTCAACAACAGATCCACCTTCCGACATCTTCATATTAAATAAAGGCTTCATTAAAAATACCTTACTCAATGTGCTTATCACACCCTCTATTGTTTTTTCTTTCAAAATATTGAAGGAAATCGACGAATCTAGGAACAACAGTATTTTTCCCAATGCCTTTCTGTCAAGCACCTCCCATTCTTCATCCTTCATAGCCGCCTACTCTTTTTCTTTTCCACCCAATGGAAGGTACAGATCCTTCTAGTAAAGATAGTCCTCCATTTGCATCTTCCATAACTGATAGTTTTGGCTGTTAAATTTCTCAACCCTAAAATTTCCTTCTTCCGCCATTACTCCCACTCGAACCAAGAACCCTTCTTTCCTGCGAGTTTACTAAACAAATAGACCTTTTGGCTCTGATACCTATTGTTAGAAAATGGGACTACAGAGCAATAATACATATATAGTTAAATCATTAAACAAGATGAAAAATAGATTAAACACATTACAGAGAGATAAATATATAACGTGGTTCACCCAAACGATGGGATACAACCACAAAGAAATTGCTAGTCCTTTTATTACAATCCAGAAAGATTAAGGGATACAGCCTACAACAAAATTTCTACACTTCCTCTTCACACTCTCACAGTCTCTCCCACACAATCACAGATATTGTTTACAATACAAAATAATACCATACACAGTCATGTTACAATGATTTCTTTTATAGGGGAAATACCATGGGAAAATACTACAGTTAACCCAATACCATGGGTTCGCAAAACAGTTAACCCTTGAACCCCAGGGCAGGGGGAATGAGTGTATAGTACACCTGGGGTACAAAAACAACTAAATAATATCTCTAGATCTAAAATATCAGGCTCCACAACCAATAGTAGGTCCATAGGGTGGAAAATATCATGTGGTTCTAGTTGGTTTTGTGGCTTCCTACCATCCTCTAGAGCATGGCCTTGATGATTTTATTAAATCCTTCAACTTGGCCATTGCCTTCAAGGTAGTAGGAGGATGAGAAATGGTGCTCGAAAGTGGACATGGTTGAAAGTTCTATCCAAACAACATCTTCAAAATGTTTACCATGGTCTGAGATGATCTATTGGGGAATGCCAAAACCTTTAATGATGTGGTTGAAGAAAAATTGCACTGTCATTTCATCTTTGCAATTGAAGGTGGTCATGGCCTTGACCCCCTTGGTGAAGTAATCAATGACCATGACAATGTACTTATGTCCATCAATTGAGGTAGGAGTGATTGTCATGAAGTTGATTGCCCACTTGTAGAAGGGACCAACTGTGACCACAAGGTGTAGTGGTGTGGGGGCAGTCCTTGATTTTGGGGAAAATAGTTGACAGCTATGACAATGCTTGACTGCCTCAATGCAATCAGCAAAAATAAAAGGACAAAAATAGCAGGCACATAGAATATTTTGGGCATTCACCAAGCGAGAGAGGTGGCCACCATAGGCTCCACTATCATAGTCATTAAGTACATGTTTAGCCTCATCATGGGTGAGGCAATGACGTAATATGGTGTTGATGCCCCGATGATAGAAGACATCTCCAATAAAAATATGGAGAGCGGCTTGGTGTTGGATGCACCATATGTCTTTGTGGCTTAAATGAGCCTCAAAATTTTGGGTGCACAAGTACAGGAGAATGCCCCCATACCAAGGATCTTCTGTGGAGATGATGAATAAGAACTTGTTGGGAAGTTCAACCATTAGTGGTGGTGGTGTGGACAATGGGGGTACATCTATAATTAGCACAACTAGTGTCAATGTTGTGACTTCCCACTTGGTCGTGCAACCTTGTAGGAGGTGGAAACTCAAGAGGTACCGCATTGGGTTGGAATCAGCCACTACGTGTGTATGGTTTGCAATAATGTAGTGTCGCAGTTTCTGAACCGAGAATATGATGACGAGGGCCATATTCTCCTCAGGTGAATATTGTAGAGGGGGGGAATTCAGCTTTTGGATAATGTAATAGAGTCATGTGCTCTTGATGAGTATCATATTCATAGACCAAAACTCTAGTGATGGCATTTTCAAAGGCCGACGCATAAAGGATGAAGTCTCAGGTGAAATCAGGTGTGGAAGCCAAAGCTTGTTTGAGTGCGTCAAATGATTCTTATGCCTTCTGATCCCAAATAAATGGAATGTTTGTATGAGAGAGACATAAGAACCCATGGGATTTCGTCGCGTATTCTGGTATAAAGCGGCAAATTAAGTTAGCATTTCCTTGGAGACTCTACAATTGGCACATAGTTCGTGGTGAAGGGAGATCAAGAATGGCTTGAACTTTAAGAGGGTCAACTTCATTCCTATGTAAGACACGATAAACCCAATGAGAGGGCCCATTGGGACACAAAAAAAACATTTGAGAGGGTTCAAGCGGATTTTGTACATGCAACATCGTAGGAAGACCTCTCGCAAGTCATCTAAGTGTTGAGAGTGATTTCGTGACCGAGCGGTGAGGTCGTTCAGATAAACCAATATAATGTGAACAAGGTCATGGAAGCAATACATCATGGCGCACTTGAAAGTGGCTCCAGCATTATTTAGTCCAAACGACATCACTCGATATGAAAATGTTACCTAAGGGGTTGTAAACGTGTAGCAGTCTTCCTTATGAATCTGAATTTGGTTATATCCAGAAAAATTGTCCATGAAGGCAAAGACCTCATGTCTAGCACACGTGTCAATTATTTGGTCTAGGAACGAGGTTGGGAAGTTGTCTTTGGGACAAGCTAGATTCAAATCATGGAATTCTATACAAACATAGATGGTGCCATGTTTTTTGTTCATGAGGACAAGGTTGGACACCCAAGTCGTGTATGCAATGGGGTAGATGAAATCGACTGTGTGTAGTTTCTCGATTTCTGCTTTGACCGCAATGGATTTGGAAGGATGGATGGGTATATGATTTTGATGGATGGGTTCCACGTCAGGCCAGGTATCGATATGATGTTCAAAAATGGATGGATCCAACCCTGGCATCTCAGTGTACGACGAAGAAAAGATGTCTCGGAACTCTTGAAAAAGCGCTTTGTAGGAAGTGACCTCTTCAGAGGAGAAGGATGCCCCCAACATGATCTCTTCAATGATCTATGGATTGGTTGAGATGTTGAATTTTAAGGTAGGTGATATATTGGCCATTTTCACCTCTTCAAAGGCGTCAGGTGATGAAATTGGGTTTTTGAACCGATCTACCTTCCCATGGATGAAATCCTTGGTTTCTATTGAAAACTGGTCTAATGACAACAAAGATTCTTCAGGGAAGAAAAATGAGCAGTGGTGCATGTTGTCCCATAGGTATTTAGGAGAGGTCAAAGCCTCGAGTATATCTTCATCATTGCTAAGGAAACAATTGGATAGATCTGAGGGATCATCGATGGTTGTGGAGGTGGAAGGCTTGATAAAGCTGGACACCATGTAAATAGTCATGGTGTCTGAGGAAGAAACTTGGGGGTGGATCTCTTCGATAATAGTGATTTCATATTCAAGGGAATGTTTATGAAGGTTGCTGAGGGTGGCTTGAAACTCGGCCAAGTCTTGGAAATAGTGAGAATAATGTCCATACAATCTACAAAGTGCACATGCATGGTTTGTCCTCAAAGACTTGTTTTTAACTGTTGGTATATTTTCTAGGATGACTACCGAAATGTTCTCTATTGTATCCATGGTGTCTAGGTGCATGCAAAGGATGGAAATTTCTGGACAGTCCTGGGTTGCTTGACCGTATACATCGCACATGACGCATGGTGGGGTCTGTTAGGTTTCAGCTGCCACTTTAGTGGTTTTTTCCCTATATCTCTTTGGATGAGGTGGGACTGGTACAGGTGTGAAAGGGGGTTTTTGTGGGCTAGGGGGATGGTGTGACTCAAACACAATGGGATGGATGGGATTCAACACTACCTGGGGCATCGGGGGATGGGCAGGTGGTTCAAGGTATCACACATGGATTCCGAGTGTAAAGTTAGGTAGGTTTAAACTAGACATAAAAAGCTCACTTACGATGCCGAATGGTGGCAAAGGAAGGGAATCAAATGGATTGGGAGAGAACCCCAGTAATTCCCTAGTGATTTCATTTGATAATGTGGTTGGCGTTGTGGCTGAGGTTGTGGTTGGGGTTGGGGTTTAGGTGTAATGGTGCTAGATGAGACCATGCACAAATCTACGGTGTCTCTTGGTGCTGGTGGAGGAGGTAACAATAGGAAAGAAGTCATCATGGAAGTGTCGGCCAACAACCTAGGTCTTACATCCAATAATGAAGGGGTGGTTGTGTTGTCAAAGGAATTATGAACAGTCGGGATGATGTTGGCTGGTATGGTTGGCCCTTGCGGATCATGGTAAGTTAGTTGGTCCACCGTCACAATCTTCCCATCATGAGGGAACATCATAAGGTAGAAAAAGGGTGATGCCATGACTCTCATAGCATACATGTAACTCCGTCAAAGGAGAAGGTTATAATCTAGCTGGGCATTGAAAACCTCTATGTCGATCATTACCGTCTTACCGACTAGTGATATGGGGACATGCAAAAGAATGCACTGGGATTTGGTGAGGTGGCCATCATAGGAGCATGATGTAGTGGTAGATGGTTGGAGGATAGGGGACCCGAGTTTCTGCCAGACCAACCTCGACATGACACATGTAGATGTCCCTTCATCGATAATACATCGATGCATAACCAAATTCCTAATTGATACCAAAATCTGGAAGGAAATGGTTAATGGAATTCTAGGCTCTCCATTATCCAAATCAAATGTAATCAATTTGGAGTCGGAGGGATCCATGGCACTGAGTGCATCTAGTAATTATTTCCACTGTGGTGAGCATGTTTTTAGCACTTCTAAAGTGAACATGGTTAGGGGAGACTTGACCAAGTCATCAACGATGCTATAGTTTACAGTAGCTCTAGCCGTGGCATTGTTGGTGATCCGTCACATGGGGAATCATGGTCCTCGAGCTTCCCCATAGGTAAAGTGGTATGTTTGTTGTGTTGGATGTGGATGTCACTAACAGTTCAGCAGTTTCAGAAGTGGACTCATAGTGATTGCACCTAGTCTTCAAGTTGACCTCTTCAATTATCATTTCCATCAAGTGATGAACATCTCTCTCTGTAGAGGAGGGCATAACGGGAGCTACGGGAGTGGGTGGGGAAAAATGTGCAGTTTCTACCAATCCTTGGAGTGGTAACAAGTTTTGGAGCACCATGGGCAAGGGACCTAGTAGTACTGGATTGGGTTTATCTTGAGCTACCGCATTGGTACCCCGTTGAGCTTCATTTTGAAGAACCCACTTAGCGTGTTCCATGTGAGGAAATTCGTGCATGTAGTGATCATAGATGTTGCATAGTTTACACATATGTTTGGTCCATAGCGGAGCATTTTTTCCAGGTGGTATAGGCTATTGTGGGTTGTGAGTTGATGGATTAGCGCCAGTGTTGTTAGGAGGATTCTGTTGTTGGCCTCCTCCTTGTGCTTGGTTGTTACCCTAGTTCCTAGTTCAATTTCCTTACCTTTCCCTTGTTGGTTATTATGGGGCGGTGTGTTGGGATGATGCTGCTGAGAAAAAACTTGTCTCGTATATTTCAGAGGAGCTAGGGCGGGGGCCAAATCATCTTGCATGTGTGGTACATAGTAGACCAGAGGAGATGGAGGGGCTATGAATCCAGTCATTGGTCCCAAATACGGTTGTGTTGACCAAGTTGGTGCATGGGCGTGTTTTTGTGGTGCAGGCTGTGCATAGGAGGTTGTGACTCCAGACTGAGCCATTGTCCTTGAGTAGTCTAGAAATTGGTTTGGTTGCGCAACAATAGGGGTGTTTCTTGGGTGCGGTGGCATCCTTGGAGGTGCTGCGTAGTATTGTGGGTGATGGGAGACATAACCTATTATTCCATCTACAGCTTGCGATTCCCTCGATGCGTTTCGGTAAGAGGTGCCGGCACGAGGAGAGTCTGGAATGATGGTGTAAAGGTATCCATGCTGAGCATAAATCAAGTCAAATTGTTGGGCCTTCAATATGGCCTCTTCCTTGAATTGGGGAATTTCAAAGGCGATTTCCTTTGCTATAGGTGGTAGCATGGTTTTTAATAACCAATCTAGAAATATCCTTTCATGAAGTTGAATCTTGCACAGACTACGGCGTCGCCACCACTTGTGGATGTGGTCGGTTATGTGAGTCGTAGTGTTCTGGAAGCAAGATAGCAAGATCTCAATGCGTTCGTTGTATTTGATGGGAATTGGAAATATTGCAGGAACATGAAAGATAAAGAATCAAAGTTCGGGTAAGAGGTTTGAGGTAGCTCAATATACCATTTGGTTGCGCCGCTTGTGAGGGTGCACTGGAAAAGACTAAGTCTAATTGAATTTTCCACAATGATGTTTGAATAGCACCATAGATGAAATGACATGATGTGGTTTTGAGGGAACTCCCCTGCCTTTCCTTCAAACTTTGGAATGTCTTATGGGATTTTGGTTGGCATAGGAGCCCAATGGGTTTGATGGCGAATTGGGTCATCATAGTTAACCTGGAAAAATTATGCAAGTTGAGGCGAGCCATGAATGGGAGGTTAGACCCAAGGTTGGTTCAGGACAGAATGATGATGGTGTCGAGGTTTGTAGGAGCGTGATGTCCATGCATGACTGGGGAAACCTAAAGTTGACTTCCCGAAAAGGGAATAGTCAAGACAACCGTGGAAGGGCCACCACCCCCAGTTATGAAAGCTGGCATGAAATGGATTGTAGTAGTTGGTGCAAGACCACCACTAATGGGTAGCAAACTCACCATGGCATGTGCAGCGGTACTAGGACCACTAGAGGGGATGTTGGTAATGATGTGAGGCATGGACGTGGGTCTGCTGCCAACCACCCCCCAAGAGAAGGGATTAGGGTTTACACCATCCATGGGGACAGATGGTGTAGTGTGAAATTTTAGCTCATATTGGTAGGACACTGAGTCAGAATCAGAGGCTATGTGACCTTCCAACGGCGAGGATGGTTGTTGAGGAGGGCCTCGACGGTGTTGGTCTAACGACCGAAATGGAGGGGGATCCCCCATAAGGCCTGAAGAAAAGCATGGTCAATAAATGGTGGTTGTCTGATAGTAACCAATAATGAAATTTTGACCAAGGTTGAATGGCTTTATATTAGTTCATAGGTGGTCACTCGGCCACCAATACTGCCAAAAGAAAATGCTTGGATTTTTCATCACACAGGTGTTTTTTGTCAATCAAAAGGGGTCGTTTCCCGTTTCGCTTGGAAATTCCTCTTGTTGGCCAGCTACTTTCGGGTTCTTGTGGTACTCCTCATAATGCGTTTTAGGGAATCACCCAAGAACTTCCCACATTTAAGCTAATTGAGACTTATGTCATCAAACTACAAGATTTTGATTAAGAAAATTGGTTACTTTTAAGGTTCGCTCGGGGTCATGAACCAAGTTTGGTTGAATTATATGGTGTGAATGTGTGCACTTTTTGTATGAACTTGTTATTATTTTTATTATTATTTTTTGATTATGTGGTCAACAAATAATACTCGATTTTATGCACAGATCAAGCTATGGGAAATACACACTGTAACATGTGAACAAATAAAATAAAACAGATCTAAAGTGCAATATGAACTATAAAATGTGAATTGGTAGTGTGACTACCCTGTTTTTGTATCCCTCAAGTCCAATAAGGAGTGCTCCAGGCTCTCATCAAAGTGGCAACAAGCCCACCCGTAGATCCATAGGTCACTCCTCAAATGCCTGATTTCTCAATAGGGAGGACGCGAATGCCATGAAACCCCCAACAATTTCCACCCCCTCTAGCTTCCAAATCACTTTGTTTTAGTGGACAAGAACAATGATAAAGACGAGTTCCTATTACTAAGCTTGCTCAACCCTTCATCTTATCTGAAAAGACCCCGGAGGGTGATGACTGAGTAGAGGAAGAAGGGATGAATAAGACAATTAATTTCCAATGTGTTTTAATGATGAAGCACTCAAATTAAACTTGCATAAATTACCAGAGAAGTAGGAGGATTTTAATTTTTAAAATAGTTAACTAGACATACAACCAAATGTAAAGTTGAGTACAAAAAATACAGGTCGCTTCTGGCTGCTAAACAATGGCGACTGAGGCGCACAAAAAATCCAAGCAGTAGCGACAGGGACCTAAGAGGAAGGTCAGTCCTTTTGGGGCCGAATAGGAGACTGGTCCGTACCTTTTGTGCCTGATTCAGTGACTGGGTCGCTTTTGGGCCAAAAAAGTAGCGATAGTTCCCTAAGAGGCAGGTCGCTCCTTTCGGGGCCGAATAGGTGACTAGGTTGCTCTGTTCGGGGTAGAATAGGTAACTGTGTTGCTCCTTTCATCCTAAAATAGGCGACTTGGCCTGAAAACAGGAAAAATTAAAAACAAAGTTGAGAACTGCCGACAATAACTGGTACTGTGGCCAAACAACCTTGGATCGGCCTCATGAGGGCTCGATTAGGTGCAAAGATGAAAGGAAACTTGCAAAAAAATACTAAACAACTATTAAATACCTACAAAAAACTATTAAAAACCAGGGATCCAGTGGGGTCGACCAGATGGATTCTCCAAACTATTGCTGGGTAAAATCCTTGGCTACGTGCTAATCCACTTCCATTTTGTCAAAGGGACATAAGGGTAGAGTTTGCAATGGTGGATCTAGATGCGATAAACTGTTAGCAACAAGAAATAAGAAAATACATACAAACTACAAACTAAACAAAACTGGTAAGACCATTATACCTCAGATCTTTTTGAAAAGGGGGCCACCATGCCCTAAACTCAAAAGCAGCACTGCCTCTCCAAAGGTTTGGATATTGTGTATGTCGACTCAGCACTCAAGAGGGGGAGAAAATGGGGCAAATGTAATGGTTGGGATGAGGAGGTTGAGAGTGATGGTCTCTCAAGGACTCATGCAAGTATAATAACGACAGGAAAATAAGTCACATGTGAGGGGACCTCCACCCCTCTATTTATATTTTTTTCTCTCATTTAGGGTTTTTAGCCCCTCGTTAGGGTTTTAGGCCCTACCTAGGATTTTAAGCCCCCTTCTCTTACTTTTTAGCTCATTTTGGGGGTCTTAGGTCGGTTTTGGGGGCTTTAGCCCCTTTGTGAGCTTTTTAGCTCCCTTCTGAGCTTTTTAGCTCTTTTGTGGGTTTTTAAGCCCTTTTTTAATTTGTTTTGATCTTTTGAGAGAAAGTAAGATTAAACATAGGTGTGGAAGTTAGGAAATGGATGTCTGCATGTGCTGTAGACTGTATAAAGCATGTTAAGCAAATTTTTGTGTTAACAGTACCTTTGGTATGCATACTCAGCTTGCAAACTCTGCTTTATATATTCTTTACATTTCATACATTATTATCCCATCTTATGCTCTCTGTTTGGTCTCTCTCTAGAGCTCTGTATCTATCTCTTCTCTTATTCTCTAAATAGTCGATATGCACACAACCAAGATTGATTCTTTGACTAATCAACTCTCTCTATGATCGACCAATGCATGCACAACTTGGGTTCATGATTTTATAAGCTTTTCTACTTTTGCAATTCTTTATTCAATTGTCGACTGACTCTCAATGGTCAGTCGACATTTTGTATTTCTATTTTATTACATTCAGTCACATCCAAAAATAGGCACTATTGACCCAAAATACAATAATGATTTATTACTAAAAGAAATATTTTAGTATAACTAACTCTTTCCCCAAAATCAATCGAACTCTGCTTTTTGACTTGCTTTATTCCTCTTCTGTCGTGGCTTCTTACGTTGTAGCTTCCTCTGTCGCAACTTTTTCCTGTCTTGCAACCAGATTCTTCATTTTGATGAGAAGAATTCTCATGTTCTCTTTCAAATCCTTTTTACCTAAATATAAATTCTATAATAAATCAATGTGCTTCCATATTATTTAGTTTTCCATTTATATAAGTGACCATAAGTAACTATACACTATTACTAAAATAGTTAGAAAGTAAACTATTATACATTACAAGGTCTTGTAGCAAATGTGGGCTCAAATTTATGTTATTGGCCTTAATTAGAAAATAATTTTGTAATGCTTGAGATGCATATGATTCTCACCATCTCACATTAGATGAGGAAAAATGAGATAGGTTACACTAGGTCCATTGTTATATGGTTAAATAATTTGTATGGTAAATGAATGCTGCTAGAGAAATAAGGATCTAATGATGCTCTTGAATCATTGCGATTTAAGTATAATATTGGATTAAGAAACCATAAAGCTATATTAAAGTTATAGGTGCTTCTATATTTTACTTATCATAAGTTGCAAATTCATTATGCTACATTTATTCCCTTTTTGGAAGGTGATGTCCTTATAGGAATGTCAAGAAAATAACAAGCCACATCTATATGATTCTTTCTATTATGATGTTTATTTCGATGATATTGTTAAGTAGATCATTTTCTAGTCTTGAATGATTTGCTACAACTCAATTAGCAGCAATAGTTTGTGACTATATGACAACCGATCCAAACTCTTTCTTGTACCTAAATATCAATAGATATAAACTAGCGATTGTGAAAATAAGTATTGCTCAACTTAAACCTAAATACATTGAGTTCTCCAAACATAAGAGAAAGTAAATATAATATTTACAAAACTTATCTACCAGTCCGATTGAGATAATGCTAATTCACAAATATTGACCTATGACTTTAAAACTTGTATTTTTTAAATTGTTTTTAACCATAAGATTCAGCAACTCATATAACAACTTAAAGCAAGGTTTATATAGAGAGAGAATGAGACACACATATTTATACTCATACCTCAGAGCCAATAATTTATAACATATAATATACTATCCATCCATAGTGCCACAATATGTATTTACAATATTCTATCGCATATAATGATATAAGGATTTACAATATAATATCATACCACAAGATTTAATATATATATTTATATGGTTCTAGAGTGTTAAATCACTTTAAAGATGCTAAGCATCATATGAAACATCACAAATTACATGTGGGAAATGGATTTGAAAAGACTTTAAGAATTTTGTTCTATAGCTCTAGAACACTAATAAATGTAAATTGAGAAAAGTTTGCATCGATTCACAGCACAACTACTCATGTATAGTTAACATAAATGAGTTTAGAATCGTTTTTGCTCCCGAGGATAATTCCTTGAAATTAGTATCAATTTACCAGAGGAATGTTTTGATTTATAGTATAAATAAATGATCACTTTTACTACCATGTTAGTGAAATTTGAAATTTGAGCTCGACACCTGCAGTTCTATTTACTTAATGTCGATTTCATATTATTATACTTGCCACAACATGTATATTGTAATTGCTTACCCTTTGACCTTGTATTAGTTGCTCTTTGACAAAAAATTTAAAATCTGTTTTGTAAAGTTTAGCTTTGGAGTTTGCCAAAAAATATTTTAAATTTTAATAAAAATATTTGCCTTTGTTATTTTGTCAACTTATAATTGGCCAATAAGGAATGATGTCAGCCTTGGAGTTTGGTATCTGGTTTTCACTTGACACATGGTTACTATGACATCAACATTTATTATATTTTATTATTATGTTATTTATAATTCAAAGACTGAATTTGAACGTTCAGATTTCCACGTGCCCACCTTCCAGCGAATCGTTTCGTCCATTTTCAGGCTCAGGCTCAGCAACCCGTTCTGTGTCTCGTAATTCAAATGCTATTCGAACACGCGATGCACGCCAGCATGATGTGAATCACAGAAGTAGTTTTTCTGAATGATCAGCCACTCCTTCAAATGAATATTTTCCAGCAACGCTCACTGAAAAAGGCCCTCGAAACAAATCTCTTAGCTCCTCTCTCTCTTAAACACACCAAATAAAAGCAAAAGCCGCAGTGCAAATGCATCAAAATACGATCGCCGTAAACCACGTGTCGTTAGGATTTGGCCGCTTGATTTTATTTTCCAAACTTGCGTTCCAAGATCTTGGTCACTTCATTTAAGAAACCTTTCACGCGATCACACAACATTCAAACAGCACATTTGACGATATGGTTGAACAACATGAAATTTCTCTTTACAAATTATGTAAAGCATCGTGAATTTACCTCTGATACCCGACCACCTTTTCACGAGTCTAAAGCTGGAGTTCCTTCTGAGCAAAGCCCTCTCTGTCGACGGTCCCTCGCACATGCTTCTAGCAACGAAAAGGAAAATGATAAATACATATTTCTCCTTCATGGATGATGATAAATACAGATTTCACCGTTATAGATAATGACAAGTACAGACTCCTCCCTTATCTACCGTGAGTAATGAGCTGCAAAGTAAAATTATCAAAATGTTCTTGGAAAGCGGCTTCAAGGTTGGATTTTTGCAGTTGAAGGAAAGCATGTGGAAAATGATAGATACAGATTCCTTCCTTATTTCTCTTTAGTGGGCTCTGCCCTGCCTACATCCGAGAGCTGCCAAGTAAAATTATAAAAATGTTCTTTGGCTGCCCAAGTTAAATCCTCATTATCTAAAATAGCAATGAATCCTAAAACATCTCACAATTTAGTTTAACCTTGAAATCTTTCTTGTCCGTTTTGGCATTTTACCTTTGCGAATATCGCAAGAGAAGGAAAGCAAGAAGGAAGCAGAGTGTGGAAGAGATAGGCTGGCACTGTCGTCTAGCCATTAAAATGAAGACCAACCTACCTGAGTCCCAAACCCCTTGAATAGTGTGTTCTCGTGGGAAGAACAAAATCTAATGGCAATAGTTAAAACCATGATGCAGAAGGAATGACACATAATGACATGTTATCACAAAAACATTCCAAACTTACTTCGTTAAAGTGTCCTGATCAATGTCTTGCTGAGCCACAAAATCACTACCATTCGACCTTGCACATATTAAAATACCTTGTAAAACCACCGCTACTGAGATATTACTAGGCCATATCGACGAAAACCCCACGAGCGGCTTTTCAAGGCATTAAAATATGTCCCGATTCGAATTGCAGTGCATGAACTGTATAAAACATGACAGAGTAAAAAGGAACCCGTCATTTACACATGCAGGTAAACAAACAAGTAAGTTCGTGCTATGTATAAGGGACAATTGTCTGCATTTGCAAAAAAAATGGTTAAAGCAGTAGAATAAACTCCAAAGTGGTCAAGACGCTACAGAATGAGTGAAAGGATGGCGAGAATTTCGCCAAAGCTTGAAGAAAGATATAAAGAAGCAACCAAATTGGGAAAGAACACTTTAAAATTAGTTGAGATTGATGCAGGATTCAACAAAAACAAGAATGAGTGAAAGGATGGCAAGAATTTCGCCGAAGCTTGAAGAAATATATAAAGAAGCGACCAAATCGGGAAAGAACACTTTAAAACGAGTTGAGATTGATGCAAGATTCAACAAAAACAAACACTCCATAGCCTGGACAAAAATGGCCGTAATGCTAGAACAAATTGCAGGAATTTAACGCATCAAGAAGAAAACAGACATAGTGAAGTCAGAAACCTTACTGAATACACTACAACCCTGTAAGGAAATTGATCACCAAGCTCAGCATTCTCTCCAACTGAAAATGCAAGAAAAAATCAGCTTGCCAACCAGGCCTCTCGATTGATATATTCCATTGATGGGTAAAGGCAGTGACCGCAGCATACTCAACTTGCTATCACCTGTTGTCCATGTGTGAAGATCTCTGATCCACATTTTGGAACAAATAAATTATTATGTAGATGATTTTGGTCGTCCATGCAGTCTGCCACGTGTTATGAATATCCCTGATCAGCGTTTTTGAACAAATAAATTATTATGTATATGATTTTTGCTATCGCCCGTCGTCCATTCAGTCTGCCACCTGTTGTGAAGATCCCATTAGCACTTGTTAGATCAAGATTATAAACTAAGATTATGAGTGAAAACATACCTAGTTGTAATGAGTTTTAAATTTGAATAAAGTTGATGAACTCTGGAATCTTTCGCCGAAATGGAACAAATTAAATTACGCAAAGAAATATTGAAACGGAATAAAATAAATTATGTAAATAGTTATTTAAAATGATAAAAAAAAGCTTGTGAAGAATAAGTTCAAACAAAAGAATAAATACTAAATACATTAATTTATTTTATTAATAAAGTCTTACAACAAAGTTAAAAGAGAGACAAAAAGAAGTCTAAAGCAATTAAAAAAAAGGAAAAACTAAATTTAATTTCGTTGCATACACTTGGAAATCTAACATAAAAAGAAGGATGTAAATCTTTACAGACTTTATATCTTTATTGAATTATAAAAAATTAAATAAGTGTTCAACTTTACATAAGTAAACCTAGGGAAAAGTTATATAAACAATATATTTGATATAAAACAAACTTCTATATATTTATTGAATAAATAACCAAAAAGTCCTATAAACTCTAGGAACATTATTTTAAAGTTGGGATATAAATAATATTTGAAGAATGCGATATGAATGTGATAGATTAAGATAAAGTGAGATTGTTTTTAAAGTTGGGATATAATATTTGAAGAATGCGATACGTTAAGATAAGGTAACACTATTTTTAAAGTTGAAATATAATATTTGATGAATGTGATACATTCAAATAAAGTACTAATATATTTTTTAATAAAAAGAAATGAAAGATAAAATATAATTAATATTAAATAAAATAATGGTAATTTGGTTAAGAGACATGTATTTGATCAAAAGGAGATTCTAATTAGACTTGCCTTTCTATATTTCCTTATTTATTATAAATTATAAATTTCAAATTTCAACATAGTCAATGTCATAAAAATAAATTCTAATAAAAAAATAAATTAAAATAATATTAAACATATTTAATATTATAGAAATAATCATAATTAAGAAAGTGCAATAATATTACATGTGCATTTACAAAATAATAATGATAAGGCTTTATTGAAACAAAGATGTGCATTCTTCAAATGCCTTGGCAAAGAAACATTTTACATCTAAATATGAATATTATGACCTCATTCTTTTGATTAACTTGAAATGTACTTCTATAGAGTCTAAAGTCATGATTAAATATTTAGATTATAAACATAGATTTCAAGATGCCTATTAAAGATAAGGATAGATGCTAATGCTTTTAGAATAAGGAGTAGGCTTCATACTCTTAGAATCTAGGCTAGAGATTTTAAAGCTTATCTTAACTAATGGAATAGAGAAAAACATAATATGATAAATATTTACAATATTATATTTTACATTAGGAAATAGAAACCCTACCAAGATTGATAAACCTTAATTTAGATTAACAAAATATTTTTTCAATATAATAATTTTAAACAATAAAAATAAATATTGTTAATGAAATTGATCATTTTACTAACCCACCCCAAAATATCTTGAAACAATTAAATTATTTAAATATCATGATACAAAGAAGATTAAGAATAAAAATAATTTTATTTTAACTTTTCCAATGAAAAATAGCTTTACTTGGCCTTATAACTTAATTTATTTTAACTTTCCCAATGAAAAATAGCTTTACTTGGCCTTATAACAAAGGATTTAGAATTGGAGTTTCCGTTGGTTGTCCAAAGGTGGAAAGTTGACTCTGATAAAAAATGTTTTAGAGGCTTTACGAGTTTATTTGATGCATTTCTGGGTTCCTATGGGTGTCATAGACAAAATCAGAAAACTTTGTTTTACTTTTCTTTGGGCTGGTAAACAAAACTTTGCTGGTTTTCCTTGGATTTCTTGGAAGATACTTGCTATGCCTAAATCTATGGGTGGTTGGGGTCTTAAGGTTCCGGTGTTATTTGCTAACGCACTTACAGCAAAAAATGTCTGGAATATTATTCATGGTTCGGGTTTATGGGTTAAGATTGCATTTCAGAAATACATTTACCCAATGAATATTCTGGAGTGGATTAGATCTATTTCTAAAAAGAAAAAGAATATTTCTATTTGCTGGAAAGTTGTTCTTTGGGCTTTTGATCTCATTGGTAATTCTCTTGTTTGGAAGATTGGAGCTGGCAAGGATGTTCGTATTGGTTTAGATCCGTGGTCTGGATGTAAATGGAGACATACTCTTCCAGTTCATATGCTAGACAGATTACATTTGGCTGGTTTTCACTTCATTTCTAATATTGGAATTCCTTGTATGTCTGGTTTGATGTCTCAACTTTGGTTCTCTTCAGATTCTATTGGATTTACTGATCCACTTGAGATTACTTCTTGGAATGGTTATATAGCCATTCTCAAGTCTAGTCATGTTAGACTCTCTCCTGCAGCCGATTGCCTTATCTGGAATTTATCTAAATATGGCAAATATTCTCCTAAAGAGGGTTATGCTGAGCTTATGAACAGAAAAGTGGATTCGTTCTGGTGGTGGAAGGTCCTCTGGAAGATGAAGTGTCCACTTAAAACAAAAATTCTTAGTTGGTTTCTTCTCTCTGGTAAAGCATTAACCTGGGATGTTCTATGCTCTAGGGGTAGAGAAGGCCCTGGAAGGTGCTTTTTATGCAAACAAAGCTGTGAATCTAATTTTTCATATAGCTGTGGAGTGCCCTTTTACTCAATCATTTTGGTCAATTATTGAGGTTCATTTGAAACTTAATAATTTATGGTATGGAGATTCCCTGTCTGATTGTTTTAAAAACTGGTGCTTTATTCTAGATGTGGTTCCTTTCAAATCTTTACCTATTATTGTACTCTGGTTTATTTGGAAAGTAAGAAATAGGTTTTGCTTTGAGGATCTCGTCACTACTCCTGCACAAGTATCAAGCTTCAGTTTGGGTATGATAAAGAACTTTCCATAGATTTTATCTGCGGTTTCTATCAAATCTATTTTTGTGGAAATCATTGATCAATCGTATGCATGGGGATACTTTGATGGATCTGCAGCTGGGGACCCAATGACTTGTGGGGCTAGTGGTATACTATTCATATCTTATTTCCATTATATTTCTTTCAAAGCAGGATTAGGCTTGGGTACTAATAATTATGCAGAATTATGTGCACTTAAGCTTCTTCTTAGGCTGACTAGGCAACATAACTTGGATAAAATTCAAGTATTTGGGGATTTTCAGTTAGTCATAAACTGGGCAACTGGTAAGTATAGACTACTAAATACTGAATTAGCCATGATTCTTCAAGATGTTCATTGTTTAGCTGATAGTCTGGATTATGTGTCTTTCAAACACATTTATAGGGAACGAAATTTCAAAGTGGATACTTTGGCTAAAGCAGGTGGCAGCATTCTTGAAGGATATTGGAATATTTGTGAATAGAGAGGTACTTCATTGGTGGAAACTTATCAAGTTTTCTAAAAAGGTTTTGTGAGCATTTCTTCTGCAGGTGTATTATGACTTCATTTTTATGTTCTTTATGATCTACATGCTAGTTTGGAGTTTTTCTGCTTGGACATTTCTGGATTACTTGATGGATTACATGATGGATTATGATTTATGGATTTATGGATTTACTCTGGATATATGATGCTATGGCTAATTTATTCTTCATCTTTGGTTATTTTCAAGCATATTTCTGAGAGCATGACCTGTGGGCTGTTTTGGCCTCTTATATTTGATGAAATGGATATGAAAATACTTCATTGGATGGCTTGGAAGGCCAATTTTTTGCTGCTGTTTTTTTTTCCAACATATATTTCAGTACTTTGCTTGCTGAGACTATTATAGCCAGCTAGTTATGCTCTGGGTTATACTGCTTGTGATCACCTTCTATATTTTTTCATAGGTCTGACCTGATTTATCAGGAATGATGAAAAAAAGTCTGCTATAATCAGACTTGATGATTATTGATGAACAGTAATGCTCTATTTTTGAGGTATATCCTTATGTAATAACAACTTTAAACAGTTGGATCATTTTTTTGGACCTGTTTATGATATTGTGTACTCCTCTTGAGGCAAATATCGATGTATTTTGACAACTTCATAGTTGGCTATTTTGTACAATGGACCTTTTTGGACCATCTACTGAAAGTGAATAATATATTTACGAATTTTTTCTTTGGAAAAAAAAACTTAATTTATTTTGAAGACTTTATTTTTTTTATTTTAATTAATTTATTTTTTTAATAAAAATTATTAATCTTAAATAACATTATTATCATTAAAAGTATTTTTTTAAATAATACAATAGTAAATCCTTAATAAATCTTTAATAATAATTTATGTAAAAAATAAATATACATTGATTATGATTAATTGACATATCATAGAATTCAAAAGTTTAATTTTTTTTTTAATTGTTATGTCAATTTATATTTGGTATAAATACTTCTTAATAAAAAATTTATTATTAATAAATAAATTTAAATTTTTATCAAAATATTTTTCAGAAATATTAAAAAAATTTATTAAAATTTTTTATCAAAATTATTAACAAATTATATATAATTAAAAATATTAATAATAAATTAATAAATTAAAAATTTTAAATTCCTATAATTTAATTTAAATAAATATAATCAATTAATTTAATTTTAAAACTAACATTACTACCTTATTTTATGGAATTACTAATAAATGAAAAACATATGACCTAAAAAATATAATGAATGAGATAAGAAAATCACTACCATCTGGAATTACTAATAAATGAAAAATACATGCTAAAAAAATGAAGTGAATGATACAAGAAAAGCCTTAGGTCTTTCTGGATTACCATTAAAAAAAAAATTTAAGTATATACTATGACAATATTAAAAAATTAATTATATCAAGTGTTTTTATTTTAAAGTTTTTTTATAAAAGTCATTTAAAATTTAAATACTAAATTGGATATTATAAAAAAAGAAAAATTTTAAATTTTGAGAAAATAATTAGTTTATATTTTTGAGTAATTAATTTTTTTTGTTGTTTTACATAATATAATATTAAATATGAAAAATAATTTTAAAAGTTAAAGATTCAATAATAGTTTTGCATTATGGTTTTTAGTATTATAATGCTTATTTATTAATTTTTACATTTCATGAAGTAACATACTTCACCACATCCATAATGTATATTTCAAATTATGCAACATTTATTATTCTTCTACTAGTGCATAATATTTACCAAAAATAACTCATGGAAGTATGACAGACTATGTAGACCTTGAGTCACTCTTGAGATTATAAAGGTCGGTGTAAGCCTTAAATGACTCTTGAGTTATGAATGGTCCATGACATTGCGTTAATTATATACATCTCAATCAATATATCACTTACTACTTTATTGTTGGGTGCATAATGCTTATAAAAAATAGTTCTCGTGACTATGAAGGGCTATGTATGCCTTAAATCGCTTATGAGGCTATGGATGGTAGTGTCTAGTGTTGGGTGTTTCATGTCTACCAAAAATTTCTCATAAGACTACGAAGGGATACTTAACGCCTAAATCACTCATGGAGTTGTAAATGACCATGAATGATGTCCGATGCTAATTTACTTTACATTGTTTCTTACATAAGTGGCAGGTTCTAAACAACTGCGTTGCTTATTCCACTTGTTATTAGTTATTATTTTCATATTCACAATATCGGCATTTCAAATACACTCATGGTTGTGATCATGTGACTCTATGAGTTGATTCTTGGTAAGCACATCGTTTTAGATTTTATCTGAAGCATCATCAAGAATAAGCAGGGGATCTCCCTCTAGATAACTCACATTATATATTCTTTTGTTTTCAGGAATAAAACTCACCCTAGTATCACCCACTTAATCGAGGAATGGGAGAGTTGGTACTAGGACAACTTGTCCGGAATAAAACTCACCCTAGTATCACCCCTTTTCCTTCAAATTTAGCTTAGAAAATGCATGCACCCACACACCTGAACATCTAGAGGCAATCGAAAAAGTTGTTTCTAGGATATTTTGATATCGATCGATGTTATTGATTCATTTGCATTGGTGTTTTGAAAATAAATTGTCTGATGCTCAAGGATTTCCAATTTCTAATCTAATATCTAAAATTAGAAAACATGAGATGTTGGTAGGGTTGGAATTTGACTGCCTTCACGGGGTGTTTTGCTTGTCAAATACTGTTAAAGTTTTTATAAACAGTTTTACTTAAAGGGTAAATAATTTGTCTAAACCTATTTTTGAAGTTTGATTATTTTTGTAAAAGGTTATAAATTTTTATTCAGTTATAAGTGTATGATCGGGATAGGTAAAGTTATTGTTTAATTACTTATAATTTTAATATATATATTTGTTATTCATTAAATATGTGTAAATTAATTTTATCTTAATAATATTTAGGTAAAGTTGTTGTTTAATTACTTATAATCTTAACATATATATTTGTTATTCTTTAAATATGTTTGTAAATTAATTTTATCTTAATAATATTTAGAATCAAATTTGTAAATTAGTC
This sequence comes from Pseudotsuga menziesii, assembly GCA_001517045.1. Lineage (NCBI taxonomy): Eukaryota > Viridiplantae > Streptophyta > Pinopsida > Pinales > Pinaceae > Pseudotsuga > Pseudotsuga menziesii. The sequence goes on along the minus strand of LPNX010066055.1, from coordinate 230,190 downwards.
TAATCATATTTAGATCATTTAGATTTTGACAAATTAGATGTGTTAAAAAAATTCATATATTTTTTTTAATTTAAGCCTGTACAATCTCAGCTTCTCTAGCAAAGTAATAACAGTTTTTAGCCATTTTGATATGTAGTTGTATCTCCCACAGCTTGTCGCGATATGGATTGATTCTTTCCTATTCTTACCCATTATTTCATATTCTCTATATGATTCTTTCCTATCCTGTAGATGGTTGTTTCCTATCCTTTTTTAGGATCTACAACTTGATTATAGGATCTGTAGCATGATTGTAGGATCGACAGCTCGATTGTAGGATCTGAAAATTGATCCATTGATGTATATGTACATGTACAATTCACTGTAATAAAACAGAATTATTTTTCTCTTGAACTCTATTTTGAACTTGGTATTAGAGCCAAGAAGCTTAAATCATTAGTACTCTCCATTGAACTATGGCCAACTTAGATTCTAAAACATCTGGGACCAAATCTGCTCCCATTATTATTCAATCTGAAGGTTTGTCGCTCAATGCAGGGATTGTACTCGATGAAACAAACTATGATTTCTGGTCTCAAATCATGGAGATGCATATTGCTGAGAAGGAGAAACTCTCTTTCATTCATGGTAATTCACAATCACCTACCGAGAAGGATGATGGATATGAAAAGTGGTATGCAGACAATCAAAAGGTCAAGAGATGGATGCTGATGTCTATGTCTCTAGAAATCATGAAGCGATATATTCGCTTACCCACCACTCGAGATATTTGGAAAGCTCTTTCAAAATCATTTTATGATGGAGCAGATGAATTGCAGGTGTTTGTCTTGAATCAGAGGACCTTCTCCATGAAACAAAATGGCAAAACACTCTCGGTGTATTATGGAGAATTAACCAAGATCTTTTGTGAGTTGGATCATCATGATAAGGTGATTATGGAAAGTGAGAATGATGTTGAATCTTACCAAAAATCAGTTCAACGGCAAAGGGTGCATATTTTTCTTGTTGGATTAGACGGTGAATTCGAACAAAACAGTGGTGAAATTTTGAGAAAGGATCCTATCCCCGAATTGGAAGCATGTTATGATTTGGTCTACAGTGAATTTGTTTGACTCGCAATGATGAATGGAGAGCTAGAAAAATATGAAGCTTCAGCCATGGTGACTCGAAATCGGTCTAATCAGAACCGACCTTCCCAAAGCCAGCCTAAGAACACTGATGGTGCTGATAAATCCACCTACAAATGCACTCATTATAATCAAAATGGTCATACCAAGAGACACTGCTTTGGACTTGTGGGGTATCCATAATGGTGGGATCATAGCCTCAACTCATGGAAGAATAATTCCAAGAGGACCTCCAGTGATGTAGTTGTCAAAACAAAGACAACGGATGGTGTTGCTAGTCAGATCTCGACATTAGCACCAGTGGCAGGTAATGGTGGTAAGGTTTTAAATATTTCTACACCTGTTTCTAATAGTGCATGGATAATTTATTCCAGTGCTATGGATCATATGATGTTTGATTCTAGATAGGTCTCACCTCTTAAGCCATCTGCACAAAAATTTGTTTCCACTGCCAATGGCTCTTCGACCCCAATTATTGGAGAAGGGTTTTTACTACTCACTGATACTTTAGATCTAGATTATATTTTATTTGTTCCGTCTTTGGATTAGAATCTATTGTTAGTTTCCCAAATCACCACTACCTTACTTTGTATTCTAATTTTTTGGCCTAATTTTTGTGTGTTTAAGGACATCCGAATGAGGCAAATGATTGGTTGTGGTGTTAGGCAAGGAAAGCTATATTGCTTGGACTTACTTTCAAAGAGTTCAAACAAGTTACTTCAAGCTTTAACGATGGATGGCTCTGAGGGGGAGAAGAAGAAATATGAAATCTGGTTATGGCATCAATGTTTGGGGCATGCCTCCTTTGGTTACCTGAAGAAATTATTTCCTAGTTTATTTGTAAAATTTGATGTTTCTAGCTTCTGCTGTGATGTTTGTGAACTTGCAAAAATCCTTTGTGCTTAGTTTCCATTAATTTTGAATAAAATTCCAGTTCCTTTTATGGTCATACATTCTAATTTTTGGGGTCCGTCCAAAGTTACTACCCTTGGTGGATCACGTTGGTTTGTTACTTTTATTGACGATTGTACCAAGATGACTTGGGTGTGCTTGATGAAGTCTAAAAGTGAAGTGAATTTGTTATTACAAATTTTAATAAAATGGTTCGTACTCAATACAATGCGCAGGTTCAGGTTCTCCACAGTGATAATGGAGGAGAATATTTGAGTTCTGAAATTCAGCAGTATCTGGAAGCACACAAAACTATTCATCAAACTACTTGTCCCAATACACCTCGGTAGAATGGGGTGGCTGAGACAAAAAAAACGCCACTTATTGGAGGTTGTCCATGCTTCATTGATAGAATCCCATATGTCGTTATCCTATTGGGGAGAAGCACTTACCTCTGCAACATATTTGATCAACCAGGTACCCTCTAGCACTTTTAATTTCCAGACACCATCTTAGGCTCTCGCTAAAGCGATTGTTGCTCCAGCCGTCCCAAATTTATCTCCTCACATATTTGGTTGTGTAGCTTTTGTACACCTCCATAAGCATCAGTGCAACAAGTTGTCTCCATAAGCATCAACACAAAAGTATACACCCAAACCTATGGGATTGATTATACAGAGACATTTACACCTGTAGCTAAAATCAATATAGTACGATTCTTGTTGTCTCTTACTATGAACTTGGGTTGGCCATTACAACAGTTTGATGTGAAGAATACCTTTCTACATGGCGAGTTGTCCAAAGAAGTTTACATGGAACTCCCACCAGGATGGATGATACCAAAAATGCATAGCCGAAAGGTGTGCAGATTAAAGAAGTCATTGTATGGGTTGAAACAATCTCCGAGAGCATGGTTTGGAAGGTTCACAAAATCTATGAAAGCCTTTGGTTACTGTCAGACCAACTCATACCACACTTTATTCTTGAAGAAACAAAAGGGCAAGATAACTGCACTTATTGTATATGTGGATGACATAGTGGTTACAGGAAATGATCCTAAAGAAAGGGAGGCTCTACAAGATTACATGTCCTGTCAAAAACCCAAATTTTTTGAAAAATTAAATTTTTTTAAATACAGCTAAATAACAAAACAAGTCAACTAAATGTTTAATTAGTTGTGTGTTACAGAAATCATTATCTGATTTACCTGTTGCATTATGTGTATTTTATTGGACAACTCTTTTTAGTTTATTGACTTGTTTTCTTTTTGTGACCACAAGGTGGGACTGTCATGAAATTCTGGGCTTACTTAGCTTTCAAGCTAATGCAGAAAGTTTGCCTGTTCTTACAGACTACAGGTAAGAATTTCGGGTGCTGCTTGTCAAAATTCTAAAGTATTTAATTACAAGTTCATCGCAAAATAAAAGCTCAGTAAAGAAAATAAATGCTAATCAATTTCCAAAGTTTATCAATGTAAAAATCATTAAACGGTTTTCCTTTTTAGGACTCTTAAGGGATGTGAAAATAGTTCTCACAGTAATGGTTGTAACTGTCTTCTTTTGATATCTATTATAGTCGCCAAGTGTAAAAATGCGTTAAATATTTCTTTACAAGTAGAGTAAGAATGGCAGAGTTATAAAATCAATGGTTTAATTTTCAAAGGTGCACAATATATTTACATCATGGTGGATTTGGTTACTGTATGTGATAAGTACATAATGTAATTTGATAAGGGTTTACGTATTACTGTTTCCTTCTTCAAACTTTGAAGTTTAATCACATCTTTATTTCAAGCTGCTCTTTGAAAAAGATATACTAGTGTTGATGCATAAAATTTTATTTATACAACAACTGCTCCAAAGCATAACCTAAGCTTATCTTTAATAAGAAAGGTAGTTTACTGTAAACAAGTTTTATACCATCACTTTCATAGAGATAAAAGGGGCATGTCCTTAATGGACTACAATCCAAAAGGAATGCATATCATGATAGTTTCATGGCTTAAATTTTATCATGTTACAATTTATGGGTTTAAGAACAACCTATTTTAAGCAATACACTAGCCAAAATAAACGTTGTTACTTTTCTTTTGTATTTATTGCCAAACTATACCATTTTAATAAAAACACAACAAGGCCAAGAGGTTAACATTAATGATAGGTTATTTGCTATAGTCTGATTTTATAAATCTCTTGATATCAACCAATAGTATACCTTTATAATAAGGTTTTAGACATTGGTGGAACGAACACTTATTGTAAGCAATATTTTTTTCTTAAATAATAAATGTTATAAATTCCTTTTTAAAACAAACAAAGTTACAAAAATTTATGTAACTATTTGATGAAAGAAACAATAACAAAGCCTAGATAGAAAAATCATGACAAGGTCCACGCCATGATATAAATAAGTTTAAACTTGACTGGAGTTTGTACATTCCATAATTTATATGATAAGGGGTCGTAACCCTCCCAACGACCTTGATGATTGTTAAGGTGATGAGTTTATAATAACAATAGTTTTATGTTCCCATGCAGCGTTTACATGGATCATGGGTAATGTGGAACCTTCGAAATCATTGAGTGGGAAATGATATTACTCATGGAGAGGAGATCTCTAGAACTATACACTCGAACCCATAGCTTGCCAATTATTTAACTGGTAATGTGGCGTTGTTGTGGCCATGTGCTGCATGGATATAAGGGACTCTCCCTCAAACCCTAATCTTATTATCCCTTCCATATTGTTTGGCCTCCTGCCGCTCTGAGATGGTGCTGGTGCACCCATGTCACGCCGCTCCTCTGCAAGGGTATTCTCCAGTTCGTTATCTTTCTCATAGGCTTGTCCAAAAGCATGCTTAAGAAGTGTTGTCCCAAATTGTTGCTATTGGACATATGTTAGCGGTTCTTCCTTCAGGGTTTCGCTATCTTACCAGCTCGAACACGAACCCTTTGACTGTAACCGAAATCCTTCCTCAGTGAAAGTCAAAGTCTTGTTCCTCTGAGTTGATATTGGTTTTTTGCGGTACTGGTGATCCTTTTTCCTTCTTGCAGTGAAATGAATGGTTTCCTCCCTGCGCTGGTGATTGCTTATTGTTCGTTGATAGTCGCGCCTCATTTAACATTTAGGTAGGAAGGTTGTTAATCCTTCCCTCACTTCGCTGTCTATTTTAACATATAAATGTTTATTTTGTAACAGGTTTTTAATGATGATATTTTTCTTGTTAACAGGTCGTCTCTCCTCTCTACTTATTTTGTGCGAGGTTACGACGACAGTACTGGATTCATGGGTAAGCCTGGTTTGACCATGGTCATTCCTCCTTGTTTGGTCCCTTTGGGACAATTGTGGGTGTGTCGTCGTGGTCTACAATCTCTTGGGATTTCGGTTTACCTGTTACTTAGTTTGTTATTCTTGGTGGTTGATAAGGCCCTTGCGTTGTGTCGGGGTGCTGCGGCTCCAGTCGTGACTGTATATGTTATTTTTTGTTTAAAAACTTGAAGAAGCCATGGGCTTTGGGAATTTTTCAGACTCTTTGTTTATCTTTGCTGTGTAATTGATGAGGCCGAGAGATAAATTGGAAAAAGGGATTAAAACCCTTGATTTCATACTTCTGTTGTCATTTTGGTATTACAGTGTTTTCACCCTAACTCCATAATATAAGTTGTTAATACAGTCTTTTTTAATATCTTTTGTTTACAGTACAGTACTGAAATTTGTTTATTTTACTTGTGTTATAATTGTAATATTTAAGCTCGGCAGTAAGAAAATATTTACAACATTTTTGTAATTATCTTTGATTTATAAAATACCTCTATAAATTATGAAGTTATTAGTTAGGTTGTATAATATTTGGTTAACCTCGATAGGTCGAGCATTCTGTCGCTCTGTGTGAAAATTCCTATGCGTTATTGTACTTGATTTTTACCCGTAATAATATTTTTTAATATTCAAATGTACTAGGGTTACTGTACAAGGTTTTTATAATAATTTATTTTATTACAAAGAATTATAAAAGGTTGTTATATAATTTATTTTTAACCTTCAGAGGTATAAAGACTCCATGTTTTTTTTACTGAATTATTTATGTATCTGCTAGATACAGCTTTGAGTACAGAGATTATACTTGTTTACTGTGTTCTATAATGGAATATAACATTGCTTAAATTCATATTAATAGTGTTCTTATAATAATATGTTTATTACCTTTATTCTTTGTTTATCTATAATCATAAAATAAATTAGTATTATATTACTGTGTTTTTACTGTACTATATACTCTGCAGAAGTACTCTTGGTATTTTATATTATCTTGATCATGTTACAAGTTATTATTTAAAAAGTAAAAGAACTAAGTACTACATTTGTTGACAGCTTAAAAGTATAGGTTAGCAATTGTAGAATTTGTTATGCTTAACTAAATAAAACCAAATAGATGAATAATATACATTACTATCTGTAAGTAAAATATGAAATTCAATAGATTATCTCTAGAAGTAAATCAATATTCTAGCTATTCTTTATTTCAATTTGATTTATTTATACATGCAATAGTTAATTAACCTAAACTGTAAAGAAATAAACTGTAGAGTGGTAAGCATTTCTATTTAGCTTCACCCTACTCTAGTTTTACTATTGTACCCTTCTCTTGAATTCAAATAAGCAATAAAAATTACTGGAAGTAACTATTGTATCAAAAACTGTTTTATATACCCATTCATACTACTGTCAATAAATAATTTAGCTTCTTTCTCTGTTCCAATAGACTGACAGTTTCAGTACAGGTTAATACTACTCCTGACACAAAAGATATTTCTTCTGATAACAACACAAAGAAAATACTCTATAATTCCATTAATGTTCTATTATGTACTTTCATCATACTATCTTTATTTATAATTTCACCCCTATGCTAGAGTACGGTCTGGATCACTCCAGATGAGGAAAAACACAGGAGGGGTTTTAGTTCTCATCAGAAAGATTCTATTACTAAACAAACTAAGAACAACTTCATTACTACACCATCTAAATTTTTACATCATAAGCCACCAACATAACATTCAATCATACACATATATTAAACAAAGATTAATAGATGGCAGAACCTATTCTTGAAATTGGACGACAACAGCAATGGGAGGACGTTCCTCTCTACCAACTCTTGGAGAGTGCTCAAACAGCAACTCCTAGGGACCCCCGATCTTGCTTTGGTCTCCTTGGCTGGAACTAGGTGCAGCAATAATCAAGTACCAGTCTTCAAACTCAATACAAAACCTGAACTTATGAGTAAGTGCTCTCAGCTAGCAAGCTGTATCAAACCAAGTTACTGCAGATTATCTCTCAAAACACCTTCCTTACAGTTTTTTCCCTTTTCCCCAATGACTTCCTTGAAGAGCATTCCTCCTGAATGATTCTTCTCCTGGAAATTATCTGAGCAACCCCAGCTCCATTCATTGGGTGCTTTTTAAAAGATTTCCTAGGTATTTTTGGGTTAGTTGTCATTTATTGAGCCACCTGCTCTAATCCCACTTTCTTGGGGGATCATGACCCCAAATGTAGGGAAGTTTCCACCTGCAACATAGGAAGTATTTGAGGATGCTGCCACTTGTCTTTTGCTTTCCACCTAGTTTCTTCCACCAATTTGACCAGTAACACTCTTATTAACAGCTCTCCCAAGTTATTGTCTCCACTTTTTATTTATTAATAATAAAATATTCATAATTACATTCCACTTCTTTTGACTCTGCTGAGTCATCAATTCCTACTTAGCATTAAATTTAACATAATGTCTTAGGAAATCAAATTAAACAATTAACATTATTTTACAAAATTGGGGTATGTGACATACACACCCCCTTAAAATGTAACATCGTACTCGATGTTACTTATTCTTCATCCTCTGCAGTCTCCTAGAATAGATTCGGGTATTCCTCCCGCATCTTACTTTCCAGTTCCCAGTTAGCCTCTTCAGAACTAAGGTGCTTCCATTGCACCTTCACCTATCCAATGGTACGGTTTCGCAGAGTAATTTCCCTTCTCCCGAAGATACAGTCCGGTTCCACCAGAATTTCTCCTTTTGGTTCCACCTGTACACCATTCTAATCAACCACATGAGTAGCATCATGAACATACTTTTTCAAAACAGAGATATGAAAAACATTATGTAGTTTCAAGTTAGGTGGTAATGCTAGCTGGTATGCAACTTGACCACTTCTAGATAAAATTTCAAACGGACCATAATAACGTGGTGCTAACTTTACACAACTCCCTAGTCTTAGAGAGATTTTCTTTGGCCTTAAATTTATAAATACATGCTCACCTACCTAGAACTCCTTGGGAGTTATTTTCAAATCTGCTTGGCTCCTTTGCTGATCCTGTGCCACCTTCAAATTTTCCTGCACTTGTTTCACAATTTTCTCCATTTCCTTCAACAATTCTGGTCCTAACACCAATCTATCTACTGAATTATTCCAAGAGATAAGAGTGTTGCATTTACGTCCATACAAAATTTCAAATGGACTAAACTTAGCTGATGACTGATAGTTATTATTATATGCGAACTCTGCTAGATGTAAGTAGTCTTCCCACTTACCTGGCTGATCTTTAACATACATCCTTAATAAATCCTCCAGCACCTGATTCACTCTTTCAGTTTGTCCATCTGTTTGAGGATGGAAGGAGGTACTAGAATTCAATGTTGTATTTAATCCCTTAAACAAGGACTTCCAAAAATTTCTTGTGAATTTAGGATCCCTGTCTGAAATTATAACTTTCGGTACTCCATGTAACCGAAAAATCTGCTTTAAGAATATATCAGCTATATTGGCAGACTTGTAAGTAGTTTTGATAGGAATAAAATGTGTTGCCTTGCTCAACTTGTCAACTACCACCATAATAGAGTCATTTTGATTCTGATTTCTGGGCAGTCCAGTAATAAAATCTAAGGTAATCACTTCCCATTTCCAGCTAGGAATAGGTAAAGGTTGTAGCAAACTAGCTGGATGTTGGTGTTCGGTTTTCACTTGTTGAAAGTCCAAACATCTAGCAATGTATTCAGCTACCTTAGATTTCATATTAGGCCAAAAATATTCTTTTCTTAGCATGGTTACAGTCTTTTGGTAACCTGGATGCCCTGAGTAAGGTGTTTTATGGACTTCGTCCAGAATTAACAACTTAACCTTAGGCACATTAGGCACATACAGTTTATCTTTAAATAATAAAACCCATTTTCATTTAAACTATAACCTTTTATTAAGCTTTCTGTAGGTTTTTCCTTAGCTGTAGTTTGCAATTTCTGATAAATTTCATCTTGTTTTACCCCTTCTTTAAGCTGTTCATTTAAATCAGAAGCATAAGTGCTGATTGCTGCTATAAAGTTCAGCTTTGCATTTCTACTCAATGCATCAGCCACCTTATTTTCCTTACCCTTTATGTGCTAGATTTCAAAATCGTATTCACTCAAGAAGGCTAACCACCTTGCTTGTCTTGTGTTTAAATTAGGCTGATCTAAAAGATATTTCAGTCCTTTATTATCAGTCATTAGAATAAATTTTCTGCCTATTAAATGATGTCGCCACATTTTTAAGGCGTGTATAACAACCGCAAGTTCTTAGTCATAAGTTGCGTAATTATTTTCATGAATTTTTAACTTCCTAGACTCATAGGAAATGACATGCCGGTATTGAGTTAGAACACCTCCTAAACCACCATTACAAGCATCAGTGCATACTACGAAGTCCTTGTTAGGATATACTATTCTTAGAATAGGTGCACTAGTCAATAATGTTTTTAATTTCTTAAAACTTTCTTCACATTTTAAGTTCCAATCAAATTTTTTGCCTTTCTTTTGCAAAGAAGTGATCAGATTTTCTATTTTTGAAAAGCCTTCAATGAATCTCTTGTAATAACCAGTAATTCCCATGAACGACCTAACATCCGTTACATATTTAGGAACCGAACAATATTCGATTGCCTGAATCTTTTCAGGATCAACTGAAATCCCTTCCTTAGTTACTACGTGACCTAAGTACTGAATTTCATCCTTAAAGAAGTCACACTTGCTAAACTTCACGAAGAGTTGTTGTTCTCGCAGATTTTGTAACACTATCTTTAGGTGTTCTTTATGTTCTTCTTCCGTTTTAGAGTAAATTAAGATGTTGTCGATAAACACGACAACAAATTTGTCTAAGTATTTATGCATTATATTATTCATTAAGCACATAAAGAAAGCTGGGGAATTGGTAAGCCCAAATGACATTACGACAAACTCGTAATGTCCATACCTTGTTCTAAAGGTTGTCTTGAACATATCTTCATCCTTAATTCTTACCTGATGATATCCTGACCTCAAGTCTATCTTTGAGAACACCATGGCTCCACACAATTAATCAAACAAATCATCTATGCGGGGCAACGGATATCTTTTTTTAATAGTCATCTTGTTTAGATGACAATAGTCTATGCATAGTCGCATAGTTCCATCTTTCTTTTTAACAAAGATGACTAGTGCTCCCCAAGGAGACACACTAGGTCGAATGTACTTCTTATCTATTAACTCTTTTAGTTGTGATTTTAACTCATTAAGTTCTAAAATGTTCATTCGATGCGGAGCTTTCGAGCTAGGTACCGCACTTGGTACCAGCTCGATAGTGAAATCCAATTCCCTCCTTGGAGGTAATCCTGGAATTTATTCTGGGAATACATCAGTATTTTCTTTTAAAATAAGAATATCTTCTATTTTTAACTTATCTATTTCAGATTTATTTGCCTCATCTGTAATAGTTACAACATAGGCTTTACATCCTTTTCTGACAGCTCTTTTAAGTTATAAAGCAAAAATCTGTCTGATTATAGTTTTTCTAGGAATACCATTAACATTTACTGGTTGTTCATCACTATTTAAGCACGTAAAAGTTTTATCGTAACAAATTAAAACTACCTTATGCTGCTCTAACCAATCCATTCCAATCAGTAAATCATATGAGCCAAGTGGCAAAACATTAAGCTTAACTGTAGTTTTAAATTCATCCATAAGTATAGAACATTCTTTCACAAAATAGGTTACTTTTCTTTTTTCCCCAGTGGCTAATTGAACTAACCAGGAATTATCAAACTTATCGATAGACAACTTGTCGAAACCCCAAATTTTTCAAAAAATTAAAATTTTTTAAATACAGCTAAATAACAAAAGCAGTCAACTAAATGTTTAATTAGTTGTGTGTTACGGAAATCATTATCTGATTTACTTGTTGCATTATGTGTATTTTATTGGACATCTCTTTTCAGTTTACTGACTTGTTTTCTTTTTGCGACCACAAGGTGGGACTGTCATGAAATTCTGGGCTTACTTAGCTTTCGAGCTAATGCAGAAAGTTTTCCTGTTCTTACAGACTACATGTAAGAAGTTCGGGTGCTGCTTGTCAAAATTCTAAAGTATTTAATTACAAGTTCGTCGCAAAATAAAAGCTCAGTAAATAAAATAAATGCTAATCAATTTCCAAAGTTTATCAAGGTAAAAATCATTAAACTGTTTTCCTTTTTAGGACTCTTAAGGGATGTGAAAACAATTCTCACAGTAATGGTTGTAACTATCTTCTTTCTAGTAGACGTAAATTTGTAGTTCTTTAAAGCTTTACTGAACTATTCGATATCTATTATAGTCTCCAAGTGTAAAAATGCTTTAAATATTTCTTTACAAGCAGAGTAAGAATGGCAGAGTTATAAAATCAATGGTTTAATTTTCAAAGGTGCACAATACATTTACATCATGGTGGATTTGGTTACTGTATGTGATAATTACATAATGTAATTTGATAGAGGTTTACGTATTACTATTTCTTTCTTCAAAATTTGAAGTTTAATGGGCTCACATCCTTATTTCAAGCTGCTCTTTGAAAAATATATACTAGTGTTGATGCATAAAGTTTTATTTATACAACAACTACTCCAAAGCATAACCTAAGCTTATCTTTAATAAGAAAGGTAGTTTACTGTAAACAGGTTTTATACCATCACTTTCATAGAGATAAAAGGGGCATGTCCTTAATGGACTATAATCCTGAAGGAATGCATATCATGATAGTTTCATGGCTTAACTTTTATCATGTTACAATTTATGGGTTTAAGAACAACCTATTTTAAGCAATACACTAGCCAAAATAAACGTTGTTACTTTCCTTTTGTATTTATTGCCAAACTATACCATTTTAATAAAAACACAACAAGGCCAAGAGGTTAACATTAATGATAGGTTATTTGCTATAGTCTGATTTTATAAATCTCTTGATATCAACCAATAGTATACCTTTATAATAAGGTTTTAGATGTTGGTGGAACAAACACTTGTTGTAAGCAATATTTTTTTCTTAAATAATAAATGTTATGAATTCCTTTTTAAAACAAACAAAGTTACAAAACTTTATGTAACTATTTGATGAAAGAAATAATAACAAAGCCTAGATATAAAAATCATGACAAGGTCCACGCCATGATATAAACAAGTTTAAACTTGACTCGGGTTTGTACATTCCATAATTTATATGGTAAGGGGTCGTAACCCTCCCCACGACCTTGATGATTGTTAAGGTGATGAGTTTATAATAACAATATCTTTATGTTCCCATGCAGCGTTTACATGGATCATGGGTAATGTGGAACCTTCGAAATCATTGAGTGGGAAATGATAATACTCGTGGAAAGGAGATCTCCGGAACTATGCACTCAAACCCATAGCTCGCCAATTATTTAACTGGTAACGTGGTGTTGTTGTGGCCATGTGCTGCATGGATATAAGGGACTCTCCCTCGAACCCTAATCTTATTATCCCTTCCATATTTTTCGGCCTCCTGCCGCTCTGCAATGGTGCTGGTGCACCCATGTCGCACCGCTCCTCTGCAAGGGTATTCTCCAGCTCGTTATCTTTCTCATACGCTTGTCTAAAAGCACACTTAAGAAGTGTTGTCCCAAAGTGTTGCTGTTGGACATATGTTAGCGATTCTTCCTTCAGGGTTTCGCTGTCTTACCAGCTCAAACCCAAACCCTTTGACTGTAACTGAACTCCTTCCTTAGTGAAAGTCGAAGTCTTGTTCCTTTGAGTTGAGATTGGCTATTTGCGGTACTGGTGATCCTTTTCCCTTCCTGTAATGAAATGAAGGGTTTCCTCCTCGCGTTGATGATTGCTTACTGTTCATTGATAGTCACGCCTCATTTAACATTTAGGTAGGAAGGCTGTTAATCCTTCCCTCACTTCATTATTTGTTTTAACATATAAATGTTTATTTTGTCACAGGTTTTTAATTATGATACTTTTCTTGTGAACAGGTCGGCTCTCCTCTCTACTTAGTTTGTGCGAGGTTGTGATGGCAATACTGGATTCACGGGTAAGCCTGGTTTGACCATGGCCGTTCCTCCTTATTTGGTCCCTTTGGGACAATTATGGGTGCGTCGTCGTGGTCTGCAATATCTTGGGGTTTCGGTTTACCTGTTACTTAGTTTGTTATTCTTGGTGGTTGATGAGGCCCTTGCATTGTGCGGGGGTACTCCGACTTCGGCCGTGACTGTATATTTTAGTTTTTGTTTAAAAACTTGAAGAAGCCGTGGGCTTTGGGAATTTTTCAGACTCTTTGTTTATCTTTTCTATTTAATCGATGAGGCCGAGGTATCAATTGGAAAAAGGGTTTAAAACCCTCGATTTCATACTTCTGTTGTCATTTTGGTATTACAGGGTTTTCACCGTAACTCCATAATATAAGTTGTTAATACAGTATTTTTTTAATATCTTTTGTTTACAGTACAGTACTGAAATTTGTTTATTTTACTTGTGTTATAATTATAATATTTAAGCTCAGTAGTAAGAAAATATTTACAACATTTTTGTAATTATCTTTGATTTATAAAATACCTCTGTAAATTATGAGGTTATTAGTTAGGTTGTATAATATTTGGTTAAGCTCTATAAGTCGAGCATTCTGTTGCTCTGTGGGAAAATTCTTATGCGTTATTGTACTTGATTTTTATCCTTAATAATATTTTTTAATCTTCAAATATACTAGGGTTACTTTACACAGTTTTTATAATAATTTATTTTATTACAAAGAATTATAAAAGGTTGTTATATAATTTATTTTTAGCCTTCGGAGGTATAAAGACTCCATGTTTTTTTTTTACTGAATTATTTATGTATCTGCTAGATACAGCTTTGAGTACAGAGATTATACTTGTTTACTGTGTTCTATAATGGAATATAACATTGCTTAAATTCATATTAATAGTGTTCTTATAAGAATATGTTTATTACCTTTATTCTTTGTTTATCTATAATCATAAAATAAATTAGTATTATATTACTGTGTTTTTACTGTACTCTATACTCTGCAGAAGTACTCTCTGTATTTTATATTATCTTGATTATGTTACAAGTTATTATTTAAAATGTAAAAGAACTAAGTACTACATTTGTTGACAGCTTAAAAGTATAGGTTAGCAATTGTAGAATTTGTTATGTTTAACTAAATAAAACCAAATAGATGAATAATATACATTACTATCCGTAAGTAAAATCTGAAATTCAATAGATTATCTGTAGATGTAAATCAATATTCTAGCTAATCTTTATTTCAATTTGATTTCTTTATACATGCAATAGTTAATTAACTTAAACTGTAAAGAAATAAACTGTAGAGTGGTAAGCATTTCTATTTAGCTTCACCCTACTCTAGTTTTACTATTGTACCCTTCTCTTGAATTCAAATAAGCAATAAAAATTACTGAAAGTAACTATGGTATCAAAAACTGTTTTATCTACCCATTCATACTAATGTCAATAAATAATTTAGCTTCTTTCTCTATTCCAATAGACCGACAGTTTCAGTACAGGTTAATACTACTCCTGATACAAAAGATATTTCTTCTGATAACAACACAAAGAAAATACTCTATAATTCCATTAACATTCTATTATGTACTTTCATCATACTAACTTTATTTATAATTTCACCCCTTTGTTGGACTACGGTTTGGATCACTCCAGATGAGGAAAAACATGGGAGGGGTTTTAGTTCTCATCAGACAGATTCTATTACTAAACAAACTAAGAACAACTTCATTACTACACCATCTAAATATTTACATCATAAGCCACCAACATAACATTCAATCATACACAGATATTAAACAAAGATTAATAGATAGAAGAACCTATTCTTGAGCTTGGACGACAACAGTAATGGGAAGTCGTTCCTCCCTACCAACTCCTGGAGAGCGCTCAAACATCGACTCCTTAGGACCCCCGAGCTTGCTCTGGTCTCTCTGGATGGAACTAGGTGTAGCAATAATCAAGTACCAGTCTTCAGACTCAATACAAACCCTGAACTTATCAGTAAGTGTTCTCAGCTAGAAAGCTGTATCAGACCAAGTTACTGCAGATTATCTATCAAAACACCTTCCTTACAGTTTTTTCCCTTTTCCCCAATGACTTCCTTGAAGAGAATTCCTCCTGAATGATTCTTCTCCTGGAAATTATCTGAGCAACCCCAGCTTCATTCATTGGGTACTTTTTAAAAGATTGCCTAGGTCTTTTTGGGTTAGTAGTCATTTATTGAGCCACCTGCTCTGATCTCACTTTCTTGGGGGATCATGACCCCAAATGTAGGGAAGTTGCCACTGCAACATAGGAAGTGTTTGAGGATGCTGCCACTTGTCTTTTTCTTTCCACCTAGTTCCTTCCACCAGTTTGACCAGTAACACTCTTATTAACAGCTCTCCCAATCTGTTGTCTCCACTTTTTATTTATTAATAATAAAATATTTATAATTACATTCCATTTCTTTTGACTCTGCTGAGTCATCAGTTCCTACTTAGCATTAAATTTAACATAATGTCTTAGGAAATCAAATTAAACAATTAACATTATTTTAAAAAATTGGGGTATGTGACATGTCCAAAGAATTTGAAATGAAAGACCTCGACCCCTTGAAATATTTCCTTAGGATCGAAGTGTCTCGATATGATAAAGGGATTTTTCTATCTTAAAGGAAATATGCCTTAAACTTGTTACATAAAACTGATATGTTAGCATGTCAACCCGCTAATACACCAGTGGAAGAAGGACTGAAGTTATGTTTTGCGTCTGATTAGGTACCAGTTGATAAGGGGAGATACCAGAGACTCATTGGAAGATTGATGCACTTAACACACACAACGCCGAACCTTGCCTATGCCTTGAGTATTGTTAGCCAATTTATGCATAATCCTGGTGTGCAACACACAGTTATGCGCATTCTGAGATATTTGAAATCTGCTCCTGGAAAAAGAAAATTATTCACTAAAAATGAAGATTGTCAAAGAGTGGATGCATATAATAATGCTGAATGGGCTGGAGAAATTGATGACAAGAGTTCTACTTCAGGTTATTTCACCTTTGTAGGAGGTAACCTTGTTACGCGAATAAACAAAAAACAGAATGTTGTTGCCCGATCAAGTGCAGAGGCTGAATTTAGAAGTATGGCACTTGGAGTATGTGAAGCATTGTGGCTAAGACTTCTCCTCAAACATTTGGGCTATCCGCATAGGTAGCCAATTTGACTGTATTGTGATAATAAAGAAACATGTGATATTGCTCATAATCTAGTACAACATGTGGAGGTAGATAGATTCTTCATTAAGGAGAAGTTGGATCAGGAGATCATGGAGTTGCCTAAGATTCGATTAGAGGATTAGTTGGATGATATTCTTAGCAAAGCAGTTTCAAGTCGAGTGTTCTCAAAGTTTTTGGGCAAGTTGGGCATGTGTGACATATATACACCAACTTGAGGGGGAGTGTTGCGATATGGAATGATTCTTTCATATTCTTACCCATTCTTTGCTATTCTCTGTATGATTCTTTCCTATCCTGTAGATGGCTGTTTCCTATCCTTTTTTAGGATCTGCAACTTGATTATAGGATCTACAGCATGACTGTAGAATCAACAGCTCGATTATATGACTGTAGAATCAACAGCTTGATTATATGTACCTGTACAATTCACTGTAATAAAACAGAATTATTTTTCTCTTGAACTCTGTTTTGAACTCAACTTAATGTTGACAGACTATTATTAAAGGAAAGGATAACACTGTAGGTGTTATGCATGACTCTAAACCTTAGACATGAGATCTCATAGGTGGAGAGTAAAGTTTTGTTTGGAATTGTTTTTTAGTTTTGTTTGGAATTTTTTTATTAACAGAAATTACTTTTTTTTAAGAAGTTTTACACAGCTAAAGTTTAAGGGTAACTTTTTGAACAAAACTTTATATAACGGGTAAGATAAGAATTATGAATTGAAATTTCAACTTGAATGTTGGCATTTAGTATCTTCATACAGCTATTGATGTAGGTTATAGCAAATAAGACATTTATTTCACAATTATTGATTAGAAAATCATCCAAAACAAAAAAATTAATGCAAAAAACAAAATTTGCAATAAGCCTAAGATGATGATAAAACCAATGAAAAGCATACAGATAAAACTGAAAGAAATATCCTAGTTCTAATATCTGTATGCAAAACAGAAACATTACATAAAATAAATCAATCTGTGATCATAATCTCAAAACAACCTAAACATGAATGATTGATAGGGCAGAAAGATGAGACATGTAACAATAGTTTCTTTTACACTTCCAAACACCGAATAAAAATACAGTTCGCATTGCTAAGTGATCTTTAAACGTTGTGAGATATGGTTGTTTTCTACAAGTCATCACATCATTGTGAAATCATACAAGGTACTAGGATTCAATAACCACATTAGCATGCTAAATTGCAAAATAATGGTTAGAGCACATTATGATTATGGGACTACCTAAGAACCATTACAGAACTATACACTATAAAAATGACCCACAAATGGTGTTCTAGATTATTTTCTTAGAGACACAATCAATCAAAACAAAATTAACTTGGTGAACTCTAATCAGAATCTCATCAGAGTCAAGTATATGAAAATAACATATTTTATAAAAAAACATATGAAACAAAACTAATAATTAATAACTACTTCTTGTATGACAGATTAGCAGAGGTTAGCATACTTGAAGCAAATGAGACACGGATTCCCATATAGTATGTTAAGGGATGACATATTCTTATTGTAAACGCTAAATCGGGCATACACAAGTCAATAATAACAATATTCTCACAAGATCTATAAGCTCCATTCAATTTTAACTCAAGTTGGAAGGGAAGATCATAAAATTAAAGAATCTCCCATGCCAAATCTGACCAGAAATCTTAAAAAGGAAAATATGCATACAAGGTGCAAATAAATGGATAAGATGCTCACGTTTTCATAAGAGCTTTATGAGTAACTAACATTCAACATAACATAACAATCCATATAGGTTGGTAATACCATAGTAGCATAATTTAGTAGCATCGGCCTTTTGTGTACATAAATTTCTATCAAATTTTCCTTTTGTGTAAGAATAATTCGAAGTCTTCTAATATTTGATTAATGTGTAATAAGAATACTTTTTAATTTTGAAAATTAATTTTAAAAATTCAAATTTTAATTATTAAAACACTATAAAATTAATACTTTTCAATTTCATAAATATGCCAAAGAAAATAAATATGCAATTATAATAGCAATATTAGATTTATTGGTTACCAAAACCATGTGCCCAAAACTACTGACACCTTTATTTTGAAAATTAATTTTAAAAAAACCAAATTTTAATTATTAAAACACTATAAAATAAATACCTTTCAATTTCATACTTAGTAATTCAATTTAATAGGAATAAAAATATGACAAAGTAAATAAATATGTAATTATAATAGCAACACTAGATTTATTGGTTACCAAATCTTAAGTCAAAGTTAACCGTAACACAACTTAAACATTAATTAATTAATTCCAATGTAAATAGTGGTAAATATTATCTACTTTCTTCTTAAAATTATTAATAACTAAGAGTTTTCTCTCTAATACAACCCCATTATTTTTTGTTTATTTAAAGAGTAATTTTGATTATAAAAAATATGTTTAAAAAAATTTATTTTTTCACTTGTATATTTAATTAAAAATATTATACATATTGTTGTATATTTAATTAAAAATATTATATATAAGAATTCTACTTTTTTTATTTTATTGGTATTGGATTTTTTCATTATTTATATTGATACTTGAATTATGCTATAAAAAAACATTAAATGAAAAGACTAAAGATTTAAGCTATAATTTTACAGCAGTAGCTTTCCCTTAAATATTATTAAACAAAATCTAATTATGTAATACATGCTTCAGTTAAAAAACACCAAAACCAAAATAAGAACAATAAAACCAGAAACCAGATATATAAAATCAAATGGCTTATCATCATGAACGAGGCATTTGCCTCTTCATAGCTTTGCATAGATCCATATGCATTTATCGATATACTTAGTCAATCCCTAATATATGGATCCATATGGCTCAAGAGATAAATTAAAATATACTACATATGAAATGGACATTGATGTAAAACACAAGTGATAAAGATAGATTATCCAAACCAAACAGGGTGCAGTTCAGGTGAAGCACCCTAGCAAACTTCTGGCTTCCCAACTCAATTTTTAGAAAGTGACCTAGTTGAGAAAATCGCCTCAAGGAGGCACATATTCCTATCCAAACAGAATTTCAAAACTCCAAGTTTGGAAAATAAGGGTTTCTCTAACAAACCCTACGTCACCATGCTCCAGAACCTAGTTGGACACCTCAAATCAGTAAGATCCAAATCTTTACTATTTCCATTTCAAGCTCTCATTTTGAAGAGATAACTCACCATGCTCAACTTGAGGACAAGCTTGGAGGGGCTCATAACTTTCGAGCATGGAAGTACAAGATCTTTGTGATCCTTGAAGAAAATGGCTTGGATCAGTTTATCTCTAGAGATGTTCCAGAACTAGAGAGAGATGAGGCAAAGGATTCTAATAAGAGAAGCATGGCTAAGGCTAAGAGAATCATTGCAGATTCTATTAAGAATCACCTCATCCCCCATGTGTCTGCATTCAAGACATCGAAGGAAGTATATGATTCCTTCACAAAGATGTTCAAAGGAAATAACATCAATCAGAATATGAATTTGAGGAACAAGCTGAAGAATGTGAATATACAAAACTCCGAGACTATACAGTCCTACTTCACAAGGGTTTCTCAAATCAAAGAACAATTGAAGCAGTTGAAGAAAATGTCAAATAAGGAGAAATTGTAATGACTACCCTCAATGTTCTTCCTAGATCATGGGACTCATTCATTCAAGGGATTTGTGCAAGAATTAAGTCAATCTCTTTCAACATACTTCGAGAAGAATGTGCAAAAGAAGAAGCTAGACTTGTGATAAGAGAAGAAAATATGGGAGCAACTGACGATCAAGCTCTTGTAGTCTACACCAAGAACAGCTTCATGGAGAAGGAGAAGAAGGAGAACTTTCATCACAACAAGAAGAAATAAAAGAAACCAAAGAATACCAAAAGATATCTTTCAAATGTTCCATGCTATACTTGTGATGAAAAGGGACACTTGGCAAGACATTGTCCCATCCAGAAAAGGAGACACCATGCTCATATTGTCGAAGATGATGAACCAACAAACAAAATAATCAAATGAGAGAAGAATTATTTGGATGAAGAGTATGTGCTAATATCAGCACTTACTTGCACTATCACACAGAGAAGCAATGATTGGCTCATGGATAATGGATCTTCCAAACACATGACGTGATACAAGCAATCATTTATCAATATGTATGAACATGAGTCACCTCACAAGGTGAAACTTGGGGATGATTATCAATACCCCATAAAAGGGAGTGGCGAATCTTCATACAAGCTTGACTCCAGGAAATCCTTAAAGATGAGGGATGTATTATATGTTCCAGGATTGAAGAAGAATCTTCCCTCCATATCTACACTATATGCAAAAGGAATTAGGGCTTCATTTGTCGAAGGCCAAGTTCTAATGTGTCCCACAGTAAAGAAAATAGACGATGCAACAGTGATTGGAGAAGAAGACGAAGGCTTGTACAAGTTCAAGGGATAGCCTGAATAAGAATTGGTTTATGATTCAATTGAACCAAATGAACTGTGGAAAAGAAGGATTTCACATGTGCACTACAGAGCACTACCAATGGAAAGCAAAGCAGTTTCGAGATTTCCAAATATTCACGCAAAACATGAGGGAATTTGCAATGGATGTGCAAAAGGAAAGAATGCAAATAAGACATTTCCCAGTAGTGAGAGCAAGGTTAAAGAAATATTGGAGATAGTACACTCGGATGTATGTGGACCCATGTCTTCTAGCTCATTAAGAGGGTATGTGTACTATGTATCCTTTATAGATGATTTCTCACGCAAGACTTGGATATATTTCTTGAAAGAGAAAAGTGATGTTTTCAGTAAATTGAAAGAATATAAAGCCTTGGTCGAGAAGCAGACATATAGGAACATTACTATTCTACAGTCAGATAATGGTGACGAGTTCACTTCGGTATAATTCAAGGAACTCTATAGAGAATATGGGATTAAGAGGGAGTGGAGAACTCCATACAATCCTCAGTAGAATGGGGCTATGGAATGAAAGAACCATACCATAATGGGAGCAGTGAAAGAAATTTTTATTAACCAGGATCAGGCCTATGCACCTTTGGGCTGAGGCAGCAAGAAAAAATATGTATGTACAAAATCATACTCCTCATCGAGTACATGAAAACAAGACTTCTGAAGAGGATTTCTCAGGAGTGAAACTCAAAGTCAGCCATCTAAGAATATTTGGTTTTCTGGTGTACATACATGTCCCAAAGGAGAAAAGGACCAAGCTCGATCCTTCTAGGAGGAAGGGTGTATTCGTAGGATACAGTGATACATCAAAGGCATATCAAATATACTTCTCAGGATTCAAGAAGATCGAAATTAGTAGAGATGTAAGCATTGATGAAGACTCGACATACTTCAAATCCAGGAGGACTCCTATCTAGAAAGCTGAGGAACCTGAAGAGACGAAATCCTGAGACATGGAAATTGGAGAAGCAATTCCATAAGACCCTAAAGATCACAACATGAAAGAACCACAATATTCGGTAGAGACATTCCTTGAGAAGGACTCCCACAAGAGGAAACTAACATGGGCATGGGAGCTCTTACGAGAATCTTAAAGGTATGGCGCTCCAAAAAAATACATAGAGAGAGAATGAGGGAAAATCCCTACAATATATACATGGCCCTGTTGTGTGACACCATTGATAAAGAACCTTCCACCTATGAAGAGGATACAGAAAATAAAGAATGGAAGGGTGCGATGATCAAGGAATATCAGTCGATCATGAAGAATGATGTCTGGGAGGTTGTTTTGAGGCCGGAGAAGAAGTTTGTCATGACTTCAAAGTGGATCTACAAAATCAAGTGTATTATTTATGGAAGAATCGATAAACACAAGGAAAGGTTCATAGTGTGAGGCTTCTCATGGAAAGAAGGCATATAATACGAAGATACATTTGCACCCATGGTGATGTACACTTCCATAAGGACCATACTTGATTTGACAACCGTTATGAAATGGAAAGTACACCAGATGGATGTCAAGACAACCTTCTTCAATGGTGTAGTCGAAGAGGAAGTGTATGTGGAACAACCACTAGAATTTGAGACACATGATAGGAAGACTCATATGTGGAAATTGAAGAAGGCCTTGTATGGTTAGAAATAATCACCGAGGGCATGGTATGGGAGCATGGATAGTTTCCTGATGAGCTTGGGATTTACCAAGAGTAAAGCAGATTCCAGCCTCTACTTAAAGTTGGAAGACAAAAGACTAGTGATACTCCTTTTATATGTTGTTGACTTGTTTCTAGTAGACGATGATGAGCTCATTATAGATGCAAGGAGGAGGGCTATAGAGTTTTAGATAAAATACATAGGATGCACTACTTCATAGACATGGAGGTTTGGCAGAGTGAAGATGGAATCTTCCTTGAGAAAGGGAAGAAAGCAGTGGAGATTCTGAAGAGATTCAGAATGATGGATTGCAAGGCTATGGCCACACCTATGGCATCTCACTTGAAGCTTCTAAGTGATTCTTCAATTGAGAAGGTCAATGCCACGATGTATCATCACATGATTGGCTCATTGATGTATATGATGAATACGAGACCATACATATGCTTTGTGGTGAACACCCTGAGCCAGTTCTTGATGGATCTAAGACAAGTTCACCTAATAGCGTTAAAGCATGTTCTAAGGTACCTAAAAGGTATAGTGGATTATGGGCTCAAATATGATGTGAATAAGAATATCAACCTACATGATTATGTCGATTAAGATTGGGGAAGTAGCACAACTCACAGGAAGAGAACCTTAGGTTGTTGCTTCAGTTTGGGATGTGGCATGATCTCCTGGTTCAGCGGGAAGAAATCATGTGTGGCACTAAGTACAACCGGGGCAGAGTATGTTTCTACTTGCTCAGCTAGTTGTGAGGCAGTGTGGCTGTGAAAGCTACTGTTTGAATTATTTGATCTCTATTTGGATGTGACTTGCATTTTCTGTGACCATCAGAGTTGCATAAAGATGATGGAAAACCAAGTGTTCCATGACAAGTCAAAGCACATTGAGATCAAGTTCCACTATATCAGAGATATGGTGCATAGAGGAGAAGTGAAGCTCGAGTATGTGGAAACAGAGGATTAGATAGTTGTCATCTAAAAAGAGAAGAATACGATCTCAATTTCAAAATTAAAGGCTTGTGCTATGTTAAGAAAATCCACTTCTCCTAAAGAGGTGCTACAAAATTCAAGAGAGATGCTTCATGATGGTAATGTATGATCAACAGTTCTACTCACTACAAAACAATGAGACGTTGGATCATGTCACTCAAATTGACAAATTGGAAGGAAAATTCTGCATGGGAAATCCTAAGGGGTACAATGATTCTCTCTTGACCTGCAAGCTTAGGAATCCATTGCATGGGCTCAAGCAAGGCCCCATGAAATGGCATCCCAATTTCAATCCTTCCATATTGTTAAAGAGGTTCGAAAGATGCAAGATTCACTACAAAAGAAACATCATTTCTTCTTTTATATGTCATAAGATTGGAAGAAGGTGGAGGGGTTCACATGCATAGTACTAGGAAACTAGTGCACACAGGGACCATCACACTGCATTACTGCTCCATGGAGATGCAAATTGCAAAAATATTTTCACAAGTTTTTTACTCAAGAAGAAATTTTCTCTTGGTGTGAAATCTTGATCCCCATAAGATTTTCCCCATTTTCCTTTGGTTATTAAGCATTTACTTTTTCATTTACATTGTATGGGTGACCTTTGGTCTTAGTTTCCATGACCTAGGTTCTCCAAGTTAGGATTAAGGGGGGGTGTTAGGATTATTAATTAATCCTCCCTTGACCACCATAATCTAAATTCTATTTCCTAGATTAGGAGTCTGATGCCACCTCACTAGTGCAATGGGGGACTCATTTGGGGACCACCTACCACCTATTGCGCCAATTTACATGAGTTTTGGAGCTCAAGAAAGAAATCCCTATAATTTAGGAACCCACACTCAGTGCCACCAACAACCACCTGCAATTTTACCTACTCTTGGTTCATTTATGCTTCAATCAACCACAGTTAGGTCACCTTCAGTTGCAATTTTACCTACTCTTGGTTCATTTATGCTTCAATCAACCACAGTTAGGTCACCTTCAGTTAGCATAGCGCCACCTTTCCCTGATTTTTTACCTACTCTTGGTTCATTTATGCTTCAATCAACCACAGTTAGGTCACCTTCAGTTAGCATAGCGCCACCTTTCCCTGATTTGAGGAAGTTGGAAACCTTTATCTTGAGTTAGTCCAAGTTAGGGAATTCAAATCGTCCAAGTTAGAGAATTCAAATCATACCTAGTATATTCAAATTCTTCGTATTGTATGATCATTGTATTACACACAACAATTTTGTCTCTTGGTTGTTTAATTTTGCCATGAATTGTTGATCATTGATTCTTTCTCCTACAACCTTATGAGGATCCTAAGCTTTGCTAAATTAAACAATGTCAATTATCATATCATGTTTTCTTGAGTCCTCACTAGGACAGAGTAGTCACTCACCCAACCTGCACATGATGAAGTTTAATGATCTAGTTGGGCTTACTTTTCATAACTTTGAATTATTCATATTTTAAATTTATGATTATTAAATTAATTTTTATACTTTTAAAATAAAATTTAATTCTTTATTTTATTTATTTATTTTTATTTGTAGGTTAGTAAATGTAAATTTAATTTATTTTTAATTTTTATAAAATATGGCCTCCTAAATTTATCAATTTCTTCATTTATTTGTAGCCTTTAATCAAGCATAATATTTTGGGTTAATTAGCATTAAGAAATATACGGTGCTGTCAATGGTAAGTCTTCACATCATTAACCAACTAATCATTGGGTTACCTCATAAATTTGATTTTCAGGTTTGCAGAAGATCTTACCAATCTTCCTTTATCAGCCACTGAGGTTGTGTTGTCCAGTGATGAATTGCAAGTTGAATTAGAAGATGCATTGTTTGATTTTGTAATAAAATGGGCCAGAAAACGTTATAGCAATGTTGAAGAAAGGAGAGAAGTTTTGAGCAACAGACTATGCCAGTAATTTTATGTTTTCCAAATATGAGCCGTAATTGCAGTGACTTGGGCACTGTATCTGTGATAAAGGCAGTATCAGAGGCACTTCATTTGAAAGGGTCATCCTTATCTTGATTGCAAATTCCTTGCATCTAGCATATTTCCTGCATCCAACAGGAAAGGAAAGTGGATCTTTTTCCTTTCCTTTCCAACGAGAAATCTGCATCCAACTGAAAAGGAAAGTGGGTCTCTTTTGAGGCCTTCAAAGAGATATTAATAGGTGGTGAGCCTTTAAAATTATATTAATATTTTTTCATATGTAAGCAAGTGCTCCTTGCCCGTTGGATGCAGGAATCTGCAATCGCAGTCATTTGGAAGCGCAGGCACCGAACAAAATATGTAATGAAAGGGATTACAAGCATTTTCCAGTTACTGTGTAATCAACATTTCCGTTTCGATGGTTTAAATTTTCAAATTCGGTGCGTTGCTCTTGATCCTCTACTTGGATTTAAAGTAATCATTGGCGTTATCGATCATGAATATGAGCGGAGTCTGGACATGAAAAGCATACAGCCCAAATTGACTCTGCGAATGCTACCCTCTTGTGACTTTGAACGTTTCAGTGGTAAAATATCTGCAAAAGCCTCTGCGTTCTTTTACCGGAGAAAGGGCCTTCTTTACTCTATATTTCCACACAGACGGTCGGTCATTCTTCGTTAAAGATGTGATGCATTTTCGGTTACATCTTGCATTCCGATCTTGAAACATCGATCGGTTACAGCTTGGATTTTCAGTTAAAACTTGCAATACTGTGCTTTCATGGATGGCACTCAACATTTAAATAGATTGTGTTTGGAATTATTAGTATCTTTGTTTTTTAGTATTCTTGTACAGATTTTATGGAATGTATTCGCTTATATCAATATTTAAGGTTACAATAGATTTCTTTGTAGTTTATATGGAGAGAGAGGGTTGTGGCTGACTTTCTCAACCAATATGAATTAGAAATTTCTTATTTCAATAATATAAAATGGAATGAATTTATATGTTTAAAAAATCCCACACAAACATATATAAAAATATATTTGTATATCAAGGAACTCATTAAGATTTTCATTTGGATTTGTAAATTATATAGATTTAAATTTGTATTGAAATTTATTCAAAAAGATATATAAAAAGATATTAATGCCATAAAAACTAATTAAGAATTAAATTTAGATTTATGGTTGTATGGATTTAAATTTATATTAACGTTATATAAAGTTACATTAGCTTTAAAAAAAAAATGTGCTTATATTTGTAATTTAATGTTTTTTTAATTATATTTTTTATTATGATACATTTTTCACATAATAAATAGTTTGTTGTTTTTATAATGATAAAAGTATATCCATTTCATTGTTAATACCCATAAATATATACGTACTCTACTTCCATTAAATTAAACAATCCACAAAAGCATGTCGTTTCAAGATATTGTGAACCCTAATTCATTTTTATGGAGAGAATTTTGATAAAAGTTTGAAAAAATAAAAATAAAAACATTTTAGAATTATTTATAAAATTTTGAAAGAATGAAAAAAAATATTTTAAATTATAATTTAAAAATTAAAATAATAAATTTTTTTTTAGATTTTTATTTTACAAATTCTAAAATAACTTCCCATGCCTAAACAAACTTGGAGACTACTTTTTTTTGTAACATCTCTCATTTTACCAACATAAAATCAAATTACTTACTAAGTGTAAATGGTAAACCTAGGAAGATAAATCCATGAAATAAATATATTTTAAGTTTTTATCAATTGTGACAATGAAAACAATGTGACTTTAAACTATATTGCAAGACTCTTATGACTTTGTCTAATGTTCTCCACAACATGTCTCGGTACGACAATACTTGATGCGTTAAAGGAATCCTTATTTAAGTGTCGTAAACTTCTTATATTTTTATTGTAAGTTTAAGATTTGTTATAAACGTTGATTTTGTCTTTAATCCTTGACCCTACCTACCAGTAGGGAGAGGAGGGTCTCAGGTCTTACTTAGCCTCTATGGCTAATGCAGAAACCTCGCTTTTCTTGTGCAGGTGAAAGTGATTAAGATTTAAGCTTCCTAGCTAAGGAGGCAAGGTTCTAGACTAGGAAACAAAAAACATCATAATCAAAGGGCCATAATAAACAAATTCTATGTTATACCCAATGCCAAACCTTGCAATACTCTTATCAACTTGCAATCATGAACTATACCAAAAAGTACCTAAACTCTCATACTATACGTTATGCTATGATTCAAAATCAAAATATTATTGCATGGCACTATACAAAAGTGAATAAGGCTCTCATCTGCAATGTGGGATGACTATACGTTAATGAAGTGATGGTTGGGAATACTGTACGAGCTGTGAATTGAATGTTTCCACATGCAGACCATGTGGAGTCCTTTACTACACCAGCTGGCGACCAATAAGCTTAAGGAAAAAACCTAGGGGTTTAATGCATTTTCGAAAATAGCGGAAGCTTGTCCCTGAAGCTTTGTTTCTTTCGGTTTTCGCTTTGTGGAACTTTGCTATGTTTTTTTTCTATTCTTTTATGTAGTTCAAAGGTGATTCCAAGGTGGAGGAGCTGAGTTGCTCGACACTCGACCTTCTTCCTTCCCCTCTGCAACCTATTGTTGTTTTGTGTGGCTCTGTTCAATGAAGTGTTAACTCTGAAGATAGGATTCTTTCTTCTGAGGCTGACCAGGTTAGATAATTCAGAAGGTAAGAGATTTCATTTTTAAGAAAATATTTTTCTTTTTCTTCTGTATGTAAATAATTTTAATCCTTTCAGGATGTAACCACTCTGATGTTTCTCTTACAGGAGTCCCTTCATGGAGCAAACAGTGTATTTAGTTCGTTTAATGGAAATAAGGATTCTGGTTTGGGTAAGACCTGAATCTTTCCTTTCCTTAGTTCTGAGACCGTGGCTTGTTCTACGTTTTCTATGGCAGGGCTTTCTTGGCTCTAACTCTACACTTTCCCTTTCCTGTGTGAAAGTGATAAGCCTCTTTGGTAAGCTGTGAGGCAATTATACTTGTTAATGTAAGGGATAACCCTTCGTCTGTGGAGTCGTAGTGACTATGCTGCATTTGTTTAGTGACATGGTTTACTTTTGGTTTTTACGGTGTACTTGGAACAGTTTCTACTACTGTTTTTTTTAAACTTATAAGAAACGTGTGAGGGATTAAAGTTTATATGAAATTATTTTGTTCTTGGATTAGTAGCACTGTAGCTTTGTTTTAAAAATCAACATGTTATTATGATAATGGATGTTCTGTACATTTTTGCAAGGGATGCGTACAATAGAAACAATAATATATTTTGATTCTCTAGTTATGTAAACGACTCAATCGAGATGGATTTATCGTTTTGTTGTTTTTATAAAACTGTATGCAACCTTGAGGATTTTATTAGACTGTAATGTGGCTGCGAGTCCTTTATCTTGTCGTATTCGTTTATGAGATAGGCCATAGAGCCAATGTCAAATAACTACTATTGTTTTTTATTTTATTTTTAAGGTTTTATGAATGAAACATAGCCCATGAGGCCAAGTTGTATTCTTGAATACTATTTCAATTTTTACAATATTGTTTTAATTAGATAATAAGCACGCCATGAAACCTTTGATAATCTTGCAATTGATATATTTATAGTTTTTAGGCCGTGAGGCCACTATTCTTCTACTAGAGAATAGTTTGGGTCGTGAGGCCATTGTCAAACGTTTTTAACTTTTTAGAAGGGTAAATGTTATTTTTTTGTTTTTAAGTGTCTGAGTTAAGCCCTAAGGTTGTTATAATTTCCTTCTGTAACTAATAGATTACATATGATAATACTAACATGGCCTACAACCTATAATCCAGTGATGTGGCCTATCGATAATCACGATTTGGTATTCTATTTTAAAGTTAAGTTTTGTTTACCCAAATTTTTTAGTTTGTGAGGTTGGATCTCAGCCGTAGATTTGGAAATTGATTTATATATGATATAATGTTTAGATTTTGGGCATAGCATAGGGGTTTTACTAGTCTTTACTGAATAACTGGGTTGTTTTCCTTTAAGATCTATACTAACATCAACTACCACAAATACTAACCATATAGTAAAATAAGATAACTAAATAGAAGAACTAAAGTTAATATACCAAGAGAAGAAAAAAAATCATCATTTATGCTAAGACTAATTTAACAAAAAAACTAAGCTTAGTATACTTTAAACCTTAACTTGAATAAACTGAATTGTAGTTTCCTTCTCTTAGAACAGTCTCCAAAACAACTTTCAGATAGAGAGTTCAGAACATATCCATTTATCCATCTTACAACTAGTGAGCATACTTCCAAATAAAAATACAGACTTAGAATTATATCACAAACAAATACTAACAATTAGAACCTGGATAATATGTAGAAGGGGACAAACACCTAGAGGATACTGTTCCACCCAACCTTCTCCTGAAGCGTCCAATGTTACTTGCTTAGGACCCTCGATCATGTTCACTGAACCAATAGGATAAATATGACTAGATATTATCCCACACAACAACTTGCTATAACTTAGGACTCAGTAGCAGAATTAACTCAACAATTCCACTTTATCTATCCCCTCATCAAATTCCTTGTGTGCCTGACTTCTCAGTTTGCAGTAGTCACAAGGTTCATTCACTTGGAAACAAAATGAGTAGTGAGCTCCTCAATTTGATGGTATTTATAAGATTTCCTAGGTCTTTGGGTCATTTTTGGAATTAAATGAGCCACCAACTCAGTTCCCCCTTCTCAGGGAACATGACCATAATTTTAGGGATTATGCTTCCTGCAACAACTAGAAAGTGAAATGCTAGTGCTTCCACTTGTTAACAAGCATTTTACAGCTGCTTGAATTCATCCTAGCGGGCCAGTGAGCACTCATTCAATAGTCTCCCTTGGATAGGTGTATCTTCTATTTAATTATTAAAATAAAAAATTGTTCAATTATAGTCATCCTTCACCAACTTGGTCATAAAAAATTTACAATAAATTTAACATAATATTTTCTGAATAATAGGTGTGTTACAAACACCCCCCCCCCCCTTAAGTTCAACATCATCCTTGATGTTGCTTAAGTCTATTCTAAGTTTTCCTGGAACAAATTCAGATATGCCACCTGCATATTGCTCTCTAATTCCCAGGTTGCTTCATCTGGACTGAGGTGTTTCCATTGCACCTTTACCTTTCCAATGGTGTGATTCTAGAGAAAAATTTCCCTCTTGTCGAGTATATAGTCCGGTTCCATCTGAAAATCTCCTTTGGGTTCCACTTGAATAACATTCTAGTCGATCACATGAGTAGCATCATGTACATACTTTTTCAATATATAAATATGAAATACATTATATATATTCTAAGATTAGGTGGAAAAGCTAACTGATATGCCACTGGCCCCACTCTTGCCAATATTCTGAATGGTCCCCAATACCTGGGTGCTAATTTACCACAAATCCCTAGTTTAAAGGAGCTCTTTTTGGGTTTTACCTTGACAAAAACATGCTCACCTACTCGGAATTCTTTCGAATTTCTTTTAAGGTTGGCATGACTCTTTTGTCTATCCTAAGCAGTTTTCAAATTTCTTTGTACCAGTTTCACTTTTAGTTCCAAATCTTTTAACAAGTCAAGTCCTAACATCAATCTATCAACTCAATTACTCCATGTAATAAGAGTGTTACATTTTGTACCATATACTATTTCAAAAGGACTAAGTTTAACTAAAGCTTGATAATGATTATTATACACAAATTTAACTGAGTGCATGTAATCTTCCCACATATGATAGTCTCTAACATACATTCGTAGCATATCTTCTAGTACTTGATTGACTCTTTCTATTTGTCCATCTGTTTGCCGATGACAAGAAGTAATGAAATTCAATTAGTATATAGTACTTTAAACAAATATTTCCAAAAATTACCAGTAAAAATAGGATCTTTGTCAAGAATTATTACCTTCGGAATTCCGTGCAAATGAAAAAATTTCTTCATAAAGATATCAATGATGTTAGCATCTTTATGAGTTGTTTTAACAGGTATAAAGTGTGATTCTTTGCTTAGTTTATCCACAACTACCATTATTGAATCATTTTGTTTATGGTTTCTAGGCAAACCAGTTATAAAATCAAGATTGTTGACTTCCCATTTCCAATTTGGAATTGGTAATGGTTGTAAAAGACCTGCTGGGTGTTGATGTTCAGCTTTAAATCGCTGACATTCTATACAACTAGCTAAAAATTCAGCAACTTCGTTTTTCATATTAGGCCAGAAATACTCTTTTCTCAACATTGTTATCATCTTTTGATACCCCAGATGTCCATAATAAAGACTTTTGTGTACTTCATTCAAAATTAGCAGTTTAATTTCTAGTATGTTAGGTACATAAAGTCTGTTTTTATACAACATTAAACCCTTCTCATTTAAATTGTATTCTATATTTATAATTTTAGATACATTTCGAGCTACTTTTTCTCTTAAACTTTGGTATTTTGTGTCCAGTTTTATTCATTCTTCCAATTTATCACCTAATTCGGTTTTATAACTGCTAATGGAAGTTATGAAACTTGTTATTGCATTTCTACTTAAGGCACAAGCCACTTTATTTTCCTTTCCCTTGATGTGTTTGATTTCAAAATCATATTCGCTAAAGAAATCTAACCATCTAGCTTGCCTTGAGTTCAGGTTTTGTTGATTGACAGATACTTTAAGCTTATGTTATGAGATATTAACAGAAATATTTTACCTATTAGATGATGGTGCCACATTTTTAAAGCATGGATTATGGTAGCGAGCTTTAAGTCATAGGTTGCATAATTATTTTCATGTGTTTTCAACTTCCTTGATTCGTAAGCAATTACGTGACCTTCCTCTGTCAATACTCCACCCAATCCTTCATTGCATGCATCAAATCATACAATGAAATCTTTGTCTGGATCTGGTATTTTTAAAATGGGTGCAGTGGTTAATAGTTCTTTTAATTTATTAAAAATTTCTTCTCATTTTTTATCCCAGACAAATATTTTACCATTTTTCTGTAATGATTTTATAGGATTTGCAATTTTCTGTAGTGATGATGTTATAGGATTTGCAATTTTTATGTGACAACCGAGCTATGCTCTCTTCAAT
Source organism: Pseudotsuga menziesii (assembly GCA_001517045.1). Taxonomy (NCBI): domain Eukaryota; kingdom Viridiplantae; phylum Streptophyta; class Pinopsida; order Pinales; family Pinaceae; genus Pseudotsuga; species Pseudotsuga menziesii. The sequence goes on along the minus strand of LPNX010066055.1, from coordinate 197,367 downwards.
GCATTGAAACTTTTTTTTTTCTCTCCTTTCTTCGAAGAGGCTTTGATGCTTGTTCTTTTGTTGAAGCTCTTTCTTGTTTCCCTATCTCCGAGAAGGATTTTTGTTTGGGTTCTTTTGTTGAAGAAACTCTTTCTTGTTGTCCTATCTCTGAGGTGGATTTTTTTCTTTGTTCTTTCTCCTTTATCTTCAAGTAGGGTTAGAATTCATTTTTACTCACATGATTAACGTGCTTTGATATTATGAAAAATATTATGGGCAAAAGAAGATGAAGAATTATCACATTAGATCCAAAATCATATCATCTTCCACATTATAAAGATTTTAGAAATACAATGGTTAATCTGTTACATGAACGGACTTAATTACTAACACTTAAGGATCAATCACAGTTAAATAGGGAGATTATATTCTTTAACAAATATATTTGTGTATAATATAGAGAGGTATACAACAGTGACAATGAAATAGTCATTGGGTGCATCTAACCAACAATGAACAAAGAACTTTTGGGGTACCTTAATGGGAGGGATCTATTATTGTAAGTCCATAATATATTCCTAGTCACAATAAATTAGTAAGAACTTAGCCAAGACTCTTTCCAAATAAATGCATCGATTTCTCTAGAGTCATCGGTAGTAAGCAGAAAACACTATGTTGAATCATTATACATCCTTCCATCTTAGCAATTATCGGAATATAACTAGAAACAATCGTATACCATTACATTTGGAAACATTCCTCCAACAAATTGTTGTCACCAGTAGTTAGTAGAAAACACTATACTAAATCATTATAAGGACTTCCATATTAGCAATTATCAAAATATAACCAACAACATTCCTATACTATTGAAGTTGGAAATGGTATTAGAAAAAATCGATGGGCTTTTTTTCTACAACAAAAAGATCAACCAAATTTTTCTCATTCACACAACAAATAAATTCACATATCTAAACTTGCTCAAATCTATCCACATGACACGATATCTAAGTGCTCTATTGTAAGTAGATTGTGTTCTAGATATTCTTTCTATGTGAATTGTGAACACAACCCATTGATCCACATTAAATACATCTAGTGATCCAATCTCAATGAAGTGGGTCTCATCTTTCAAAGCATCCTAAAATTATTCATTAATGTGTCACATTGATTGATTAATTAAATACAGTCTAAAAGGGGTGGAACCAAATAACAACATATATAAAATAGAATTTTGCACATAAGTATATAACTCAAAACTAGAACAAGTAGAGGTAATGTTATTTTCTATTTATTACCTCAATTTGGAAAAAAAAAGATTGCAATGAATAAATGAAATTGGGCAGTTGGTTTTCAATTCTAAAGAGGCAAAGTGTGTCCTCTCTAGATGCTCATTTAGCATTTGTTTCCTTACAATTTTATATGTTGCATATTCATTCACATTAAATATGAGAAAAGATACATTATTGTAATTAATTCCAACAATATTCCCCTTAAGTACAACCCAAAAGAATAAAAACTTGTTATTCTATTCACAAAATTAGGATATGCAACATACACCTACATGCATACATATACAACATTAATAATTCCAAGAATCCTTCTATGAAATTCAAAAAACTCATTTCCTTAAAGCTTAGTAAATATATCTGTTAGTTGTTCCTTTGACCTTGTAATGCCTTAATGGTAAGCCTCGAAGATATGTAATGTTGTTATTTGATTATTATGGTGGCACTAGGTACTTCGAATATGGACTATGTACAACATGCTAGGGGTTTCATGAATTCCACATGGAAGATAAGTTAAGTCTCATATATAATGAAGAACCTGTTCTTGAAGAAGAAACATAGCAAACACCACAACCACCAATTCATAGATCGACATAGAATAAGACATTTTCAAAAAGGTATGATGATTTTGTCACATTATATTGTGAATTAAACTTTTCTGCTTTGGATGAACCTGCTTCTTTTCAACAAGCAGTAATACTGATGTATGGAGAAGTGCAATGCACTAGAGAGTATGATGCTCTTATAAAATTGGAACTTGGAGGTTGGTGGACCCTCCAATTGGAACCAAACCTATTGGCTTCAAGTGGATATATAAAAATAAGTATAAAGCTAATGACTCACTTGAAAAACACAAAGTGCTAATTGTAGCAAAAGGATATGAACAGAAATAAGGTGTTGATTACATAGAAAAATTTTCTCCTATAACAAAATGGGGCACTGTTCAAAATTTGTTTTATTTACAAGCACAAGAAGGATGTGAAGTACATCATATGGATGTTGATACGGGTGATTCCATGAAGGTGGGTAATAATTTTTGGCCAAATTTGGCAATGAAAACTTGATTTTTTACTCATCTGCTAGATAGAAGCAATCGAAACGCATATATGCCATGTGAATTTCGACTTGCAGTAAAAAAACAAATTGTTGAATATTATGTTTCCTTCCCAATGATATTTTTTTTAAATGTTCTGATGCCATTTAATGAACTGTGTGACCTTAAAATTTTGAAGAAGTTAATAAGTGCCTTGTGTACAACCCCACTAATTCAATCTTACATTAATAATTAAAAAAATATATATATGAGCATGATCTACACAAAATGCATTGTGGTTTGCATATTTTTTTGTTAATTAATTTCGTAATATACAATTATTTATTATTTTTTGAAAGTGACCACATCTGATTGCAACATCATTTTATACACATGTGTGTTCATCCCAACTTTTTTTTCATTGTTTTAAAAAATTGAAAAACCAAATATACCCTTTTGAAGACGATGCGTCAATGTGTGCGCTGTGTATTTATCCGAAATTTTTGCATGTGTATTTTTTACCCTGCGGATATTTCTTTGAGCTGCTTCGAAGTTATTGTCAGTTTTTCTAAGTGTAAGTTTTAGAACTAATTTATAAAAAAAACACATATGAATGCCAAAATGTATGCATGATACCTCAATGGATAGAGGATTCGAGATGAATCTATCGGTATGAACTTCGCTCAGTTGTGTGCCATGAATGGCAATGTTTACACCCCTAGAAGACACAGAGAAACATTGATTTTCCTATAAGAGGGATAAATCCCATTTTTTTAGGCCCTCGATCAAGGGTTTAATAAACCCTCAATCGAGAAAATTATAAAACGCTCGATTGAGGTAATACCTCAATCGAGGTCTCATTTTTGTTAAAAAATCATACAAAAGTGGTCGGGAATGAAGTTAAGCATTGATGACATTAATGTCATTTCAACTACCTTCCTAACACGATTTCCCACCTAAATTCCTAAATAAATTCTATATAAACATAAAACATAAACATCTTACTAATTTTATCATTCACAGTTGGCTAACCTATTTGAAACAATGCTTGTGTTCTAATGCAAATTTAGCATTGTGTATTGTGTATAGTGTTTACATATTGTTGTAGGTGTGAATTTGGATTGTTGATCTTGATCACAATGGGAAGCAAAAAGCGTCGAAGTAAATATCTACTAGGAATCAAATAAACACCGAAGAAATAAGAGAGAAAGAAAGAGGAAACAAAGAGCAATCTTGAGAGGAGAAGAAGTTGCAAATCAACTTATGATGGGAGAATAAAATGCCATTGCTAACAATA
>LPNX010066055.1:179208-193014 GCA_001517045.1 Pseudotsuga menziesii | reverse complement strand
TATATATATATATATATATATATTAAATTGTTTATAATGTAAATATGATTTTGTAAATAATTCATAAACTTATATAAATTGTATGTGCATGTATGAATTCATATATATGTATTCATAATTCTATGTAAATTGTATAATTTCGTATTCATATAATTTTATAAATTGCATATTCATATATTTAATTTCATAGTGAACTCTAGTTCATATATTTTATATAAATACATATTAAATCAAGTTTAGGATTTATTATAATTTTGTAATTAATTCATAAAGTTATATGTACATTATATGTGCATGTATGAATATATATGTATTTATAATTGTATGTAAATTGTATAATTTAGTATTTACATATTCATATAATTTTATAATTTCATATTGCATAATATAGACTCACATATATATAAATTTTATGTAAAAAATTACAAAGATTGTTTTCAATGGGAGTTGATTGCACTGGTCATCATAGGTTGACTTGCATCTTCACTCCTCTTAATATTGCACTTATTTTATTCATCTTTCCTATAGCCTTATCTCTCCTTTCATCGATTTTAATATTCAATTTTAATTTCATATTCATGTATATGAACATTTTCATAGTGTTCAAATTACAATTTTACATTACACTATGATAACGTTTGATGATAATTACATTGCAATAACAATTACAAGATCACATTACAGTTACAATTACAATTACATTACAATTTTATAATTACAATTACAATTACATTAAATTACAATCATTACATTATTACATTACATTTACAATTACATTACATTACAATAATTACATCATTACATTACATTACAATTTTACAATTACATTACAATTTTATATTGATTTAATTTCATATTCATGTATATGAACATTTTCATAGTGTTCAAATTACAATTTTGCATGTTACATTAAATAATAATGATGATCTCTAATTACATTAAACAATTACAATTGCAATCACATTACAATTTCAATTACATTACAATTTTTCAAAATTTACAATTACAATTACAATGAACATTACATTAATCATGTACAATTTTAACTTCATATTCATGTATATGAACATTTTCATAGTGTTAAAATTACAATTTTACATGTTACATTATGATAGTGATAATCTAATTACATTACAATTACATTACAATTTTACAATTACAATTACAATTACATTAAATGTACAATTTTGTTTTCATCTTCATGTATATGAACATTTTCATAGTGTTTAAATTACAATTTTACATTACATTATGATAATGATGATAATTACATTACAATTACAATCACATTAAAATTACAATTACATTACAATTTTACAATTACAATTACATTACATTGTAATCTTGTACAAATGACTAGGAATCATACTTAATAGCCTAATTTACTTAATAACATCCGGATTGGGACATAAGTCTCATCTGCAACAACTGTGGGAAATACTTGGGATTTTCCCTAAAACTCATTATGAGGAGTACCACAGGAACCCCGAAGTAGCTGGCCAATGTGAGGACCTGCCAAGTGAAAAGGGAAATGACCCCTACCAAATTGACTAGATTCCCACCTGTGAGGAAAACCAAAGAGCTGTCGTTTGTGGCAAAGCGGTTAGCAGTTTTACCTGCATCGTGAAGAGAGGGGTACTGCCCCAATACTCAAGCCTGAGATAGCCTTGGTGGCCGAGTGACTACCTTTTAACCATTAGGAAGACAATTTAAATCGGGGTACATATTCATCTCCAGTTACTACTACAGCCACCATTGTTTGCATTTATTTGTTAATTTGTTAACAAGCAATGACAATATGATAAAGTTGAAATAAAATATTATTCAAGCTTGTTTAACTAACAATGACAATATGATAAGTAAAATAAAATGTTATTCTTGAGCTTGCATTTATTTGTATTTATTCTTGAGCTTGTAAATTTTTTTTTGAGTTTGTATTTGTTTATTGTTAGATCGTGGCTAGCCATCATAGGATCGTGCACCCTATGATTTCTCAAGAGTAATTGAGAGCTTCAATGATGTTGGAATGGCTGCTAATTGTTTAAGAGGGTTGGATGATGCCACTCAAGAAGAGTTCAGGAACCCGACCCCTGATTGGACAATTAGAGAGCATGTTAGTAACATAATCAAGTTATCTTATTGAACAACAATCAGTGATTACACAAGCTCAAATCCTACATGGATTGATAAAACACAAAAAATTAAAATGTGCCACAAAATTGTTGGGTTTTAAGGATGTTAACAAATAAAAATGCATGTGAGAATATAACAAAAAATGTAACAACTGCACTATCTGCATTTGGAAAGTCAAGAAGAACTGATATCAACACTACTCATAGGGAAATTACAACTACTAGTGTGGCATGAAGCACCTCAAGAAATCGAATGGTTGCAACAATGTCAAAGATGCTCCACGTTTCGAGAAAAACATTGCAAAAATACACTAATTTCAGGGTAAAGATAGATGAAAACGATGAAGCGGCTTGTTGGGCCCTTATATGCAAAGAAGCATATAAAGACAGGATGGAAGACGACATCATAGAGAAGGCAATAAAGTATTGGGACAACCATTCTCGTGCTATACCAAATCGAAAACATGTCCTGTGACAACGTTCTAGCAGAGGCATTTATAAGGAGCATTGCAAGCATGTTATGGAGATGACAAGAGTTTCTTTGTTCGAGGAATTCAAAGAATCAAATCTCGGTGTCCATATCTCATTTACGATGTTTAGTAATTGAAACCGTGGTATATCAGGCTGAATACGTTTTGGGACACTTGTTGTTATCGATACCACGTTGAATTCCAGTTATACTATGACACATTTGTGGATTTTTACAAAAAACATTGGGATGGTGAACCAGCTCCTCACAAGCGAGGGATTTTATTTCTATGATACTATGCAATAGGAATCCTAAAAATGTGTTTTTCAATAAAAAGTGTGTAGGTGGGAGAAGATGCCATGAATGTGGTGATTTGGCATTGTTCTATAGGAAGTTTCCTATCAATCCAACACACCCTGGATTGTTAGATATCACATTTAAGTGGAAGAGATATGAGTATGTCTCCATGAATCCATCATCTTCTTCACATGTTCCATCTAAGAGGATCGACTTGCTCGAGGATGATATTCCTATTTCAGACTTCATGGAGATGTTTCAAAGTCAAATTTACAAATACATTAAACAATCCCACAGGTCTAGGTGGCAAGCTTTATAATTTAAGCATTCTCCTGAGGTTTTTGAGCCAGGCACAATCCTATTGGTGGTAGACTTTTCTAAGAATTACACATTTTCTCCTCAGAGAGAAATACAAAGTGAGTATTATCACTTCGACCAGGTGTCCATCTTCATACATGTATTGTATAGACATGCTCAGGTGAGCATTGATGGTAGGGATAGCACTCCTCAGTCATGTGAAGTGATCAAGGAATACCATTTTTATGTCAGTGATGATCGTGAGCATGACACGTTGTTTTTTCAACACTACTTTGGGTTGATTTATGAATCATTCAAAAAGAATGGGGTATCATTTACAGAACACTGGATTTGGTCATATGGGTGTGCGAGGCAGTTCAAATCGGTACACTCATTTTATTGGTTGAGTCTCCTTCACAAAGAGATGAGAATTCAACACACCTGGATATTTTTTGAAACAGGGCATGGAAAGGATGAACATGATGGAGCAGGTGCATGCGTGAAATGAGCACTTTGGAGTTACCAAATGAGACATAGTGCATCTTGACTCAAGTGCTTAGCAGAAGTAGNATGTTTGTTATTCAATGTAGGTTTTTTGGGGATGTTTCCCTTGGCGATGTGAATAGATCCATGCCATGGTATTGTGAGACCATACCTGGTACGAGAGAACTGCATTTAGTTTGTAGTAAAGACATGTACAACATATTTTCCATTGAAACGAGGAAGTATGCATGCTTCTATGATTCTACATTGACACCAATGGACTAGGGGTTTATCATTGCATGAACGATGCATATGTCAAAAAATGGAAATACGTCCCTCTTAATCCAAAGGGGCCACATCCAATTCCAATGTGGCAAGAGATGCACATTGACGAGGCAGTGCTTTCACAATACCATGATCGAGTTTCTGATTTGGTTAAGAAAGGTACATGATACTTGATTGAATGTTTAAGCCTCTAGTCTTGTACACATGCATATATATATATATATATATATATATATATTGTTTAATATTTGAAAATCTTGATGCAGGTGATGTATTTGTTGTAATTGCACCACCGGGAAATGTTGAGCATGTGGCATACTTTTTGATGTGATGTCCACAAATCAAAATCAGGTTGGTGCAGCCCTATGTTGACTAAAAGTTCACGTACCAAGTTGGTGACCTAGTTGTGATGGGCCACTTTTTTGAAAAAGTGAGAAGACAAGGTGACTATATTATATACAAAGATTCCGTGCCTGAATATATATCTTGTCAGTACAATCATTTGGTGGTGGTAGCTCAGATACATCTCATTGAAATGAAGGTGAAGAGGGGTGAACCAAAGAGATGGAAGATGTCAGTAGATGACCATGATCGTATTATGGAGACATGTATTCCTATAACCCATTGGCCGGATGAATGGAGGTTATATGTCACTTTTGATGTTGACATAGTTGACATGCTTTTGAAATGTAGGAAATCAAAATTTCTTCTGAAATATATCATTTGTATTTAAATGTAATTTTTGTAAACATATATATGAGATTACATGTGCATTCACATATGTACTCTATGTGCATGAACACCTATACCTAGGAATACCAATGTTATGGAAGATCTTTTTTGTCTATGTACCGTTTTTTTGGTGTATTTGTGCAAATACATGTATATCACACTCTATTTGTGAAAAGTTCTAAATTACATGTTACATTGTAGGTCCAAGTTCTAAATTGTTAGTGTCATGCAATCCAAAGAACAACACATACATTTAGTGTGTCCTCATTAAATCTACCAATTGCAATAAATATTAATTATAAGTTATGTTAAATTGTAAGTTACATTTGGTTGACAATTCTGCAAACTTGTAATTTTTTTTACAAATGAAACCAAATTTAAAATTGTAGTTGTAATTTTTTTTGTATATGAAATCAAATTTTACATTGTATTTGTAATTTGCGCCTAGTATATCTTACATTGTAAAGTTGTAAATTTTGTAACATTTTAATTGTAAGTTGTGTTCGAATGACAATTTTGCAAACATGTAAACTTGTAAACTTTGTGAACATTGTAAATTTTATAAACTTGTAATTTATTAAATTGCAAAATTGTACAATTTTGTAAGATTATTCCACATTGATCATCATTTTAAATAACATTAATATTACATAAAACATAATTTTTTTTAACTATAACTGCAAATAATTAAAACATTTAACAGACCATCATGTTCAAAAAAAAATTCATATATATATATATGTGTGTGTGTGTGTGTGTGTGTGTGTGTGTGTGTGTGTGTGTGTGTGTATCGATAGTCATCAAGTACAAAATAATAAAGTCCAAAATAATAACGTCCACAAATAATAGTCTACAAATCACTCCTACGCCATTGATTGATAGACCAACCATCATGGCCACTACCGCTAGCTAGACTATTCACATCACGAAGAAAATTGTCTAGGACTGAGAACTGTAGAAGTTAAAACCGTGAACTCTGCAATTCAGTTACATAGCACATATTTAAATTATATGTAGAACGTGACAAAAAATTAAATATATATATGAAACATATCTATCTATGAACTCACCTCACTTGAGTTGAGTGTCAGGTTTGGAAGGATGGGCTGCTGAGACGAGCCTTCATTAGGACCCGACTGATGAGCAGCTTTCCACTCATCCGTAAACATCACGGCAGCTTCAACGCCCTCATCTACAGCTACCTGTGTCTATGTCTATTTCCAAATGACATGAAAATAGTTACATTAATGAATTACAATTTGAACTTGAGAAAAAAAATTTCAACATGTAAATTATAATATGAACATAAAAATGCAAACAATTCAAACATAAATAACTAGTACCTCATCGATTGGCGTGCCATAAGTAGGACTCGAGTAGGGCTATGTAGAATCACCCTTGCCTTTATCCTGTACAATATGAGCAAGATAAATGACAAAAGTTAGACTATACAAAAATATTACGTGTTCAACAATTGACTCATTTAGAAATTCGAATCGAGGATGACAGTTAATACATACCTCATAGACGTGGGCAGGCGGAACTATAACAAGACCTCGAACACATGCATCACTGCCAAAAAGGACCTCCATGAAACTAGGCTCCTGCATGGAGGTATAACACAAAGCAAAGTATTAGTTACAAAAATGATTCATTTGAGAATACATTGCAATCATGACAATCGAATGACGACTTGATCAAATGATGAAAATAAAGATATACCTATCCCATTGGTCGAGGCATGTATCTATGATGTAGTCCAAAATATGCATCGCAGGCCATGATAGCATAATGCATCCGTGTGTCGCGATCAAGAATGTTCAGAACGTCATCGGTCACCCATTGTATCTCAGGCCCTATAGGTGCATTGGTTGCTCTGTGTTTCTCTCCTTGCACAACCATCATGGTACCATGCATCGTCATGTGTGTCACCTCTATTAATGCACTTCACTCCTCATAAGCTAACTAAGATGACCCAGCGACATCATCTGTACTAAGCATGTTTCTGGTAGGGAAACCTACCAAAGGCTCTAGCTCTGGCTGAGCTTGAGGGTCTCTCCTAGCCCCAGGACGCGCATGACTGCTTCCCCCACCATCACCATAGAAGCTCAATGGTGTGCTGGTGTAATCTAGGTGCATGTCCAGGACAAACTCTGCATATATATGTTTTGCAAAGTATAGTGGGACCTGGTCATGGTGGGGAAACATGCCCCACGCTCCAATAAACCTGTCGTAGACATAAGGCACTGCAGCCTCTAGCTTAAACTCCTTGATTCTAAGCGGTTGACCAGCGATGCATTTAGGAGGGATATCAAATAATGTTCCCTTCACATCATGGCTAGTTTTTGCATGTTTCACTGCGGCCCAGTTATCAGGACCCCTCACTGCATCCCTTCTTCTTTGACATGCACTGACCCAAAGAGAACTCAATGGTTCAATGGACCTGTAGACCTTCAGTAGATTGTCTACTACCTCTAACATAATCCACATCAAACGTGATGCAGGAGAGTGCTCTTAAATATCTCAGACGTTAACCCACAAATAGTCACGCTGATTGGTAATGTCTTGCAGATATGTGTGATCTCATCCTACCATGGTTCTTCCTTGTAAGGGTTGGGGCCCTGCTGTGTAGCACCTAAAAATTAGATGAAAACATAAATGTCATTCAAAATACATACATCAACTGGAGGTGAAATTGAAATCAATATAAATTAAAGGTACTGATAACTGAAAGAAAAATATATATGCATTTAATGTACCTGTCTCGTGGGGAACCTCCCCACTGACACTACCAATATCATCCTCACCTCTCACATGCACAGAGCGATTGCTAGTGTGGCTGCCACTCATCTCCCTAACATGAGCGTGTGTCGGCACAGAACGTCTAGGAGAACCTGGTGAAATAGAGACACACAAGTTGATTAAATATACACATGTGAAACAATTTAATTTGTCGTTTAACTAACAAAAAAGAGTACATCATGCGCAATTGTATACTTACGAGTCCTCTATCGACCTCTGAGGCAAGGAATGGCCACAAATCCGCTAGTGTTATGCCTTTGACGAATCGAAGAACCCCGCTGTAGAGATGCATCTGCATGAAATAAGGCTTAATAAATGCATTCAGCATACAATATGAGATAAATGATAAATATGTCAATAGTAAAGATGTAGATTTGAACTTTACAGTCTCTAACTTTTCATTTCAATTTATTTTAAACTTTACCTATACACATAATTTATGTCAATATCATTTTTTTCCACTAGGTACAAGTCAACCATTTCATGAAGGATATTTAGAAAAGATACCATAATATGTTCAACATGTCTACCTATCTCGAGAATATATCATAGCATCCCTATCCCTACCCTATGGTTTTATGCTAACTTTAGCAAAAACTGAAACAAACATAGATATGCGTTATGTCTTGATATAATTTATTATTGACAGTATACTATTGTCATATTATGTAGAATAATAGTTGTGCTCACACTGAGATCTATTAGCTAATGAATGCATGGAACTTGGGTCGACATGGCTCATGTGGAAAAGTTAAAACGTCTCTATGGTGGGTCTAGTACACTACTACCCTATTGCTATTATTGCCATCAATATTTCTCCATTGCTATAGGTTACTTGGCAAATTGAACCTCCCATATGGGGATTAACGGGATAAAGAGAGACTTAGTATTTTAGTATATGCCCTATGTCTTTTTTATTGTGCTTACACATTTATTTATTGCCCAAGACCAATTGAAAAGCACTGAAACATTTTATTAATGCAATGAATGAAATACATAGATTTCACATAAAATCGTAATGGCAAGGAGGACGTCTAGATGCAAGTCTCCATGGATTGCTGAATGGGCATGGCTATTCTCATAAGCTAAGGCAATAAGGAGGGCAATACTAACTTATCCTCACTAACCTATCATGGATGGAAAATGTCAACGTCTTAATGTATAAATTTATATATTTTATTAGTAATATATTTTACTATTATTTTAAAATATTCTAAATTTATAATTTATAATTTTCAAAATGTTGAATATAAATCTATATATTTTTTCTAAAAAATATCAAAAATATAATTTTATATTAAATTATGGATTTCTATTAATTTTTTAATTTAATATTCTTCAAAAAAGATTTATTCATGAATTTCTATTAAGTTTTTAATTTGATTTTTTTTCAAAGTTACACATTTAAATTTATTAATATTTTTTTCCTTCCAAAAAAATAAAATATCAACATTTTCATAATACGTTTGAGCTTAAAAGAAAAACAAAAACACATACTTGTACACTTTTCAATAAACTAAAATCAAAATATGTCTACTAAGTCAAAACATACATATCTTATTTTATTATGAAAAAATATTGATAAAAATATAAATATGAAATAATTTAATAATTTAATTTTAATTATAATTATTTATTTTAATTAAATAGTTAATAGTTAAAATATATATATATTTAAAAATTATAATATATATATAATTTTTAAATATCTAAATTTGAATATATATTAAAATATTTAAAGTAAAATATATGGGTTTAAATAAATGTCTCCGCAGGTTTAAAGTTCATGATTGTCTCGCGTATAGGGTTTGTATTTTTTTCGCTCCTACCTGTATTCTCAGAGGATTGAAAAACATTGGGCAGCATTTTTGCTTGCCCGGCACACATTTCAAAATTAATCCGTTAGCATAAACGCTGTCGGTTGATAGAAATATTTATACAAACTATAAATTTAAATTTTAAACTTAACAAATTTGAATTTTTTCAATCCTATGAGTATTATCAAAGGATTGAAAAAATTTGAACAACATTTTTTCTTGTTGGGAACACATTTAAAAATTAAAACGGCAACATAAACGCTACCTGTTGACAAAATATGTATAAAACAAAAAATTAAATTTAAAATAAATAACAAATTTCAATTACAATTTTATAAAAATTCGGCAGCATTTATGCTTGTCATCACACATTTCAAACATATTAGACAAAAAAAAAACCTACAATCATCAATAAAAAATATTTTTTTCAATTTCAAACTAACATTTAAAAAAAAAAGAGTAACGTTTCATTTAAATTTCAAAATAGAAGTTTTGGGTGTTACCTCTGGGATCCAACATCGTGGTGGAAGGCGAAGGTGGGCATCCCTTGCATAGGAGCTCGTTCAAGGTTGCAACAGCTCAATCGAGGGTTCTCTGTCGTAGCTCAATTGAGAAGTTGCAGTGTAGAAAATGGGTAATGGCCGTAGCTACCCGCGACCTTTTTTTAAATTTTTTTTACCAGGGACCTCGATTGAGGTCAATACCTCAATCGAGGTTTGTAGCTCGATCGAGGTTTGTCAAACCCTCGATCGAGCTTTCTTTTAATCCTCGATTGAGCTAGTAATAGCTCAATTAAGGGTTTATCAAAAGCTTGATCGAGGGTTTGACAAAACCTCAATCGAGGGTCCACATTTTTCTTTTTTCCAAAATCGCTTTGCCAAAAATTGTTACCCATCTCCATGGATGCACCCATACTTCCTTCTATAATGCAGACCTAAAACAAGATGTATATGTGAGTCATCCTTAATGTTTTGCTATCGAAGTTCGAGAACATAAGGTATGTAAATTGGTAAAATCTTGTATGGTTTGAAGCAAGAACCACAAACATGGTATGAAAAGTTAATTGAACATCTTCTCAAGTTGAATTATGAGCATTTCAATCTAGATGATGCAACTTTATTTGTCAAGAAATTTGGAAGATCAGTTGTATATCTAGTTATGATCTATGTGGATGATTTGCTTATAATGGGAAATAATGATGATTATATAGCCTATATTAAGAGAGATTTGAAAAAGGTTTTTGATATGACAGATTTTCCATTAATACATTATTATTTAGGAATTGAAGTAGATAAAAAACCAAAGCACATTTTTATCTCTTAGAAAAAATATATTGGAGAGATATTGAGCAAATTTGGTATGAAATATTGTAATTTTGTTTCTACTCCAATGGAGAAGAATCTAAAGCTTACTTCAAATGAAGGTAGTGCATTTAAAGATCCAACAAAGTGCAATAATCTTGTTGAAAGTTTAATTTATCTTACTACTACTCGACCTGATATAACTTTTGTTGTAGGAATACTTTTTAGGTTTATGCATCATCCCTGTAAAGTTCATTGGAAAGCAGCAAAATGAGTGCTCAAATATTTAAAAGGCACTCAATCTTATGGAATCAAATATTCTAAAGTTTTAGACTTCCATCTCATTGGTTATGCATATTTTGATTTTGATGGAGATAAATAGCATGGGGTGTCTACTTCAGGTTATTTGATGAACCTTTGATCAACAACTATCACTTGGATATCACAAAAGAAATTTGGTCCTGTTGATTCTACAAATGAAGCTGAATATGTTGCAGCATATCAAGCCACAAAAGATATCATCTTGGAAAATACTTGAATACTTGCAGGATAAACAAATGACTTCAACACCTCTCTTTGTTGACAAATCTTTTGCAATTCAATTAGTTAAGAATCCAAAATTCCATTATCAAACCAAACATATCAACACCAAAAGTCACTGAATTTAACATCATGTTGAGGCCAAAAAAATTCATCTGATAGAGTGTTCTATGTCAGAGCAAATTGAAAATATATTTATTAAAGCATTGGGATCTGAAAAGTTCTAAAAATTTAGAACACAGCTTGGCATGTCATATGTCCCTTTGGATTAAGGGGGGTATGTTGAATAATCCTTTGGGATTTCATTGTAATTAATATTTCACTTATTAGTTATTAAATTTTGGTTAATAATTTTGTTATCTAACTGTGGATAATGATTTTGAGTTCCTTTAAATCTAATATTCTTCTAC
The DNA here is from genome assembly GCA_001517045.1 of Pseudotsuga menziesii. Lineage (NCBI taxonomy): Eukaryota > Viridiplantae > Streptophyta > Pinopsida > Pinales > Pinaceae > Pseudotsuga > Pseudotsuga menziesii. The sequence continues at coordinate 181,449 of LPNX010066055.1, read as the reverse complement.
GTAATAATAAACAATCGTTGCAGAGATTCTTCATGGCCTCTTTCTGTTAGGATTATTAATTAGTCCTCCCTTCACCACCATAGTCTAAATTCCTTTTCCTATCTTAGGAGGCTGGTTCCACCTCACCAGTGTCATAGGGGACTCATTTGAGGACCACCTATCACATGTTGCACCAGTTTACATGATTTTGGGAGCTTCGGAGAGAAAACCATATAATTTAGGAACCCGCACTTTGTGCCACCAACAATCACCAACATTTATCCCTAGTCTATTTTTCAGCCATGCTCTGATCAACCACAATTAATTCAGCTTCATTCAACCTAGCACCACTTTTCCCTGATTTGAGGAAGTTGGGATCCTTTTCTCACCTAACTCGGTTATTAAGTGAATGTGAAGTGATTTAGTCACCTGGAGTTGCATTACTGAGTTCTAGTGGTGTTTTTCCACAGTTAGAGTTATATGGAGTTAGTCCAAGTTAGAGAATTCGAATCATACCTAATAGATTCAAATTATTCGTATTGTATGATCATTGTATTACACACATGTTATTGATTAATGGATGTAATGTTATTCTTACCAATTTTGTCTCTTGGTTGTTTAATTTTTCCATCAATGGTTGATCAATGTATACTGAATTGCTTATATTTCTCATACAACCTTCTTTCACAGTGAATTCATTCAAACCTACAGATCCTAAGCTTTGCTAAACTAAACATGGTATCAAAGAAGGTATTGAGGACAACTTTCATCCTCATAAACTTCCGTTGATGCACCAGAATCAATTGGGTTCCACATAATTCATGGTATTCTTTCCTTGCTCCTCGGGATTTTGTCCAAATAAGTCTAGCCATGTGTGATGCAACTATAGAAAGTGCACATGTCGAAGTGGAGAATGTTTGAATTGGTTTGAATTCAAATTGAAGTGCTTTTGCATGTTAATTGAATAATTTTGAATATTTGTGTTGTTCCTTGAAGCTACAAGATGGAGAATTCAACATCCCTGACCCCCAAGATCCTCACACCCTTCAACTATCTTGATTGGAGGCATGATATGCAGATAATGTTGCGTAACAAAGGCATATACAAGGTTATCATGGGAAGGGAGTTTGAACCCCAGCAACCTCTTGATATGTTGAAGTATCTGAATAAGCTGGATGAAGCCTTTGAATTCATGTGCATTCATATCTCCAGGGAGTTACTCTTCCATATTGATGGATTGAAAACTCCAAAGGAAGTATACAAGAATATTGAATCCTTGTTTGGCAAGAAGGATGAGCTAAGAGGCCATATTTTGAAGAATGAGTTGATTTCTCTTCAACCCAACAACTTCAACAATTATTCTCAAAATTCAAGGGCGAGTGCAAGGTAACAAGGGTCACTTTTAGCACGTTAGATGCAATAGAAAACTGAGAAATGAGACATCCCTTAAATTAATTGTATTTTTTGAGATACTTACACTAAATATATTTCTTTGAGTAAAAAATATTAAATGTAGGAAGTTGAATCTCATTTCCGAATATCTAAGTTTTATGTATTGAAAATTTTATAACTATGTCAACTTTCACCTTTTCTAAAAGTCACTTTTTATTTTTTAGGAAAATGATAAGGTATATGTTTTTGTGAGTGCATCCTTTAAGGGCCTAAATTATGGTTTCAAGATACAAAAATTTTCAGGCATGTAGATAACATATAACACTAGTGCAGCGCTATTTTTCAAAAATAAAAAAAAATAAAAATTTATTTTTTTTATAATTATCTAAGTGATCATTCCTCGAAAATGGTATGTCTTTTGTGGGTGCATCCTTTGAAGGTATTAATGAAATAATAATGAAATGGGTTTTTTATAGAATGTAGAGGTTAGTGTCATCTAGTGCACCATATAATTGTTATATTTTTATCATTTAGAAAATATGATCTTAGGATCTTATCTGAGAGAATAACATGCACAACAATCAATCACAAGAGACAATAGACACAAATATTTTCCTCGTGGAAACCATAAAGGAGAAAAACCTACAACTTCCTTAGAGATAGAATGAGAACCAATGGAAGCAGTAAAACCCAAAGATAGAAATATGATTTTCAGCAGTTGTTCTCTCTCTCACTTGAGCGAGCTTCTTCTTTCTCACATATGTGCTATAGCTGGGTGAGTGTGTGTATCAAATAGAGAGGCTCACTCTCTATTTATACTAGTTTCCAACTTGACAATAACTTACCAGGGCCGACTTCTCTAGGAGATTC
>LPNX010066055.1:123097-169169 GCA_001517045.1 Pseudotsuga menziesii | reverse complement strand
AGAAACCACAAGAATCAACATCTTGCCAAGTCAAATCCTACAGTCAATGTTGTATTCCTGTATCATGTATACAATTTTCCAATATAATGAGAGCAATAATGCGAATCTTTACCAAAAGATCAGTTGTCACAGTTGGCACAGATTGTACAGGTGCAGGACTTTCCTTGACTGGTTCGGGAGGTGGAGGAGGTGGTGGCAGTACATCATCCTGGGGCTTTGATTTTTTCTTGTACTCCAGAGCTAAAACCTTTGGAACAGACTCAGTTTTCTATTCAAGAAACATCAAATATTAATTAATATTTTTTTAGAACAGAAATAATTATTAGAAAGTTAAATGGAACTTTGGAAATAACAAACAAAATGCAATTTGGGTGTCCTAAAAAAACTATATACTCTCTTAGGATAGATGTTCATACCAACTCTCTACGGACTGATGATGATCTTGGGGCATCTTTAACATACTCTTCCATTGCAGAAACGAATGATGCTGGTGGCTATTCATCCAGTAATTTGATTCACAAGAACAAAATGTAAGTATAACACAGAACCATGAACATCTGTAATGTCCAGCAACACGCCATTACACTAAAAAGTTGCACTCAATATGAAATTATCTGTACCTGTTCAAGAGTAGGAAATTTAAATCCACGTCCAAGGTCAAGACCTTTGCAAACTTCATAGAACTCCGAGGAAGTGATGACATTGGTAGTATGATATTTATTTAGGTGCAGTTTGGTGTGTGTTTTCACCACTATCTTCAGTATTATGGACTGCACTAATGTGGTTGCCTGTTGAACCTGATTTCTGAATGTAAATACTTAAATATAATTCTGTGCAATTTAAAAAGTTGATTTCCAGCTTTATTGTGTTGTGAGCTTGTTACACATAAATTCTCACCTAAGGTTTAAAGTCACTAAGTGAAATTTCAAGTGGAGCTCGGAAGAGTCACCAGTACCACTGTCATCTTAGTACCCTCTTCTCTCACTTTAGGATGGCTAATTACCAACAAAAGGGGGCTTCTCTATCTTTACTAAGTCCAGAAATTTATGATGAGTATTGAAAGGTTTACAAACTTTTTATAAATATGTATTAACTATTAAGGGTTTATGTTCTGTTAGATATTGCAGATGTAAAGGACAGAATTAGAAATCTGGTGTATAGTGCAGAAAATAGTAAAACACCACGATTTTAATAGTAGATCTATATTGGAAATACAATCTGTTATTTCCTGATTTATTTGCAGAAATAAAAATAAAAATTGCATTTTAAACCTTTATAAATGTGTTCTTAGATATTATTTGAATCTGGAAAATGAAGATTTATGTAGCAGAAAATTTCAGTCTAGTTTTGGATGCAAGAGATGACGTTTTACTGGACTTTATCGGGCAGATCTGATTTGCAGAAAAGAAAGGGGATTGTACAGATTTTTATGGTGGTTGAAAGGTAGTACTGGTGCCTGTATTTTATATTGGGCATTGGATCTAGTGAGGCTTAGTAGGAAGCTGTCCCAATGAGGAGATGAACATAAATAAGGCTGCAAATTACAAGCATTATTTACTTTCTCCATGCTGTCTTATGCTTCAGAAATCTGCAAATGGGAATTTAGTAATTTACTAGTGTAGATAAATTCAATGCTTGTGAGGTTTTGTACTTATCGAGATGAACTACAAGTGCATATAACCGTGTATATAGAGACATACATTCATGTGACTCATCACAAATGATGAACACTAAGTAAAATGGAAGGATGTTACTATTTTTAATGCCTCACGAGTCACAACCATTTTCCATTGAAGATGTCAGCAATAGACGCCATAACCAATCAAGAATACTTCTTAATCTACTACGGTGCATCACCAAAATCATCCAATGATACCAATAACAAGATAAAATATTAGCAGCAAGAGTTCAAATTCTCAATCCTTCAACTAACTTGAGAGAACAAGTCAAACAAAAGCTAAAATATTAGTGGCTATGCTACATGTACAAATTTCCATATGAGAGCTCTAAGAGACTAAGGTGCATCTCGAAGTGGCTTTTATCCTAGAGCATTAAAATAATCTTGAACAAGAGGGGTACCATAAGCAAAGGGGTACATACATAGGAACATGAAATTCTCCCAACCAATATTTGTTTCCACTGCCTTCAGTCTCTTCAATTTTTCTACCATGTTTGACAGCACAGATCGGAATGTCTTTCTAGTTTCCAAAGTCCAACAAATACTTAGCCTCACCACCTTCATATATTTTCCCACAAATGGTGGCATTCCTGAAAGAAATGCCCTCTTTTTCCACAGCCTTACCATCATGACAATCTTCTAGATATACAAGATCCTTCCATTTAATATAAGTATCAAGATACCTAACCTGCAAATGTGTCCAGCATGTAAAAAAATAAACTAATTTCAGATCTAAAATGGTTTAAGCAGTTTGCATGTACATTTCATGTTTCTTGAAAGCAACTAAATAACACCAAAAAACAGACATACCTGAACTGTTCAAGATTTTACACAGCAATGTCATCCTTCTTGTCCTGCAACTTCTATTCAAGATTTTGCACAGCAATGTCATCCTTCTTGTCCTGCAACTTCTATTCAAGCTTCAAGGCAAAGTTATATGCTTGAACAAGAGTATTCATATCAACCAACTTCATTTTTTTATTGAATATAGCGGCAGAGGCCACTTAAATACTTCAGAAGTTTGACTTCTCTAAATCTATAATCCATAAGTTCAATATGAGTTAATATAATTCATCAACATATCTCAGAACATCCTGGTCTCTGCATTAGTACAATTGCTACGATCATTTGTAAAGTTGATCTGTGTGCTTGAGAGGATAAAAGGATTCTTGTGATACAATGACAAGGTTTTCCTATGTCTCAATGTGAATTTTATTGTCTACAAGGAATTATTTGCTGAGATTCTCCCACTAACACTATGATGTGGTGTACATCTACGATGTAGCAATGGTGATCTTATCACTTTTGGTGAAAGTTGAAACAGTTCACAGTGAAGTAGGAGTCTAGCTATGGAGTTGCTGCTATTGGAGTAATTTCCTGTGCTGGTAACCTTCTTTAAAATCTTCATCAACGTGTCCATCATGTCACTCCTCTTTTAGTCAAGAGCATCTTCAAGGAGTTACTCGATCAAGGAGATATTTCAATGCTTTTTAATTCGGCCATGGTGGTCTCTCGTGTTTCAGAAAGTAGATAATCAAAAACAAAAGAGGGTTGAATATTCAAGCAACAATACTCCGAACATGTATTAACAAACATAAAGACAAATAGTCAAACAAGCCTCTTACCTTACTTGTAGTGTATAACTCTGAATTTCGATTCCGATATACAATCAAGGACAACTCAACAATGTGGCATTAATTACGTTACAAGAAGAAGAAGCATGGATAAAATTGAAGAAAATGCACACAAAGCAAACAGATTGAACATAAGATTTGTAAATCACTCTGCTAGAGAGATCATGAAAGGATAAAAAGCTTTGCTAACTTCCTACCATACACAACAATCTCAAAGTAGTTACAAACACCCATGCAGCTTCCAAAGGTGGTTCAATTCAATCACTGTCAATAACTGTTCAATTGAACTGATGTCAACAAGAGTGTCACAGACATGAGGATCATCAACAAGGACATTGTCCACAAGTGCATTGCCAATAAGGCCTCTATCGTTTTCTGCTTCAAGGTATTTTTAATAACACATATCAGGCATGCAAAGTGGTACCTGAATAAATTAAAGTAAAGCACCAAATTCCATAGCTTGTGATGTAGATTTTCTGATTTTTTGAGAAAAAGCCATGACATTAGAAATAATTGCAACAGTATTTGTACCTATAATTCTCTCCAAGCTATTCTATCTCATGAAAAATATACACCGGGAATTTCTTGGAGGCAATGGTAACTTTTTGCCTTTAATTGATGCTTTGGATGGATGCCATAATGAGTCAGTGAATACGAAGGTGCTACAGCTGTTTGTTAATCTTTTAACAGGTGATCTGAGTTATATTAACTTGAAACACACCTTGCAAGAAAAGTTCTTATTGATGGATTCATCTTCTTTGGCTTCATGGCTGGAAAAAATGCTGCTAGGGTATACTGCTCAATCAGCTATAGGTAATTTGCCAACAGGAGTCTCTAATTCAGTAAGAGATTCAGCTATTGCTTTCATCAATGCTCTGGTGTCAACTTCATCTGATTCAAAATCAAGAGAACTTTGTGATCACATTCTTGATGCATTGCTTGTGGGTAGCTGGGTGGAGAGCCTTCCACCTTTACACCAATAAAAATTCCTAAAAACTCTAGCATCAATTGGAGCAGTCATTGCTATGAGGGTACTTTTTTTTCTGAAGTCGCTTTCCATTACCTCCCCATTTTGCACTTGTGACAGCAACACTTGTGCCTGTATGAGCAGCAGAAACTTGAGGGGACCAATCATCTACATGTTTAGTCCAACCTGTTGCTAGCGCAATGAGCCGAATGTATTTCTCAAGCTACAAAAATAAAGTAAAAAACCCAGGATGTTCATACTCTTTCTTTACATTGACAATTACAGGGCAATCTAACAACACAGTTCCCACATTCAAACAAAATGCTTAGAAATAAAACATAATATGCAAAAATATTGACAAAAGAGAAGCATATTTTTCCCCAGACAAATAGGCTGCAACAAATTTGCCTTTTTGAAGATATCAGCCCAAAAATTGATTGTCTTTAGGGCAGAACTGAACATGCTGGATCCCGATCACAGCAAAGCTGGACAAAACAAACCCTGTCCTCTCAGCCCAAGTGGGAAAGCAGGAAACCAAAAATGGAAACCAAATCCAGAACACGACAATGCATGCAAGCTCCATACCCTTGCTTGGAACTCTTTTCTTAGACAAAAGCAGAGCAATCGACTGCCCAAACAAGTTAACCCTCGTAATGGCCATGACAAGATAAAAGCTCCAATGCTGGTAACTCACAAAAAATATAGCAAGACCACCAAAATTCATTTTCCTCTCGTAAAACTTAGAATACAAAGAAGCAAAATACCTGGAAGATACCGCAAACAAGGGCACATACTGAAGATCCGGATCAAAGTCTAGACTATTGCATGAAATATGATGGGCATTATGATTTCTCTTCCACCATCCAATACTAATCCCAAACATGCAATTTCCAGCCACCAACTGAATAATCCTATCGATTTTCTTATGACCCACAAGCCCACAGTGAGCTGAATCGTGCCCAATCCATCCACTCTGAATCCACACCGCCCCCAACAAAACCCCACAACCAGCATGAAGCCAAAACCCTTCATAAAACAACACACCCACTACACACAAAGCCAGCATTGCCATCATCCATAAACCTATCAAAAAATAAACTAACAGAGGCCCCTTGAAGATCCCAGCCTTCTTCAACTCCCCCAGAAGCTTACGATAATCCTTAGAAATCTCAGAAACCTCGTAATCTTCATGAATGCCAATCATAAACTGATCTAAATACTTCCACGCAGAGCCCGGATGATAGGCAACGAATGCATCCGTCACATCCTGTCCTGCCAGATTCAAAAGAGGCAGTTCCCCTCTAGGATACTTGTCTAACCACTTACTAACATCATAAACCTTCCCACTTATTGAAATCCATATATCTTGTTCCTTATCATGTGTTTTCAGCTCTGATGTATTGATTTTCCTCCATGAGAGACGCTATTTCGGGCTCGAAAGATCATCCATGGCTGGTTATTTGAGGTCTCGACTCGGATCTGAATACCCTGAAAGATATATTTCTCAAATCAAATTGTTCACATGCTCATTCCCACCTATTCTGATCTCGTTGGTTAAGATATCAAGTTTTCTTTCCTTGCCTACCCACACCCCCTGGTAAGAGATGGTTTGCTCTCCTCGCTGGGGGAGATCTCGCTAGTTAAGCCCCTGAACCCCCGGTTGGAAAGAAAGAACTAAACTCTATTTCCCAGCCAACAAAAAAGAAATATCCAATATCCGAGAGCTTACCTACCGGAAACCCAGCACGATTGATTCCCAATTTAGTTGAGGCACGCCAGTTCGAACGAGGAGCTAAGCAACCAGTTTCCTTCCAACCAGCCTGGCGGAACCAGCCAACCAAGAGACAAAACAGTTAGGCTAGCCCGGAGGCTCCATCCTTCACCCCCAGGTTAACTCCCAGCATACAAAATTCACAAAAAAAACAAACATAACCGCGCGCGCTGAACAAAATTCACAAAAAAATCAAACATAACCGCGCTTAAACTCTTGGCCGTCGCTGTATCGACGCCTTGACCATTGTAAAAAGTCAACAAAAGGCGGTGTCGTCGCTATAGAGACGGTCTAGCGTGGATACAGCGACGAAAGTTGGGGCTTCCTTAAAAAAAATTGTAAAAATGCATAATTTACCCTTGATTTTTCCACGAAATTAAAACTAACGTGGCAAAATTGATCACTTGTACTAGTGTGTGTGTATCAAATAGAGAGTCTCACTCTCTATTTATACTAGTTTCTGACTTGACAACAAATTACCAGGGCCGACTTCTCTAGGCGAGTCTAATAACCCTAGTGCCCCACAACTATGGGGACTTTACCCCTGACTTACAAAGGAGGGTTAATCTCTATGAATTTACATGACTTGATTACATTAATGAATCTCCTGATAGGAACATCGAGGACAAATGAAATATAATATATGAAGTATGCAATTGAATACATTCCGAAGTTACAAATACATCAACAATAATTTATTTTTGAAACGATTAAGAATTGAAAAATTTATGGAAAGAACGGTAGCAACATGTTTTCTGAGTTAAGGAGTTAGGACATAATAAAAATTGAAAAAAAGAAGGAAAATATGATATTTTTTAATAAAAATTACATATTTAGAATGTGCAGAAAAAATGATACTTATGCTTAAGATGTCGTCAAAAATTATTGTGTGTAGCATACTGTAACGAGTGTGTAAACAACGAATTCTTCAGAAACTGGAAGAAATTCCCAATTAGCTATGGTTTTTCATATACCATAGCATAGGTTTGGTATTACTGAAGCAAATTCCAAACCATACACATAGGACTATTCGTGACATGCAAGCAAGTGAATTGGCATGCTTAAATTCAAATTGCATCACCCTCCCTTATAGAATTTGAAAACATGTGCACGTTATAGAACTACAACATGGGTGCACATTATAGAACTACAAAATGCGTTCATATTATAGAACTACAAAAAACACACACGTTATGTAGTTCTATAACGTGTGCACGTTATGTAGAGCAAAAGATATAGTTCTATATGTAAGACATCAAATGTATGGTTAATAGTTGAGAGGTGGCGTGGAAGGGTCAAGGGCCTAGGAGGATGTTGGAAGTTTAGATGGGGATGGTTAATAGTTTAGAGGGGGTGTGGAAGGGTCAAGGGCCTAGGAGGATGTTGTAATTTCAAGTGGGGATGGTTAATAGTTGAGAGCGGGTGGAAAAGGCTCAAGAGCCTAGGAGGATGTTGTAAGTTTGAGTGAGTATGGTTAATAATTGCAAGGGGGTGGGAAAGGCTCAAGGTCCTAGGCGGATGTTGTAAATTCAAGTGGAGAAATATGAATGTAATGGGAACATGATAGGTTAAAAGGTTGAAGGGAAGTGGGGATTATGAGAACTATTAACATGAGAAGAGACGTTGAAGACATATAGGGTTAGAAGTAGTATGTGATACTTGAATGATGAATGGGGATAAGGTGGAGGGGAGGAAATGGGTGATGGTTTGATGAGAGAGAGGATTGGTGAATGGAAAGGTGGATATGGAGTGATAGAGGAGGAATAGGGTGTGTTTTAGGAGAGAGGTGAAGGAGGGGGAAATTGAAGAGAGGGGAATGAGATGCGATAAAAGAAATAATAGGGGTCATAATGAGGTAGGAGGTTGAGGAGAAGGGATAAGTTGAAAAAATAAAGGAAGGCAGTATAAAATATATATATATATATATATATATATATATATATATAGAGAGAGAGAGAGAGAGAGAGAGAGAGAGAGGTGTGTGTGTGAGAGAGGGGGGGGATAGACACACACAGAGAAAGGGGGTGAGGAACACATGTGTGTGTGTGTGTGTGTGTGTGTGTGTGTGTGTATAAAGAGTGAGAGAGAGAGAGATGATGTCAAAGACAAAGTTTGGAGGGTTAAGCGATGGAGAGAGAGGGAGGTTGTGAGAGAGAGAAACATGGAGAGGGAGGGTGAAAAGAGTTAGGGAGGGAGGGATATAATTTGAGACTGAGAGAGGATAGGGTATAGGTATAATGGCATAGAAGGATTCTAATTAAAGGAGAAGGGAAAGAGAGATTGATAGAGGGAAGAATAGTGAGAGAGGTAAATAGAAGGTGGAGAGAGAGGGAGAGACAGAGGGATTTTGTGAGAGAGGGGGGAGACACACACACACACACATATAGAGATAGATATTATATGGGAGAGAGGGAGATGGGTGAGCGACAAAGGGAGAGGGGGAGGGGTAATAAATAGAGAGAGAGTGATGGAGGGAAGGATAGTGAGGGAGGTATAGAGAATGTGGAGAGAGGTTATGAGATGTGGGAAGTGAGGGAGGGACACAAACACACATAGATATAGAGAAAGAGAGAGGAGTGACACAAACAAACCCACCCACAAACAAAAACAAAGATTGTGTGGGAGAGAGGGGTGAGCGACAAAGAGAGAGGGGGGGAGGGGTGAATGATAGAGAGAGTGATATAGAGGGAGGGATAGTGAGGGAGGTATATAGAAGGTGGAGAGAGGCTATGAGAGAGGGGGCATGAGGGAGTGACACAAACACATAGATATAGATAGAGAGAAGGAGGAGGGACACACACACACACACATACATAGAGAGAGAAAGAGGGAGAGAGATTGTGTGGGAGAGAGAAGAGGAGGGGTGAACGATAGAGAGAGAGGGGAGGGGTGAGTGATAGAGGGAGAGGGGAGGGGTGAGTGATAGAGGGAGAGTGATGGAGGTAGGGATAGTAAGTGAGGTATCAGAAGGTGGAGATAGGTTATGAGAGAGGGGGAGTGAGCAAGGGACACACACACACACACACACACACACACACACATAGAGAGAGAGAGAGAGAGAGAGAGAGAGAGAGAGAAATGCTGTGTGAGGGAGAGGGGGAGGGACACACACACACACAGACATACAGAGAGATATTGTGTGTGAGAGAGAGGGGGAGGGGTGAGAAAAAACTAGAGAGTGGGGGAGGGGGGAGCAATAGAGAGAGAGTGATGTAGGGAGGGATAGTGAGAGAAGTATAAAGAACGTGGAGAGAGGTTCTGAGACATGGGGAGTGAGGGAGGTACATAGAGAGAGATAGAGATAGAGAGAGAGATAGATGGAGGTCGTGAGAGAGAGTGGGGGAAAGGCACACACACACACATAGAGATAGAGAGAGATGAAAATACAAAGGCAGGGAGGGACAACAAGTAAGGCATGGAGGGATACTGAGTAAGGCACATGTGTAGCCATAGATGCCAAAAATATTCATAGGTATTGAGTCTTGCATTTCCTCCCTTGACCATGTTGAGGACTCAATACCCATATCTAATGCTCAAAACATATTAAAGGCATGTGCATATTTTATTGGATACCAAGAATAACTTAAGTAGGTCATGTGTCATGATTCAAGCAATTGTTCATTAGCATGGGTGCCTCAAATATTTCAGTATGGCGTAAGGCACAAGCATATTCCCTCAATCATGTCTTGGAGGTCCCATTTTTACTACTCAAAATCACCTAATTACACCAGCATCCATATTCATAGTCCAAATATTCCTATGAAATGCCATGTGTGATTTTTTAAGGCATCCTTCCTATCCATATATTCCTAGAAGCTTTAGTTAGGGCCTAAGCCCATAGTTTCCTCCCTTGACCATGCCCATGGCCTTGAGATGCATACATAGTGCTCAATAAATGATGATGGCATGCATATCTCCATTACGATTCAAAGGATTAACTTTCAACATCATGTGTGGTGGTTGGAGGCATCAATTTTGGCTCTAAATGGTTAACGACTTCCTTTAAGGCCTAAGGATCAAGTGTTTCCTCCCACCCATGTCAAGGGGCCTAATATTTGTACTTAGTGCTAAAAATGTTATAATGGAACTAGTATCCCCATTTCAAGGTAAATGATACCATGGAAGGCTCTATTGAGGTTGTTCAAGACATAATTATTGGCTCTAGATTCCTAGAAGCATCTTCTAGGGGATAAGGACTAGGTTTCCTCCCCTTCTTATGTCTAAGGTACCAAGACACATACATAGTACTTATTAACCCCTAATGGTTCCCATATCCCCATTAAAATCAAAACTATCAACTTGAGAGGCCATCTATGGTGATTCAAGGTGTCCTTCATGGACCTTGAGCCTTAAAAGTTGGTTTACAACCTAAAATTAAAGCTTTATGTAACAACCATGATTAACACCTTATCCTCCATATCTAATTCTAAAAAAATCCTAATTATGGCCATATCCCAACTCAAAGGTTGATGATACCCTTCAAAGATCATGTGTGTTTGTTCGAGGTATTGTTCTTGGTCCTATATGTCTATAGGGTTCCTTTAGGGCCTAAGCACTAGGTTTCCTCCCTTAACCATGTCTATGGATATGCATTAGAGGAAATTTCAACTCAAAATGAGCCTTTTAACTCTAATTCAAATTCCATGTCATCATGTGTTAGCCAATGAAATTACTTTAAATTTGAAACATCGTATAGGTCTTAAAAAAAAATTAATATAAATTTGGGGATAGGTATCATAAAAAAACTACTTTTTTTGTTCGTATTTTCGACATATATCCCTATGTTTTTTCTCAAATTTCCATTAGGAGAGCTCATTGGATGCGGAATTAAATTCCACATCCAATGAATACCCACTCAGCATACGTTTTATGTACCCCACTACCCCAAAAACAAGAAATACCTGAAAAAAACGTGATGATGACATTTTTGCATCCAATAAGCTCTCCCGATCGAAATTTGAGTAAAAACATAGGGAGATATGTCGAAAGTACAAACAAAAAAAGTAGTTTTTTTTCTTTTCTTCCTCTAAAATTAATAAATATTATTTTATTATTTTAACTATTATTTTATTAATTTTCTCGAGGAGGCCCATTTTGAGTTGAAGTTTCCTCTAATTTTCCTAGTGCTAAGAGAATTCTAATGCACTACATATTATCTCTTATATGGAAAATATCACATATAGAGGTTTCAATGCCTTGTTCATGGACCGCAACCCTTAAAAACTACCTTTAGGGCTTAAGTCTTGAGTTTTATCCCCCAATCATGATCCAAGGAATATGACCCATACTTAGTTCTTAAAGTCTCCTAATGGTGTCGATATTACAACACAAAGAAAAAGTATATTCTTGAGAGGTTAGGGATGGTTGTTTGAGATGTTGTTCTTAACTCGATGCTAAAATATTAATATAGGTCCTGAGTATTGATGACACAAACTATTGTTTTTATTCATTTCCCTAGCCATGCACCAAAACCATTTTTTTGGTTCTCCATAATGCGTGCGGATTTTTCTTGTCCAAAACGCATGTGCATTTTGCTTCTCCATAAAGCATGCATGTTTTGTAACTATAAAGCACATGCTCCTTTTGTAACTATACAATGCTTGCACATTTTTCTTACCGTAACCTACGTGTCATATGACATGTCAGGCTCGTGCTTAATCAAACCAAGCATTACATAATGCGAGCACATTGTATTTTTATGTATACTGGGTGTGTTTCCTAAAATTTGGATTGCATCTAAAAGTCCCCTCATGTTCTTGCAGACACCCTAAATCCATTGTCATGTAGTGCAAGTAATGTGGGATTGACAAGAAGGATGAGAAACTGGTGCTCTCAATTCTGAGCAAACTTGGCCCATAATTCTCAGTGTTCGTATCCACCTTTCACTTTGGAATACTGACAACTCCTAATTGGTGAATGCCATCTGTTGATTCTTTCACAAAATATCTAATATAGAAATGGCAAGATGATACAGATGGGAGCCCTCAGAGCCTCCCAAAATCAAGCTCTCTTGGATGGGGAGACAAAGAATGCCCAAGTAAGTAGGAAGCATAAAGGAGAAGAGAAGAAGAAATCTGAATTCAAACCTAAGGAAGAGTTTGATCCATCAGATGAATCCTCGGGCTCTAAGCATGAAAATCGTCAGAGGTTTGACAAGGGCAAGTGCTCGTACTATTAAAAAGGAAACTATACAATGAAATATTGTATGAACAAGACAATAGATCAGATGTCAAGACTCCTTGAGAAACACAATATTTACCTCCCTGAAGGCGCAAGGAAGGATGACTCTGGAGACAACGCTAAAGATCATGAGAGATGACATGCACTGAAGGTTGGATTTTCAAAATATCATGCCTTCCTCTTTTATTCAGGAGCTTCCAACCACATCGTTGCATCCAAAGAATGATTTTCTTAATTAAAAATTACTAATGGTATAAGTATTCACATGGGAGATGACACTCAAATCCAAACTAAAGGGTCGAGTTCAATCAAATTAGAGCATGGATTGTTCAAGGACATCCTCTATGTTTCCTCCTTAGCAACAAATTTGTTATCTATATACCAGATGACTCATACAGGATAACCAAAGCAATTTGTATTTGGTCCTAACTCAGTGGACATCTTAGATATGTCAACTGGGAAGATGACAGTGAAAAGTGTTGCAAACCATGCCTCCAAGGCATACAAATTCTCACACTTTCTTCCATACTTAAATCCAGTGCATTATCAACTAACATTTGAAAGGGAAGGTAAATTTATTCTTCATAGTTATTTTTCATATGATAATGTTTTCATTAATGTTTCAAATTCAGAATCCGAAGAAGAGGAACAAGTTGACTCAACTTTTGTATTTGAAGATGAAATTCAATTAAATGTAGATCCAGATATGGTCCCTTCTCCTAATCCTAGGCCAACATGGGCTCAAAAGGTTTTTGAGGTTGTTGGGAAGATGAATCAAGTGTCATCTGATAAGAGAAGAACAAGATCTCAGTTTCAAAATTAAATCCTCGTTCTATGTTAACAAAATCCACTTCTCCCAGAGAGGTGCTACAAACTCCCAGAGAAACGCTTCATGATGGTAATGTATGATCAACATTTTTTCTCACTACACAATGAGACATTGGATCATGTCACTCAAATTGATAAATTAAAAGGAAAATTCTACATGGTAAATCCTAAGGGGTACAATGATTCTCTCTTGACATGCAAGTTGAGGAATCCATTGCATGGGCTCAAGCAAGGCCATATGGAATGGCATCCCAAGTTCAATCCTTCCATATTGTTAAAGAGGTTCAAAAGATGCAAGATTGGCTGCAAAAGCAGCAACATTTCTTCTCCTATCCGTTATAAGATTAGAAGAAGCTGGAGAGGTTCATATGCACAGTACGAGGAAACTAGTCACACACAAGGACCATCACACTGCATTACTACTCCATAGAGATGTAGATTGAAAAAATATTTTTAAAAGTTTTTAACTCAAGAAGAAATTTTCTCTCGGTGTGAAAGCTTGATCATGGATCCATTGTTCATTTTAAGGGGGGGTGGGGGGGTTCCCATGAGATTTTTCCCATTTTCATCCGTTTATTAAGCATTTACTTTTTTTTCATTTAGATTGTATGGGTGACCTTTGGTCCTAGTTGCTAGGGCATAGGTTCTCCAAGTTAGGATTAAAATGGGGTGTTAGGATTCTATTTCCTAGCTTAGGAGTATGATGCCACCTCACTAGTGCAATGGGGCACTCATTTGGGGACCACCTACCACTCGTTTCCATAGTTTACATGATGTTTTGAGGTCAAGAGAGAAATACTTATAATTTAAGAACCCACACTCGGTGCCACCAACAACCACCAACAATTTTCCCTAGTCGTTGTTCAATCATGCTCCGATCAGCCACATTTAGGTCAGCATTAGTCATCCTAGCGCCACCTTTCCCCGATTTGAGGAAGTTGGGTCCCTTTGCTCACCTAACTCAATCAGTTAACTGAATGTGAAGTGATTTAGTCATCTGGAGTTGCATTAGTGAGTTCAAGCGGTGTTTTTCCATAGTTAGAGTGATCTGGAGTCAATCCAAGTTAGGGAATTCAAATCATACATAGTATATTCGAATTCTTCGTATTGTATGATCATCGTATTACACACGGGTTATTGATTAATTTATGTAATGTTATTCTTACCAATTTTGTCTCTTGGTTGCTTAATTTTTCCATGAATTGTTGATCAATGTATACTGAATTGCTTCTATCTCATACAACTTTCTTTCACTGTGAATTCATTCATGCCTCAGGATCCTAAGCTTTGCTAAATTAAATAGTGTCAATTATCATATCATGTTTTATTGAATCCTCACCCTCATGGAGTAGTCACTCACCCAGCCTGCGCATGATGGTGTAAATGCATTCTTTTCATAACTTTGAATTTTTTTTGATATTTTTGAATTTATGATATTTAAATTAATTTTTATACTTTTAAAATAAAATTTAATTCTTTATTTTTTATTTATTTATAAAATATGGCCTCCTAAATCTATCAATTTCTTCATTTATTTATAACTGTAGAGCATGATCGATAATAAACTGCAATAATATTTTTATCTATTTATATATGTGTATGCTATGTTAAATATTTCTATCAATATGTTTTTTACAATATTATTGTAGTTATCAATAAAACAAATAAAAATACATAAATTATATACCTAACTTAAAATTAAAATTATGTTAATAAAATTGAAACATCAAATTTTAGTCTTCATCACAATTAGAGCAATGCCTTAACATGCACTCACAATTTTAAACATTGAAAGGATATCCACCGTTTTTTTTTTTAACTCACTAAATTGACGGCTAGCTGCCTTCACTTAAACTTCTTTTTGTTTTAAGTTTTAGTAGTCAGTTTTTTTAAAATAATTATAATTACAAATATTAAGATTATGTGTTTTTATAGATCTAATTTAAAAAATAAAAAATAATAACCTATAATATTCTTTTTTTATTTTCAAATTTAGTAAGCAGTTTTTTTTAAATAATTATAACTATGTTTTTCTATTTATCAAATTTAAAAAATCATAAACTATAATATTTTCATCTATATTATTTTTTAAATTTATGTATTAAAAGTTTTTTTTAATTTATATATTAATATTTTTTTAATTTTATATATTATTAAAAAATTAAATGTTTATAATATTAACATGTACACGATGTAATGCTTGTTTAAATATCCAAATGAATTATATTTCATGTTAAATTTATTCTTGGTTAATTCTAATTTTATATATCATTAATTTGTGTTTTTACACCAAATGTAATTAGTAAATTTGAGTTCAAATTCCATATAATATAAAAGCAATATATTTAAAAAATTAACATTTTACATATTTAACATGAATAACATGAACGAAGCATGGGAACAATGTCAACTATAGTACTAATCCATTATATATTTAATGAAAGCGTAGCAAAAAAAAATTTAGTTGTGTGAGTTATGACAAGTTAGATTGAAATGTACTTTATGAAGAACTCTTTCTATAAGTGGAAGAAATTGAGATTGAAGGCAATGAATGCTGCACATGTGGCATGGTACTGGCATCGGAAGGCATTTATTTTGACTTTTCTGATTTGATTTTGGTGCAGGTACGGGCCACACTTGGGGGAGGCCATTGCTGGACACGTTGGATGGCAGATTTGGACAGGGATATGTGCAGGATTGACTTTATCACTTCCCATTGATACTGGAGTCGGGTTCTTTCTTGGTTAGTTTCGCATTGCATTACCGTGTTTTTGGCGGTGACATCGTTAGCAGGTCTCCTTCTGGTGTTTTGTTTTGGGTGATAGGGTGGTGGAATAATTCTATCCGTTCGGTGGTTTCTTGGCACTTGTTGTTTTCTTGGATGATTTCTTGAAGGAGTGTTGCGGTTTTAATGGAGTAATTTCGACTTATATGGGTTTTACTGGCACAGAATTCTGGACTTTCGGCTTCGTGTCGGTTTGTCTTGGCGTTGACATCACTCGCAAGTTTCCTTTTGGTTTTTTGTTTGGGTGTTACGGTGGTGGAAAATCCCTGTCCTGTCGGTGATTTCTTAGCGATTGTTGTTTATGTTGTTGGTTTCTTCGAGGATTATAGCTGTTTGCTTGGTGCACTGTAGACTTTTAAAGGGATTTACAGGCACAGAATGCTGGACATTTGAGTTGGTGTTGGTATGTATACACCTACACTGCTGTGATCGATTATTTTGTTTCGACTTAGGTATATACTTATTTCCTATGTATATCTAGACGTGGGTTGGCCTTGGTACTGGTTTTACTTAAGTTTGAGTCTTTACCCCATGTCCTGGGTACTGTATTTGGGCTTTTATCCTGGATGTTATATGGGTTTTTTGTTGTTTGTGGTAGCAGTTAAATTTTGTCGGTCTTTCTAGTTCTACAGTGTGCTTGGTGCATTTCTTTTTCCTGGGGTTTACCTGCTCTGTTTTGAGCTGGTTATTGTCTCATTAAGGCAGTGGGGCTATTGTTTGGAATCTGGTTCAAATTGTGGTCTTTTGGGATTAGGGTTCTGTTTATCTGTGTGAGTGGTGTATTGAATTTATGGGAGGCTAAAGCTTTATCCCGTTTGCCACAGAACACCTGGGTTTTTAATTCATCAAGGGTGATCCCTAAGGGGATTTCTGAGGATCTACAGTGTTCGAAGCCATCCGTGTTGGAAAGGGTGTCTGCCATTAAGAAGCATTCTGATTTTTCCTTTAATGATTTGTCTGGTGCGAATGTGAAGGATTTGGATCTTCATATGGAGGAGGATTGTTTTGAGAGTTTACTGTCGGTGAATGGGAGAAAATCAGTTTTGAATCTTGGTTCCTTACCGGTTGCTTCTCCTTTATTTGGATAGAATGATTTACCAATACTAAAAACTTCGGAGCTTGTTGAGTCCTTGATTCCTTATGTCTGTATTAAGTCCACTGCGTCAGACATAGAGGGTTCTAGTGACTTTGGGGTCTCTTCTGGGGATAATGTTAGGGTTGAATCACATCTGCATACTGTTCTGAAGAAGGGTTTTGGTAAGAAATCTAGTAAATGTGTGCGAAAAATGGAAAAACCATTGCTTCTGATAGTGGGAGAGGATGTTCCTTATGAAATTGTTCTTACCAATGCCCTTACTCTTGTGGGCCATTTTGGAGGAATAAAATTTAGTCCTGATGGTTTACATAGATGGGTTTCTGATTCTTGGTTACGGGAGGTTAGCATCTATTCGAAAATCTTTAGTCTCCCCAGGGGATGGTTGGCCTTCCAATTTCAGAATCCAGATGATGTGGAAGTCATTCTTAAAGGGAATTGGAAATGGGAGATTTCGGGACTTTTTCTCAAGTGCTGGACGCCTCTATTTGATCCACGAATAGAGAGGTATGACTCTATACCCATTTGGGTTAAATTGCCAAATTTGCCATTCGAATTTTGGTTTGTGGAATTTTTTAAATTGATTGGAAATTCTATTGGGACTTTTCTTGAGGCATATTTGTCTTTTTTAAAAACAGGTATATGCTGTTTGGGGAAAGTATTGGTCCTTATTGATATGCGTAATGGTCTTGCTGAAGACATTGTCATTAAGAAAGGAGATACTGTTTTTACCTAGTCTCTGGATTATGTAGGATTTCCCTTTCAATGCAATCGTTGTCATAGATATGGACATTTGCTAGCTCACTGTCACTTACCCTTTTTGAAAAATTAGTTGTCCTCTTTACCCAACTCCAAAAGTGTTTGGTAGATTAAGAAAGCTAATACTCTTGTTGATTTTCAAGGCAATTTTCCTGCTACATTTCCTATTAAAATTCCTGAAGAATTCCCTGCTGAATTTCTTGATGATTTTCTTGTTAATTTACCTGTTGAACTAGACTTATCCATTGATATTCATGAGGGTATTATACCTTTGATTACAGTTAACTGTGAAAAAAACTTGTTATCACCTGCAATGTCTTTTATTTGTGTTAATTTTGTTGAACCTATAGATGAGGGGAATTTCGATTTGACTTTAAAACCTTTGAGTCTGACTTCTTTGGTTGATTTTGAGAAGGGTAACCTTCTCAATAATTTCCTGAAGCCAGGTATGGATCATCTGGATAATTTTATTTTGGGCGAGTCCAGCCTTAAGGATTTAGGGTTTTCCTCCCCTATTAAGGAGTCCAAAGGACTTGGATCGGGTTACCTTCTGAGATCTCGTTCCAATTTATTGGATTCTACCTCAGCTCTGGGTTATAAGAGATTTTTGACTCCTACTAATTTAGTTGAGTTTGTTAAGGGGTTTGATCCTTCTGATGTTTTTGGGGCACTTAGAGATGTGGATGCCCGTTGTAGGGTTTCATTATGATAGTAATGACCCTTAATTGTAGGAGTTTAGCTAGTAAACCTAAAAAACTAGCTATATGTAGGCTAGTGTCTGATCAGTCTATGGATGTTCTGTTTTTACAAGAAACTATGGGTGATGGGGTTTTGTTTGCTGGTAATATGGAATTATTATTGCCTAGGTAGAATTTTTGTTCTGTGGATGACAAAGGGAAATCAGGGAGTTTGCTAGTGGG
Source organism: Pseudotsuga menziesii (assembly GCA_001517045.1). Lineage (NCBI taxonomy): Eukaryota > Viridiplantae > Streptophyta > Pinopsida > Pinales > Pinaceae > Pseudotsuga > Pseudotsuga menziesii. The sequence continues at coordinate 150,554 of LPNX010066055.1, read as the reverse complement.
ATGGAGGAATCGTTTTCTACTTTTCTTGAATTCCTGGGCAATGGAATCGGGATTATGTGTTTCCCTATATTCTACTGAAATTCAAATGGAGATTTGTTTTGTTAACATATATGGACCATATGTTGACAGGGAAGGGTTCTGGAACAATCTATTAGATTTTATTAGTGCTAACAGTACTAAGATTATTTTTGGTGGGGATTTGAATTTTTCCATGGGGATATTAGAAATTTGGGGAGATAGGGCCAGAATCGATTGTCTATCTGATTTTTTTTCAAAATTTTTGGATGATCATGGTCTGGTGGATATCTTGCCTAATGTGACTCTACCCACTTGGAATAATAGGAGAGTTGGTAGTGAGAATGTTAAGAAAAGACTTGATAGATTGATGATTTCTGTAGAGCTACTGGAATATGAGCTTTGCTTTCGTTAATGGGTGGGTTGTGGGGGAGAATTATATCATCATCTTGTATTTTTACAAATTTTGGTTCATGATAATAAATTACATTCTCCATTCAATTTTAATCCTCATTGGTTGGAGCATGAGGATGTGGTTATTTTATTGAAAAATACCTGGAATGTGTTTGATGAGAATTATGTTTTGTCTCCTACTTCTTAGTTTTTTGCTAATCTTAAAAAGATTAATAATGTTTCTATTTCCTGGTCTGTTAAAAGGAAAGAACAAGACACTAAAGATTTAGTTGATATTGAGTTTTTATTAGAGGATACTTACTCTACTTTAGGTTTTGGTTTTTCCACTGTTGAGGATAAGGCTTCTCTTTATGTACTGGAATCTAGAAAGAGAAAGATTTTGTTAGACAAAGAAAAAGAAGCTAGACAGAAAAGTAGGGCTATTTGGTTGCTTTGTGGTGATGATAACACCCCTTTCTTTCATAAATTTGTGAATCACAGGAAATATACAAACTCTATATGGAAGATTGCAAATGATAGGGGAAACATTGTTGAGGGTTTTGAGTCTATTGCTGGGGTGAGTGTTCATCACTTTGAAACTTTATTTAAAGAAGATGCAAATCTACATCTGCCTGAAATTCTGGATATTGCTGATAATTTTGCTTCTGATATTTCTGAAAGTGAAAATTTAGATCTTATGATTACTGATACTATTGAGGAAATTCAGTCTATTTTTTCTATCAGTAAAAATGATAAGAGTATTGGACCTGATGGGATCCCTGTGGAATTTTATAGGGCTATTTTCGAGGTATTGGGAAGGGATCTGTTAAGAGTTGTTGCAGATTCCAGAATCAGTGGGAAGATCCCTGCTGTATTTAATACCACCTTTATTGCTTTGATTCCCAAGACTGATATTCCTAAGTCATTTGATGACTTTAGACCAATATATTTATGTAATTTTATATATAAGATAATTGGTAAAATCATTTCTACTCGAATTAAAAAGATCTTGGGAAGAATTATTTCTAAAGAACAGTTTGGTTTTTTACCCAATAGAGAGATTCATGAAGTTGTTGGAATTATTTAAGAAGGTTTACATTCCATTCATTTTAAGGGTTTGAAATCTATTGTACTTAAAATTGATTTATCTAAGGCATGATTGTGTGAATTGGACATATTTATCAGTAATCATGTCCAAAATGGGATTTTCAGTACCTTTTATTACATGGCTGATGAGCAGTATTACTTCAGTTTCTTTTGTTGTTCTTATAAATGGGGTGGCATCTACTTTTTTTAGATCTGGAAGGGGGCTCAGATAGAGATGCCCTTTGGCTCCTTTACTTTTTTTTATTGTGGTAGAGGGATTGAGCAGGTACATTCTTAAAGCTCAAACAAGTGGGGCTTTTCAGGGTATCTCTTTTGGCAAAAATATTATTCTGTCTCATATATTATTTGTTGATGATATTATATTGGTCACAGATGGTTCTGAAAATTCATTATCAACTTTATATGAGGTTTTGATGGTATTTTGGTTAGCTTCTGGAATGATTATTAATGAGGATAAATCTTCTTTTTATTTTTCTGGATTGGAAGAATCCGAGTTGATTTCAATTCAGAACATATTCTCTTTTAGTGTTGAAAAAATTGAGATGGGTATGAAATATCTTGGTTTTTATTTAAAACCTTGCAGATATCTGTTGAAAGATTAGGATTGGCTCATTACCAAAGTGGAAAAGAGAATCAAGAACTGGAGTTTTAGATGGTTATCTAAGGGAGGAAAACTTATTTTGGTTAAGGCTGTTCTTGAGGCCATTCCAGTTTATTGGGTGCATTTTTGGATACCTATGGGAATTCTTGAAAGAATCAGAAAGATATGTTTCAAATTCTTATGGTCTGGAAATGGTGAGGCTTGTGGACTACCATGGAATTCATGGAAGGATCTGGCCAATCCCAAGTCTTTGGGAGGCTGGGGTCTGAAAATGCCTGCCTTATTTGCAAAATCCCTTGCTGCAAAAAATGTGAGGAATTTGATTAATGGCACGGGACTTTGGGTGCATATTGCTATCCAGAAGTACATTTCACCATTATCTTTAATAGATTGGATAAGGAGCAATGTAAAGAAAAATAATGGTATTTCCATTTGTTGGAAAGCAGTTCTTTGGTCTTTTGATCTCATTGGACAGTCACTATGTGGAGAATAGGGGCTGGAACTAAGGTACGTATTGGGATTGACCCATGGCTTGGATGCAAATGGAGGGACAATTTACCAGTGTTCATGATTGTTAAACTACATAATGAAGGTTATTTTGTCTTAAAAGATATTTCTTGTATTGGGACAACATTACTTCAGGATCAGGGTTGGCTGAATGTTGATTTCCTTGGTTTTGATGATCAGGAAATCATTATTTGGAATTCCTATGTAGCTCTGTTGACAACTAGCCATGTCTGTATTTCAACCGAGGATGATTAACTGATTTGGAGCCTGTCAAAAACTGGCAAGTATACTCCCAAAGTTGGCTACTTTCATATTATTCATTCTAGAAATGAGATGGAATGTTTCTGGTAGTGGAAGTGGCTATGGAAACTTTAGTGTCCACTTAAATCAAAAATTTATTGCTGGTTTTTGTTTTCAGGGAAAGCATTAACATGGGACATACTGTGTAGAAAAGGTAGAGAAGTTCCTGGCAGGTGTTATCTCTGTAATATGGAATATGAAACTAATTATCATATTGGTTTCGATTGCTCCTTCACTAGGAGGGTTTGGTCAGAAATTGAGGATAAGTTAAGATATAACAATTTCTGGAATGGAACATCTATTTTGGATTGTCTCTAGAACTGCGTTCTGCATGCTGAGGCCAGGTATAGATCCTTACCAGTTATTGTTTCTTGGTTTATATGGAAGGATCGAAATCAATGTTGTTTTGAAGATATTCAGCCTAAGTCTTATTTGGTTACTTCTTTATGTCTAGGTTTACTGAGTGCTTATCCCTTGGATAACAGAGTTGTGAATTTAAGAATGGTTGTCAAGGAACAAATTGACAAATCATCTCTTTGGGGGTATTTTGATGGTTCGACAATTGGAATACCTCAGATTTGTGGGGTAGGTGGCATACTGTATATATATCTCATGAGCACTATTTTGCTTTCTCTGCTGTTTTGGGGCTAGGAACCAATAATTATGCTGAACTTTTAGCTTTAAAGTCACTTATCATTTTGGCTTTAAAGCAGGGTGTTCAAACTTTGCATTTTTTTGGGGATTCACAGTTGGTGATCAATTGGGTATCGGGTAAGTTCAGAATCAACAATATTGTTCTTACTCATGTCCTTCAGGAGGTGATTAGAATATCTAATTTTCTTGTCAAAGTAGATTACAACCATATTTATCGTGAACGGAATGCTAAAGATGATGCTTTAGCTAATGTAGGTGCTAATGTGATTGAAGGTCACTGGAAAATGTTGGCGTATAGAGGAGGTGAAACACATGTTACTTTTCAGATTTTTTAGTTTTTTCTGGCTGGAGGGGGGGATAACACTAGAATTTGGAGTATTAGTGCTCATAATAGATCCATTTGAATTTCTTGACAGTTTTATGATGTATATTTGACAATTTTTTATGATAGTTTTTGGACAATTTTCCTGGGACAGTGAGTATTCTGGATAGTGTGGACAATTTTCTGGACAAGCTCATTTTTGGATAGTTACAGTTATGTGACAATTTCTGGATGTTTTTTGACAGTCATATTGATGACAGGTTTTTGTGTGACAGTTTTGAATGTTTATAAAAACTGAATTAGATGATATACACATTTATCATAGTTTTTTGATGCATGCTAATTGGTTGTAATCAATAGTGTTTATTCTACTTTCTTTTTGAATGTAGTTTAACTACTTTTTTGAATATTTGGGTTGGTATAATTTGATTTTCAAATCAATTATTACCTATTGTAATAAGCATTTTTGGTGCTGTACATTTTGAGGAAATGGACACTGATCTGATAAATATAGTGGTCTATGTGATGAATGTAACTTTAATAAAGTTACGATCTTTTTCTATGAAAAAAAAATGGAAAAAATTAAATGATTATAATATTTTATTTGATTTGTGATGTTTAATTTTTTTAATAATATATTTTAAGAAGTATTTTATGTAATCACGAAAATAAAAATAGTTACAAAAATTGAATTTATATTATAATTTAATTATATGAAAAAAATTATATTACAACTATTATGTTTCTTTTATTGTTTATATATGATATTTTAAAGAAACAAATACTTTGTCTAGCTTTTCAAGAAAGGTCATTAAAATATTAACCCTAACCTTGTCAAGGTCCTCTCAATAAATGGAATCCCTTACATTGATCAAATTTTAAGGGTAACATTATATTTCAATATGAAAGGTTAATTTATTAATAGCTCTTTATTGTTTTTTTTAGACAAAAACGGTTATGGATTGAATTAAAAGAGTAGTGGCGTAACCACTGCAGAGAAATCTACATAATTCATATTGCTTTTGAAAGACAGTTGTCAAAGACTGATACTGCTGTCTTTACAAAATTTAAGTCGAGAACTCTTTCACGGTGTCGGAGTGGCTTCGTGTTCTTACAGGTTGCCTTGAATGAGGGGGCTTCTTCTTTTTTGAGAATTTCGTCCATTCTTTGGTGTTTTCTTGGACTTTAAGAACTGCTTTGCTAACATGAGGAGAATTTAGAGGGTCTTCTTCATCTGCTTGATCTTCCCAACTTAATGCAGTAGGATTTTTTGGTGGTGCCACAGTTTCCTTGGAAGGGAGGGGTTGGCTGGGATGCTGAACTAGTTCACTATTGATTTCATCCGTTGGAGTTTCCTTCGAAAGGTGAGATGAGATACTGTTGTTTTCATCATTTGGAGTTCCTTTTGGGAGATCCAGGTCCTTCCAGATTAACTGGTGGTTAGAATTTGCATCAATCCACGAGGTGGGCTTCCGATGGTTTTTCCTTTCTTTATTTTTCTCTGGAATTTTTTTGCAGTTGAGGGCTAAGTGCCCTATCTCATAACAAGCTCTACATTTAAAATGGATTTGCTCGTAATCTAGCTTTTGAGTCCAAGAATAGCCCTTGCCATCCAAGATTATTTCTGCTAGAAATCCTTTGCTGAAATCCATTTCCACACAAATCCGGGCATAGGTGGTGAAGGAAGTCTCAATTTCTTGACTTCTGCTGTGAAACTTTTCGAGGGCATTCTCGATGGATTGCAGAGAGGAGAGACCCCAGAAATGGAGAGGAATATTTGGGAGCCTCACCGAGACCGAAGCCGAAGAGATAACAGCCATTGAAGCATCAAAGGAAGAGGACCAGGGTTGCAAGGACAGACCCGACCTGCCCCAGAACCACGACCTAGAGCCATAGATCAGATCCTTATCTTCTACAAAAACAAAGATTACAATAAAAAACCCTTTTGCACAGGGGCAAATGATGGCTCCCTCTTTTAAGAGAGGGTTCCATTCTGAGGAGACCCAAGAGTGCAGATCTAATAACCTGGGCTAGAGTCCATTAAACCTGCAAACCAAAGCATGAGAGGAGTAGTGCACAACATGATCCATAGCATCTTGAATGACAGGAATGGTCAGAGTAGGGGCTTCATGCACCACTAGCAAAGGAGGACTGGAACCGAGGCTGCGCTTGAAAGTCTCACTGAAAGAACGAGGAACATCCATAAAAGGAGCCATGGGGGAAAGCAAGCAAGGCGAAGAGGAGCCGTCCAAGGTCCGCCGAAAGGAGAAGTAGGGGAGCCGTCGCCCGAGAAGGGGCATCAGGCCGAAGCCCTAGCTAGAGCCGCCGAGGAGCCGAAGCCCTAGCAGAGCCTCCACGAGGTGCCGAAAGCGACCGTCAAAAATCTTTTTTAATAGCCCTTCATTGTTGATAAGCTAAATAATTTTTTTTTTTATATACAAATATTAAAAATTTCATAACTAAAATATATTAATTGCAAAGAAAAACTTTTAATTTAGAATCATTAAAATATATTTATTTTTCTATAAAATTGAATTATACTCCCTTTAATAGCATATATATATATATATATATATATATATATATATAGTGTTTTTAATAAATTTTCCATATAATTTAAAAAATGCTACTTACTAAATCTTTCATAAAAAAACATAATCAATATGAAAATTATTTTCATGTTTTATAATATATAAAAGCAAGTTTAAAAAATCTTTCAAAAATCTAAATATATATGAAACAAAATCATTTTCAGAAAGTTAAAAAAAAAACTTACTAAATCTTTCAAAAACACAAATTTATATAAAACAAAATCATTTCTAGAATATATAAAGAAAAGTTAGCTCATATAGCCTCACAATTGCCTTTATGAATTTATTTATTATTTTTAAAGGAAAAAAAAAATTCAATGTTTCAAGCCAAAATTAATATACAATTCACTAATACGATATAATTGTGAAAAAAAAACAAATTTATTGTATAAATTTTATTTCTTTATAACTTGTGCACTTTCATTTTGGGCATTAGTAGCCACAACAAAAGTACACAAAAACAAGTGATAAAAATATTATAAATTGATAATAATATTTACACAAAAACAAATTGATATAAATATGCACAAAAACAAATTACTAAAAATATTTTACAAACTATTACTAACAAAACTAATAACTATTGATCAAAATGAAAAAAATGATAATTTTAATATGTCAAATTTTATAAAAACTAAAAATAAAATAAATTTGCATTTACCTTGTACATGTAATGGTTTGCAAAAGAGATTCGAAGCAATGCTATTATGTTGGATGAGAACTAAAAACAAGTAAAAACAAATATATAAAATGAATAATTAAATTTTATTTTAAAGAACATATAAAAATAATTTAAATAGAAGCATGCATCACAGTGGGATGTGGTCTCCCGAGAACTACCAGTGATAGATTACATCCTAACCTAAGTTCATGTGTAAGGTGAATACATAATAACCTAATAAATAACTAAATTTGTGTTTTAAAATTAGTAACAACTAAATTATGTGTCTTAAAATTAGTAACATATTCATATAATTTAGAATTTGACTTTTGCTTATAAAAATATATGATTTTACTCATGCAAGTCACACTATTACGATTTTTTTTCAAAAAACCTTTATTATTTAAATTATTTAACAAAATTTAAATAGTAACATTTTTTTATGATGTATAAATAAAACATCTATATAAAAGTTTGATATATTTTGAAAAGTATAATATATTATAGGAATTTTTTCAATCTTTAAAATGAAAAATTGAAAAATAATATTTATTTTGAATCTGACAAGTAATTTTTTTTGAATTTCATTTACATAGAAAATATAATTTACTTTCTATGACGAGCTAAAAGGCTCTTGAAGGCCAATGACCATTGACCATTCAATTTTGATCCTTGATCCCTTTCCTTCCCGAATGAAATCTGTTTTTCACTGAAATCAAGATTTTTGCTTTTCATTGAAGTCTCTGTCCTTCGTAAATGAAATCTGCTTTTCACTTAAAGCGTGAATTTTTCTTTACTTTTGCTTTTCAATGAAAGCATGATTTTTTCTTTTCGGGTTTTTTCTAGGTTATCCAACTGTTCGCCTCTTTATATCCCTTAGCCGTGATTTTTGCTTTTCACTGAAATCATGATTTCTTTTCCAGGTTTTCTAAGGTAGTCCGACGGTTCACTGCTTTATATCCCTTTGCCGCTTGCGTGAAAAATGTCGTTGTAGTCGTAGCTAGTTTAATACTGTGAAATAGAGAAGTAGCCATGCTGATTAAACACTATATCAAAAATTTCATTAAAGAATTAGTAAATTTGAAAGGAAGAGGGGTGGAGCAAAGCAAGGGACAATGTCATGCACCAGAATTTTCCTTTGCCTTCAATGACAGTAATTTTTCAAACCGCATGCTGCAAATACAAGCCCTCCCAGATGGGTGGAACGATGGTATGTTAGATGCTATTTCCTTTTTAAATTCAAATATGATATTAACCAACTTTCATTCTCTATGTAACCACCATTTGTTCCATCCTCTGCCATGCAGATCCTAAGAATACAAGTAGCCATATCGGTTCTTGTGCGGCGATGGATTATTCGAATATTGCAGTAAGAGGCAATAGTCTCTATGAGTGCATTTTTTCATAAAGTGAGAAGTGTGGATCATTTAATGTACAATGCTTTTGTTTGCATTTACCATTTGACATTTCTCTAAGCAATTTCTATGGAGGATGCAGCTTTTTTCAAATGGCATGCGAGAATCCAACGAACGAAATATCACTCTTCAGATAAGTTGTTCACGTAATCTGTGCATTGAATACTGTAAATCTTTACTCTTTGCTTTATCTCTAAATTCTCTATATGAAAGACGAATATAATTGTCAAGTGGTCTTTCATTGCAGAGGAAATGGCATTCAAGGATTTATTGCAGTATATGTACAAAGGAACACCTCGTGCACGTTCCACAAAAGAGCTTTTGGATTTGCTAATGGTTGAAAACAAGTTCGAGGTAATATCATGTGTTGAGTGGTGCAGCAGTGCTCTGCAAAAGTTTCCAATATCAAAAGAGACTGCATAGCTTTATATGGACCTTGCCCAACTTTTGCTTACCAATGATTCTGTCAAGTCATTGATAGATACAGCAAACAAGTCTATTTTGCAGCAATTTCATGACATTGAAAAGTAAGTTGGTGATATTGCAATACTAATTCGCATCTTTAGGTATTCAATCCATAGCTTGCATTGATTATCATTAGATTGCTATCAATATCAGGCTTGCTGAGCAGCAGTAGTAGGGCAGCCGCTACGTCAGCAAGCTGGTTAATTTTCTGAGTATTTATGGGAAACATTACACATTTCATAAAGCATAAAATTGCTTTTATCACATAAAGCTAAACTAGTTGTTTTTTTTTAAATTATTGTGGTGTGACTTCACATCATTAAATAACTAATCATTGGGTTACGTCGTAATTTGATTTTCAGGTTTGCAGGAGGTCTTACCAATTTTATCAGCCATTGAGGTTGTGTTGTCGAGTGATGAATTGCAAGTTGAATCAGAATATGCATTGTTTGATTTTGTAATAAAATGGGCCAAAAAATAATTATAGCAATATTGAAGAAATGAGAGAAGTTTTGAGCAACAGACTATATGCAAGTTAATAGGTTTTCCAAATATGAGCCATCACAAACTCAATAATGTTATTTCTTGCACTGACTTGGACACTGTATGTGCGTTAAAGGCAGTATCAGAGGCACTTCATTTGAAAGCGCAGGCGTCTCACAAAGAAGTAGTGAAAGGGATTACAAGCATTTCCCAGTTACTGTATTGGAGTTTGATGCTCCAATTCGGGAATGCATGGTGTATTGGAATATGAGGAAATCTCCGCGAATGTCGCTATATAGTCAACTTTTCCGATTCGATGGTTTAAATTTTAAAATTGGGTGTGTTGCTTCTGATTGTGCAGATAAATTTAAAGTAATCATTCATGTTAACGATCATGAATATGAACGGAGTCTCGACAGGAAAAGCATAGCATAGAGGCCAAATTGACTCTACGAATGTTACCCTCTTGTGACTTTGAACGTTTCAGTGGTAATTTGCTGCAAAAGCCTCTGCGTTCTTTTACCGGAGAAGGGGTATTCTTTCCTGTATATTTGCACACAGACGATCGGCCACTCTCTAATTCACACACATCAGTCTTAGTTAATGACGTTATGCATTTTCGGTTACAGCTTGCATTGAAACATCGAGTATAAGACCGTGCTTTCATGGAATACTATAATTTCATGGATAGCACCTGACATTTAAATAAATTGTGTTTGGAAAATTATCAACATCTTTGTTTTTATGCAGGTTCTAAACTGTTTATTATTTTTTTGTGATTTAACTCTGTCTGTAATTTGTTTATAAAGTTTGGTTAATATCTATAGAGTCTAATATTAACTATTCCTAATGTATTTCCTCTATAAGAGAAAAGTAGTTGTAGTTATTTCCCTATGATATTATAATCAGTTCTCTGATGTTAATTACTTCCATAGTTTAAGCATCAATCATTACAGTCATGGTTAGGATAATCATTGATTTGTAAACAATGCTTTTCTTTTTTTTCATCAAGTAACTATTCAATGCATCTAATCTAATTAAGTTGTATTAAATTTTTAATTAGTTATTCTTACATACATATGTTCTTCTCCCTAGCCCTCTTTCTTTTTAAATAAGCTCGCGTTCTTTTAAGGGAAATTCATGTACAAAAGTTTCTATAGAGTTGGAACTCAAAACAAGATCTTTACAAAATCTGTATAAGTTCACAGAAACTATAAGTTGTATTAAATTTTTAATTAGTTATTCTTACATACATATGTTCTTCTCCCTAGCCCTCTTTCTTTTTAAATAAGCTCGAGTTCCTTTAAGGGAAAGTCATGTCCAAAAGTTTCTATAGAGTTGGAACTCAAAACAAGATCTTTACAAAATCTGTATAAGTTCACATAAACTATAGATATATAAATATATCAGATTACTCATTAAAACTACCATATTATCTCATAGGTTATTGATCATAAAAGAAAACTTACATATCTAATAAGTATACTATTAAACAATTACTGTAAGTTAAAAATTAGTTCAGTTAGGGTTTCCAAAACTTACATATCTAATAAGTATACTATCAAACAATTACTGTAAGTTAAAAATTAGTCCATTCAGGGTTCCCAAGACAAAAATCCCTTCGATAATTGAAGGCAGTTTTAGTGAAACTAGGTCTTAAGATAAATATAGAACAAACCCTAACAAAATTACACCTTAGTTAGACTAAGGTTAAATATTGTTCAACAATAAAATAGGTCACGAGTTCAAAACTTACTAAACCTCCTCAACTAAAAGACACATAAACAGGATGTAAATCATTCATTAACTTCTTCATCAGCAAAATGGAAGGTTTAAGATATATGTAAAATGTCTAAATACCCTTCACTGAGATCGAAACCCATAAAAACCAAGGTAAATGTTCTAATTCACAGAGTGGCCTACACTATTTAACATTTCCAAGATTTCAGTTGCCTCACGGCCCAAATAATTTCTTTAGCAACAAAATAATGGCCTCAAGGCCTAAATACTATAAAACATATCTTTTATAATGTTAAAGAGTATCCACGGCCTTACGACCTGTTAAATAACTCAATAAAGAGGAATGAAACTGAAAACCAAGACAGTATTCAGGAACGGTGTATTTTATAACGACAAGGGAACTCACAGGTTCTTTCCAAATTGTATAAACCATTACATCAATTAATATACATAAGCATTCACTTGAAACCCTTATCGACATGATAGTGACCTCACGGCCCTTTCTCAAAACAAATGAAACAGGGTAATGGCCTCATGAACGTATATAGTCTTTATAGAATAAAAACACTACAAAACTGTTAAACCAAACACGATTGAGTAAATACATCAACAAAAGCCCTCACAGGTTTCTTTCTAAAGGAAAGTAAAGATTTTACATTTTGGAACGACAGCCACGGGACTGTTCAAAACATGTCATAAAGACATAAACCCTGTCAATATCTACACTAAACAAACATTGCATTCATTCTGAATCCACTGTTGAAAATTTCTCCCTTACATTATCAAATGTAAATGCCTCACAGCTATACAAAAGAGAATTACCACTTTCATGCTGCAAAATAAAAACGCAAATATGGAGTCCCAATCCATGCCATGGAAACGTAGGACAAGCCATGGTGCCACTAGTCTCAGAGCCACGGAAAAGAAAGGTAATTGGTCTTACCCAGACTGAAGATCCTTATCCTCACCACGTCCCACCAAGAACTAAATACCACAATGCGTTCGTGAGAAATCCTGCACATAACATTACAAAGATCATTATTTGAAAGGTATAATTTACTGATAGTAGAAGAATGATATTTTAAAACTAGATAAAGATCTTACCTTCTGAATGGTTTAACAAGGTCGGTCTTAGTAGCAAAGATCCATTCACCAACGTTTAAATAGAGCCACGCAAACAACAACAAGTATGCAGACGAGGAGGAAGGGTGTCGAGGGTCGAGTACCTCAGCTCCTCCACCATTATAATGTAGAGGAGAGCTGCATAGCAGTGTAGACCAAGACCAGTCAAACCACGCATAAATTAACCAAAAGCAATACAGATACAAAGCTTCAAGGACAAAGTAAACACTTCTCTCAAGGCGCATTAAACCCCTAGGGTCTACGAGTTTACAGTCCAAGAATTCGACGGCTGGGACACATGAACCATCATGTGAGCGTTTAATGCCACATAGTGTATATTTTTCACCAAAATTTGTATAGTTTCAAATCCATTTCATTTTCTTCGTTCTAATACCATAGAACTTATACATTGTTGATTTATCCTGTGTTTAGAACAAGCTTTGTTCCCTTGTTCTTACCCAATTCCTAATCCCTAATCCCTATTTTAGGAGTGGCGATATTTATTTTTACACTTAGCTTAGGACCTTGGGATAGCTAGGTTGAGTAAGCCTCTTGATCAAACACCTGCATGGAAGATACATAAGGTTTGCATTAGCCATGAATGCTGAGTAAGACCTGTAACCCTTTATTTTCCCTAGCAACTGAGTAGGATCAAAACGACACGCAAAGAGAAAAATGAACAGTAAACAATACTATTTTAACCCACAGATTTTAAAGGTGACATAGACAACAAAGTAAAGTAATGTGTCGCATCATAGGAACTTTTGCAAAGAGTCGTTATATAATGTCGTCAAAACAGTTGAACATTGCATTATGTTTTGTAAAGATATGTATGTAGTTGTAATAAGTCATTTATGATCCAATGAATATAACAATTTAAGTTTCAATATATTTGTTTTTATTTATCCTTCATATATGCAGAAAGACCATATTCTAATTTTTTGTTTTTGGAAATTTTCTAGATGTTACGAGAAAATGCACTTTTGAATCTATAAATAGATTCAGCAATGGAATATCCCTATGACACCCAAATTATATAATTTCCATATCTATATATAATTCTAATATTTTTTAAAGATTTCCAACCATACTCAATATAAAATAAGACAAAAAAAATATCATAAAAAATTTGAAAAAGTTATAATATTTAGACTACACCTATTTAAAAAAATATCTTGTGTCTATGGAAAAACATATTAGTTAACAAAAATTAAATTTATCCCGAGTTTAAAAAAGTTAAAAAAGTTAAATTAACATATTAATTTAATTTTTGTTAAAAAAAGTTATATTTTAATTATTATTAATTAAAAGTTTAAATTGTAACCAATAATATGTTTTAATTACTAATTTATATACGAAATATTAAATCATTTTGAATAATTTATTTTAGCTTTTCAATATAAAAAATTAAAATTAAAACGTTATTTTTTAAATTGAAATATAACTTTTTTCTTCGAATGTGATCTATAATCAAAGTCTTTTCAATAAACCAAACCACTTTCCTTTATAAATGAAATCTGCTTTTCGCTAAAATCTACTTTTCACTGAAATCTTTGCTTAGGAAACGAAATCTGCTTTCACTGAAAGCATGATTTTTGCTTTCTGCTGAAAGTATGATTTTCTTTTCTAGTTTTTTTTTAAGGTAATCCGATGGTTCGCCGCTTTATATGATTTTTGCTTTTCACTGAAAGTATGATTTTTTTTTCTGGTTTTCTGAGGTACTCCGACATTTAGGCTCTTTATATCCCTCGCAGCTTGCGTGAAAAATGCCGTTGCAGCCGTAGCTAGTTTAGTACTGTGAAATAGACTAGTAGCCATGATGATTAAAAATTATATCACAACTTTCATTAAATAATTAGTAAATTTGAAAGGAAGAGCGGTGGAGCAGAGAAAGGGACAATGTCATGCGGGTGACTTTTCCTTTGCCTTAAACGACAGTAATTTTTCAGACCGCATTCTGCAATTACAAGTCCTCCAAGATGGGTGGAACGATGGTATGTTAGATGCTATTTTCTTTTTAAATTCAAATATGATATTAACTAACTTTAATTCTCTATGTAACCATCATTTCTTCCATCCTTTGCCATGCAAATCCTAAAAATGCAAGTAGCCATATAGGTTATTGTGTGGCGATTGATTGTACGAATATTGTAGCAAGAGTCAGTCTCTATGTGAGCTCAGCAATATTGGCTGGAATGAGTGCATTTTTTCATAAAGTAAGAATAATGGATCCTTTAAAGGACAATGCTTTGTTTACATTTACAATTTACCATTTCTCTCTATGTCTCTCTAATGAAGAATCTGTACTTCACTTTTTCTCTCGTTGTCAGTTTTGGAAAAGCTTGCAGGATCTCTTATGTTATCAGTTCCAGGTATATATCCCAGCTGTGATCGATTCTATTGAGCAGTATATGGATTATTGGGTCAATATCACCTCACGCAGCTCTCCCCTTTTCTTCCTTCCCCATTATTCGATTTGGGCCATCTGGAAAGCCCGCAATATGGTGATCTTTGAAGGAAAAAAATCGACTGTCTATGGTGTTTTACATCAGATATTATATGCTGCCCAACTGTCTCTCTCACGGCCTGTTATGAAGAACAGGAAATCGAAAACTGCTCGTCAGATTGGAATCAAACCCAACATGATTTTCCCTTGCGGTTTCTTTGATGGAGCCTCTTCTTCTTCAGCTACTGGTATTGGTTATTGTTTGTTTTTCAATGAATATCATCATCTGGACTGCGCACTGGGGGTTGGACATGGATCCAATACAAAGGCTGAACTTTTGGGTCTTTGGGCCCTTTTGTTCACTTCCCAAATGATGGGTGTCCCTCTGTCCCACATTTATGGTGACTCACAAGTCATCATTAATTGGGCGAAGGGTCTTACTGCTCTCACCCCACCAGACCTTCATCACTGGTGCCGGGAAACAAAAAAGTTTATTTCTAGCTTTCCGGGTCTCTCTCTCAGTCAAATCTATCATGAACACAACCGGATTGCAGACAATCTTTCAAAAACAACTCTCACTCTTTCCCCAGGTATGGGTTGTTTCTCAGAATTTATTGATAACTTTTTGGTTACAAGTGACTCTTTTCAGCTCTTTTGAGCCATGACATAGAGGAGTTTCTCCTCCCTTGGATCCGTGCTTGTTGTCATATGAGTGGCTACTTCTGGACCGCAGATCTGATCCTCTTGGTTCACGATAGTTTGGATTGATTGTTTGGAGATCCTCTTTATGATGAGACTGATATCTGATGAGAACACTTTTTATTGTTTGCCATTCCCCCCGGCTGCGACTGGATGTGATCCTATGTTGACTGTCTATTTTATTGTATTGTAACCCTTCATGGGTGGGCATTAACACTGCCCTTTGATTCCTAATAAGAATAACAAGGATAGGCTTTTTCTTCCTGAAATTTTTTTTACCATTTCTCTCATCTATTTCTATGGCTGGTGAAGATTTTCTCAAATGGCATGCGGGAATCCAAGGAATGGAATATCACTCTTCAGATAAGTTCTTCCGGTAATCTGAGCATTGAATACTGTAAATCTGTACTCTTTGCTTTATCTCTGAATTCTCTATATGAAAGACGAATATAATTTTCAAGTGGTCTTTCATTGTAGAGGAAATGGTAATTTTCAAGTGGTCTTTCATTGTAGAGGAAATGGCGTTCAAGGATTTATTACAGTATATGTAGAGAGGAACACCTCATGCATGTTTCACAAAAGAGATTTTGGATTTGCTAATGGTTGCACCAGGTAACATCATGCGTTGAGTGGTGCAGCAGTGCTCTGCAAAAGTTTTTGTTAGCCAAAACCGAGGCTACTAAACTTGAGTTTACAGCTGAGTTATTAAAAATTTAATATTTTCACATCGTCCTCATTTTCTTTTTCTATGTCGTGTGAAACTTGTCTAACTCCCGACTAAATAAGTTTATTAAATTTGGTCAGCCTTTTAGACCTGACTAATTTACTTTGACAAGTTCTTACTTGTTAGTTCTACGGACAATTACTTCGACCACTTGTCGGTAACTTTACTTCAACCACTAGTCGGTTGACCTCTTCAACCACTAGTCCGTTACTTCACTTTGACCACTAGTCGCTTGTCTATTCACTTACTTTGGTCTGGTTTTAGTCTAAATATACAAAGTATGTTTCTTAGTCTAAAAGACTTAAGAAATTACAAATGTTTTTCACCTGTGAGTAAGATAAAGTAAAAATCGACACATTAACAATTCTAGAGAACATATAAAAACATATACCCAAATATTTAGGAAGACTTGAGTCGACCACTGTGCCATAAAACCTGAAACTTTCAAAGGATGAGAAATTTAAGGATTTTTGTTTTTTCACTCAACCGTATTGTAAAATACCTTTACACAAGTGAATCTAGAAAGAATGTGTGGACAAATAAACATGCATTCAACCATAAACTATTTCATATATATATATATATATATATATATATATATATATTGTTTGGAAATAACAAAGGTAATACAAACTTGTCGATCCAAACTTGTCGGCTCACTGACTTATCCTTTTACAGAGCTTTGGCTCTTCCATAGAATCACATACATGGAATCTTGAGCTTCGACACAATTCTTTCTTCACTTTCTGCTATCTTCCGAGCTCTCTCTTTCTCTCTATTGTGTCTAACCTAATTTACAATCTTTTTCTTCTATTTATAATAAACCTAAAAATTTCTTCTCCATGAATAAATTGACTCACCATTAAAGAATGTAATAACTATCTACCTAACAACTTAGCTTCTGCCGAATTGTGGACTCTTCACTCTTGTCAGATTGACCAACAAGATCTTGACTGATATAGACTCTGACAGAGTCGGCTCAGATCATATATGGATCTGCGAGTAACTAATATTTCCAACACCCCCCTTAATTATGAGCAGATGGGGATTTTTTTTAAACAAAATTTACAAAATGTTTCAGAGCTTAGACATGCTCTGTTCATGACAAAGTTCACTGTGCAGAGCTTTTCATTCCAAGATAATTATGCAGATAGTGGAATGTGTCCTTTTCCAATGGTTTTGTAAAGATGTCTGCAAGTTGATCTTCAGACCTGCAAAATTCCAAACAAATTTCTTTGTTGTTCACCAACTCTCTTATGAAACGAAACCTTGTGTCGATGTGATTGGTTATTTTGTGAAACACATGATTCTTTGATAATGCTATGGCTGAATTGTTGCCACAGAAGATGGTTGTCGGTTCTTGATGGTTCGGTGACAAGTTTTTTAGCACTCTCCTTATCCAAACAGCTTGACATACAGCGCTTGTCCCTGCAACATACTCTAACTCTACTGAAGACATAGTTACTATGGGTTGTTTCTTTGAATCCCATGAAACAACACCTGTACCAGAATGAAATGTGTACCTAGATGTTCTCTTCCTATCATCTATGGTGCCTCCATTGCCACTATCAATGTATCATGTGATTATAAAATTTTCTGAGGTTGAATACATAATACCAAGGTCTTTTGTGCCACTTACATACCTTAGAATTCTTTTACCTGATTGCCAATGTGAGTCTTTTGGTGACTCCATCAACCTCTATATCAAAATTACTCCATACATAATGTCTGGTCTTGTCGCTGTCAAATACATAAGGCTTCCAACAAGCCTTTTAAACAACATAGGACCACCAGTTGATCCTTCATCATCCTTGTTCAATTTTAAACATGTTATTACTAGTGTCAGGGATGTCTTGCAATTACACATGTTAAATCTTTTTAAAACTTCACTTGCATACTTTGTCTATGATATTAAAATACCACTTTCAGACTGTTGAACTTCAATGCCCAGAAAAAACTTCATAAGCCCCAAATCAGTCATTTCAAATTCACTTTCCATGACTTCTTTAAAATATGCTATGCCAAAATCACTAGTAAATATTAAATCATCTACATACAAGTAGAAAATTAACATCTTACCTTGCTCATTCACTTTGGTGTACAATGTCAGTCCACTTTCACTTATGTGAAATCCATTTTTAGTGAGATAGAAATCAATCCGACTGTACCAAGCTCTATGAGCTTTCTTTAACCCATAGAGTGCAATTTTCATCATGTACACGTTATGCTCTTGACCTGGAATTTCATACCCTTCTGTTTGTTCCACATATACTTCCTCTTCTAGATATCCATTTAAGAATTTTGACTTGACATCCATTTGATAAACAAGCCATTTGTTTTTTGCAGCAATGGCCAAGACTATTATGACTGTATCCATCCATGCAACAAGTGCAAACGCTTTATTGAAGTCTATGCCGGGTTGCTGTGTGAACCATCTTGCTACCATTCTTGCTTTGTGCTTTTGCACATTCCTATTAGCATCTTTCTTTGTCTTGTAAATCCATTTGATGTAGATTAGATCTTTGTATTTTGGTACATCTACCAACTCCCATGTCTTGTTCTTCTCAATGCATTCTATTTCTTCATCCATGGCTTGTTCCCATACTTCTTCTTCCACAACTTCTTCAAATGTTAGTGGATCATATATAGGAGAAAAATAATGCAAAGAGAGAGAATGAATTTGGTGTACCAGCTTCATATATGTCATGCAGACTTCTTGTCTTGGCATCGGTTCTATCAATGTCGACCTTGACAAAATGCTTGATGGAGTCTGTTGTCCTCCTGGTGTACTTGTTGGTGTAGCTTGATTTTCTACTTGTGTTGATGGTCCTTGTGTTGAACCATGTCGCAGTGTCATGGGAATCGATGGTGCTGTGACCGGTTGACTTACATGTGGTGTTTGAACCACTTCCTCTTCCATATCATCACTGTTGACATTCGACACAATCTTGATATTTGTGTCGACAGTTCCATCTCGTGATTCATTCTTGAAAAATTGAACATCTCGACTGATTATCACTTTCCTTGTGACAGGATCATACAACTTATATGCTTTTGTGTCTTTTGAATAGTGACATAAATGCATTTATGTCCCTTCTTATCTAGCTTCCTTCTTAGCTCATCTGGAACATGAGCGTATGCAACATAACCAAAATTTTTTAAATGAGAAACACTATGATTCATACATGTCCATGCTTCTTGGGGAACCTTGTTCTTCACACTCTTTGTCGGACATAAGTTCATAATGTAAACAATAGTTGTGACTGCTTCCCCCCAATATTCATTTGGAAAATGCTTGGCTGCTAACATGCTGCGTTCCATCTCCATGATGGTTTTGTTCTTTCTTTTCGCAATATCGTTCTGTTGAGGTGTATACCGTGCACTGAATTGCTTCTATATGCCATGGGTCTTGCAAATATTTAAAAATTCATTTGAAACATATTCACCTCCTCTGTCAGTCCTTAAGATATTGATGCGATGTCCACTCTGGTTCTCCACGAGTGCCTTGAATCGCTGAAAATAACTAAATGCATCATATTTATGTTTCAGAAAATATACCCATGTTTTTCTGAGTAGCATCAATAAAATTTAGAAAATAATTGTAGCCACCAATGGATGATGTCTGCATTGGACCACAAATATCAGAGTGCACAATTTCAAGTGGCCTCTATGCTCTATATGACTTTTCGACTGAAAAAGTCTCTCTATGCTGCTTTCCAAAAATGTAGCCTTCACAAACCCTTTCTGGTCTTTCAATCATTGGAAATCCTTTCATCATATTCTTTGTGTGCAGTAGGTTCATCCCACCCAAATTTAGATGTCCAAATATGAAATGCCACAACCAAGATTCATCATGAACTTCTGTTTGAAATGCAGCTTGCAAATTAGTGCTACCATTTTCTTTCTTGTCAAGAGGCTCGACTGCTTTTTTACTTTCTTCCTTGAATGAAGCTCCTGTTTTTGTCTTCCCTTTCATGTCGAGAACTATCATCAATGGAAACAAGCGGTTTCTTGTCATTGACACTTTTGCTATCAGCTGGTCGCTTGTATGCTTATCTTTGATCACATAGTGATTATCTTCCATATAGACTCTGCAGCCTTTCTGTATCAGTTGTCCAATGCTTAACAAATTATGTTTTAAACCTTTGACATGATAGACATCAGCGCTATACTTACTCTCCCCTTGTTTGGTTAGAAAATCAACAGTGCATTTTCCTAAAACAATAACTTGAACATTGTTTCCAAGTGTAACATCAGTTTGAATTGAATTGTCTAGTTTGGAAAACAAATTTAAATTACCAGTCATGTGATTGCTGCATCCTGAATCTAAGTACCATATGTCATGTCGACATTCTTGAACAACATTTCATTCAATTGAAGATGATGATGCCATTAACATTGCACTTGTCGAAGTGTTGGTGTTGGTTGACTGATTTGGGCTTTTCCTTCCTTGGTCATATTGCTTCTTCCTACATTCATATGCATAATGACCAAATTTCTTACAATAATGACATTGAATTTTTTATTTATCAAACCTCTAGCCACTTGGCTGACTTGGGTTTTGATTATATTCTCTACCATCGACATTTGCAAGACTTCTTCCTTGTACTCCTCTTGAAGAACTTATTCATTTGCCTCTGAAGTTGTTTCTCCCCCTACCTCTACCACGGCTTATGGATGAATGTGTTACAAATGCACCTTCCAATGATGTCTATGTTCTTCTAAGTTTGTGTTCATGATTGATGAGTGAAGCTTGCAGCTCATCAATGGTAAACGTCGACATGTCTGTGTGTTCTTCCAAGGTCACAGCCAAGTTTTCAAATCTTGGGGGAAGACTTCTGAGAATTTTTTCAACCACCCTTTGGTCTTCTATGGCTTCTCCATGAGATTTCAATTGGTTTATCAAACCAAAAACTCTGGTGTAAAATGTGTCTACAGTCTCTGAATATTTTATGGACAAAGATTCAAAATCTCTTCTCAGAATATGCAACTTGGAATTCTTTACCTTATCCAAATCTTGATAGGCGGTCTCCAATGTATCCCATGCTTTCTTAGCATTAATTTTTGCTTCTACTCTTTGGAGTATGCTTTCATGCATGGCTTGATGTATGTAAAACAGAGTTTTTTCATCTTTCTTCCTCTGTTCCCTCAGGACATCTTTCTCATCTTGTGTGAGATTGTTATATGTTGTCATGTCTACTGGTTCTGTATAACGATGTTGGACTATCTCCCAGACATCTTGCCCTCTCAATAAAGCCTTTATAGTTAATGGCCAATATTCATAATTCTTTCCTGTAAAAATTGGAGTTTGCAATGAACCAAAAGTGGAAGCCATTTTTAATTTTTTAATTAACTTTCCTTAGAAAATTACTTTTCCACTTTTTAAGACAAAATTTCTTTCCTAAACCTTGCTCTCATACAAGTTAGCCAAAACTTGAGTTTACGGCTAAGTTATTAATAATTTATTATTTTCAGGCCAACCTCCTTTTCTTTTTCTATGTCTGGTGAAACTTGTCTAACTCCGGACTAGACAAGTTTATTAAATTTGGTCGGCCTTTTAGGCCTGACTAATTTACTTCAACAAGTTCTTACTTGTCTGTTCTACCGACAGTTACTTCGACCACTTTTTTGTAACTTTACTTTCTACCACTAGTCGATTGACCTCTTCGAGTACGTCGGTTCACTTACTTTGGTCTGGTTTTAGTGGAAATATACAAAGTATGTTTCTTAGTCCAAAAGACTTCAGAAATTACAAATGGTTCACTTACTTTGGTTTGGTTTTAGTCGAAATATACAAAGTATAAAGTATGTTTCTTAGTCTGAAAGACTTAAGAAATTACAAATGTTTTTCACCTATGAATAAGATGAAGTAAAAATCGACACATTAACAATTATAGAGAACTTATAAAAACATATACCCAAATATTTAGGAAGACTTGAGTCGACCCCTGTGCAGTAAAAGGGATGAGAAATTTAAGGATTCTTGTTCTTTCACTCAACCTTAATTGTAAAAGACCTTTACACAAGTAAATCTGGAAAAAATGTGCGGCCAAATAAACATGCATTCAACCATAAACTATTTCATATATATATATATATATATATATATATATATATATATTGTACTAAAATAACAAAGGTAATACAAACTTCTATCCAAACTTGTCGGCTCACCAACACAAAAGCTTGAGCTTCAACACAATTCTTTCTTCACTCTCTGTGTTATCCTCTGAGCTCTCTCTTGCTCTTTATTGTGTCTACGCTGATTTACAATCTTCTTCTTCTATATATAGGAAACTTGAAAAAATGCTTTTACATAAATTGACTACTATCTACCTAACAACTTAGCTTCAGAAATTAATTCGACTGGTTTATTTACATTGCCGAATTGTGGACTCTTCACTCTTGTCAGACTTACCGGCAAGATCTTGACTGATACAGACTAGCTGATACAGATCTGCAAGTAATTAATATTTCTAACAGTTGCCAATATCAACTGCATTGCTTTATATAGACCTTGCCCAGCCTTTGATTACCAATGATTCCGTCAAGTCATTGATAGATACAACAAACAAGTCTATTTTGCAGCAATTTCGTGATATTGAAAAGTAAGTTGGTGATATTGCAATACTAATTCGCATCTTTAGGTATTCAATCCATAGCTTGCGTTGATTATCACTAGATCGCTAACAAACAAGTCTATTTTGCAGCAATTTCGTGATATTGAAAAGTAAGTTGGTGATATTGCAATACTAATTCGCATCTTTAGGTATTCAATCCATAGCTTGCGTTGATTATCACTAGATCGCTATCAATATCAGGCTTGCTGAGCAGCAGTAGCAGGGCAGCAGCTGCCTCAGCAAGCTGGTTAATTTTCTGAGTATTTATGCGAAATATTACACATTTCATAAAGCATAAAATTGCTTTTATCACATAAAGCTAGACAAGTTGATTTATTGTTATTATTATTATTTTGGTGTGACTTCACATCATTAACTAACTAATCATTTGGTTACCTCATAAATTTGATTTTCAGGTTTGCAGAAGATCTTACCAATCTTCCCTTATCAGTAATTGAGGTTGTGTTGTCAAGTGATGAATTGCAAGTTGAATCAGATGCATTGTTTGATTTTGTAATAAAATGGGCCAGAAAACATTATAGCAATGTTGAAGAAAGGAGAGCAGTTTTGAGCAACAGACTATGCCAGTTAATACGTTTTCCAAATATGAGCAATCACAAACTCAATAATGTTATTTCTTGCACTGACTTGGACACTGTATGTGCGTTAAAGGCAGTATCAGAGGCACTTCATTTGAAAGCGCAGGCGTCTCACAAAGAAGTAGTGAAAGGGATTACAAGCATTTCCCAGTTACTGTATTGGAGTTTGATGCTCCAATCTGGGAATGCACGGTGTATTAGAATATGAGGAAATCTCAGCGAATGCCGCTGTATAGTCAACATTTCCGATTCGATGGTTTAAATTTTCAAATTGGGTGTGTTGCTTCTGATTGTGTATATAAATTTAAAGAAATCATTCGCGTTATGGATCATGAATATGAACGGAGTCTCGACAGGAAAAGCATAGAGGCCAAATTGACTCTGCGAATGTTATCCTCTTGCTCTTGTGGCTTTGAAAGTTTCTGTGGTAATTTGCTGCAAAAGCCTTTGTGTTCTTTTACCGGAGAAGGGGTCCTTTTTGGTCGCTCCAAAAATATTTTACTATAGCAGAGTAATAAATGCTAAAGCTGCAGTACTATGAGTTGTTGAATCTCAACCTGCTAAAAATCCAAAAATCCAACAACGAATAGTGCCGCTGCCACAACATTTAGTACTCTATGCATACTGCATAATGAATATTGATCACCATCTTCTTTCCTGTATATTTCCACACAGACGGTCGGCCACTCTCCAATTCGCAATTCGCACACATCAGTCTTCGTTAATGACGTTATGCATTTTCGGTTACAGCTTGCATTGAAACATCGAGTCTAATACTGTGCTTTCATGGATAGGGTTTTTAAATATTTTTCTACACATTTTATGGAATGTATTCGCTTATATCAAGATTTAAGCTGACAATAGATTTATTTGTAGTTTGTATATATGGAGAGGCTTATATCAATATTTCAGGTGACAATAGATTTATTTGTAGTTTATATGGACAGAGGGGTTGTGAGTCGTGACTCGTTGTTTTAGCAAATATGAATTATAAATTTACTTGAATAGTATAAAATGGAAATAATTTATATGTTTAAATATGCTATAGAAAGATATATAAAAATATATTTGTATTTTAAAAAATTAATTAAGATTTTAATTTGGAATTATGAGTTGTATGGATTTTAATTTAGATTTTAAGTTACATGGATGTAAATCTGTATTGAGGTTTTTTAATAAAGATAAAAAAAGATAAGTAAAAATATATTAATTTTATATTTAAAATTTTAATCAAGATTTTAATTTATATTTATGGCTATATAAATTTAAAATTGTATTACAATCCATTAATGGTATAAGTTTACATTATTTTTTATAAAAAAAATATTCATGAACCTTAATTCACTTTTATCTAGAAAACTTAAAAAAAAAATTGAAAAAAGTACATTTTAGAATTTATAATTTGAAAATTAAAAACAATACCTTATTTTTATGGAGTTTTATTTTAGAAATTAATCTATTGTCTATTAAAATATTAAAAATTAGTTTTTATTTTAAAAATTGTATTTTCACATAATATTTTTTTATTTTAGAAATTGGTCTTTCACCTATTAAAAATATGTTTATGACTAATGATTACAAAGAGAAACATAAAAGACAGAGCTTCATAGGACATAGTTCCCTATAAGATATTGGCATAATGAAAGCAAAAGAGTTGTTGTTGAGCAACATAAAAGACAAAGAGCTTCATAGGACATAGTCCCCTGCGAGACAATTGGTGTTCATCCTTGAAAGTCTCTTAGCTATGTTAGTCAAATTTAAAAATGGCATTCATTGATCTACACATCCCTCAAAGAAATACCATTAGGTAGTTGTAGAACCAACAATAATATCCAACCAATGTTCACCCATCCATAAGATCTAATCTACCTTATAGTACCCATTGATTATGTTTAGATATGCCTTAGGAAGAAACCCCTACTCAAAACAAATACATACTTAAGATAGAAAAAATATATGGAGAGAAGAAGATGAAGAATGATCACAGTACATAGAGCATCATATGCTATTCCACATTATAAATATTTACAAATACAATGGTTGTTCAACTACATGAATGGTTGAGCATAATCAACTAACTAATTACTAACACTTGGGGATTAACTACAGTTAAATAGGGATACTATATTCTTGAACACTCCCATTTAATCTAAAATCATATGCTTGTGTCTTAGTTAGTCTTACAAACATGTTGGACCTAGGATAGTTTGATGTAAAAATTTTGTGAATTCCGACCAAGGTGTGAACTAGGAGTTGAAAAGGGTCAATTCCGTAATATTTAGGAAATCATTAATCGGTGTGATGGGTTAGTTAGGAATAATGTCCACTAACAGGTAGTGGGCGCGGATGTAAGACGATTGTTAGTTTCCTATAAAAAAGTAATGGGTTGAGTAGATTGGGGGTTTTGTTGTAGAATGAGTCAAAGTTTGATGTAATACATGCCAGATTTGTATGTTGTAATCAAATATAATGAGTAAGAGTCCTGGAGAAGAATTTTTTTCAATCGACGGCCTGTGTGCGCAGATCTAATGTACTGAATATTTTGATGGATATGTCTACATGCTGTGTACGTAGACAAAATACGTGCTAGACATGCCTCAAGCCAAATGCAAAGTATCATGATCATATGTAAGCTCAATTTTCCTTTTATCAAGCATAAAGGGTGAAGAATTAACATTTTTTTATTTATGATAATGAATTGTCTTGGAATAACTCATAAAGTTATCAATATTCTAAACATAAAATGATTTTGAAATTTTTTGGTTATATATTTTCAATCATTTTTGTCTTAAATTTGGTCAAAATTTGAGAAATCTATTGGAATTCAATCTATTAGTTGTTGAGATTGCATAATGTCGGTATCATAAGTGTATTTGAGGGTGTTGAATCTATTTATGCATTTAAAAATGCAATTTCAATAATGAAAAATTGCAATTTGACCAAAGATTGTATAGCCATATTTTTAGAGCATAATAACCCTCTTCGTAGAATCATCCTATGATGTAGGGACTTAGGTCATGGTCTCATGAGTCCACTGGTCCAAATTGCATCCAATTTGGCCATCTGAACCACACTAGATATTATTCCTAAGCTCTAAGGGACCTACACCACGATTTATAGGAAAACTACCATTTATAAAGCTCCTAGCCAACTACTTTTATTTATTAAGGCCACATTCCTTTTTTGGGGACTACTTCCCTAATTTTAGAAAAGATCCATTGTAGGAAGAGTTGAGGAGTAAAACATGGGTGTTCACCCCTCTATTGGGGGTCTCAACTTCCTCTAAAATATATTTTGAGCTACTAATGCATCTATTGAGTATTTTTAGGGATGAACACCAAATGCATGAGCCTATCATAAGTTGTTCCTTGCATTTAGGTGACTAAGTCCACTTAGGGTCTACTTGGGTTGTTTATGAGGTTGTTAAATAACCTATGAGAATTTGCATGGATAACAAAGAGCATTTTTGTTGTAGTTAATCCTAGCTAGTATCACATGAACTAGATGGCAATTTTGAATAACCTCCTAGACCTATTTGAATTGCCTATATGTAATATCTCACTCATTTTATGTAGAATTGATGGAATATAACAATTTAATGTGTTATTAAAAGATCTATTGTTATCTAATGTTTTTTATAATTTATGACATGTTTTTTTCACTTTGTTGGTTGCTTGTAAATGTATTTATTTATTATTTAGAATATAGATATTTATGACCCAAAATATTATATGGTGTTAGAGATTTAGGGTTTCTAATTAAGTATAGTTAGTGTAAAGATGTGCAGGCAAATAGAACACATTGTAGGTTGAAGTGGCCATCAAAGTGCATCAATTGGAATAGATCTGTCTCTTTAATGAATCCTTAGTCCCTTCAATTATTTACGTTGGAAATCAAGAGTAGAGATACTCTTGGGAATTAAGGGACTGTACAAGATCATAATGGGAACTAAAGTAGAGTAAAAATTAGTTGTAGAGATTTCTAGGTGCATGA
>LPNX010066055.1:104814-120620 GCA_001517045.1 Pseudotsuga menziesii | reverse complement strand
AGGCTAACTGGAGCACTCCAGGGGTGATCTGGGTGACATTCATGCACCTAATTGATAACTGGGGGTTACTTTCAGTTCAACCAATCAGTTACAGTCAGTTAAGGAGCCTCCATGCATTAAATATATTATTTAATCATTATTTATTGATTATTTTATTAATATTTAATGAACTGGAGTGAACTAGGCGCCTTCACCAACTTCTGATGGTCAGTTCAGCTTCAGTTAACCTCATCAAGGTTTATTGGAGTCATGCAGTACTAGCACTTGATGGTTGGTTGCTATGACATGTGTTTGATCTCCTTCAGTTGAGATTAAGTCATTTATTGCACTCCAACTTCAGTTAGGATTGGTGAGTCAATTAAGGTTTTTTGTCAAGTGGTTAACTGAGTGAGATTGCATGGCAAAGAGTCAGTTAAGCTAGACTCACTCATTGAGTTAAGCCATTTCTATGCATGGAATTGTAATCCTTTATTCTTTATATAATATACAGAGAGGAAACCTATTGGGTATTCCAGTTATTGCTAATTCATGAGTAATTGTTAATAATTCTTTGATGAGATTGAATCTTAGTTCCTAGATCATGTGCAAGAATTAATATGAACATAATGGATGAATCATTTAGATTACCATGCTACTCAGTATCTCCATATATCCTTTATTACATCAAAGCAAAAAATTCTCTGAAAGGTATATAGACCAAGTTGTACACACTGATTAGAATGTAGGATGAGATGAGTGGCCAACAATTGGAGGTATAGATAATTAATATAGGGCCTATTAATTTCAAAACCATGCAAGAATTTTTCACCAATTTCAAGTCCATGCAACAACTAAATATGTGAAAGATATAGGACACCAATCAAATGGTTCTCCGGTTTCTATCCAAATTTGGACTGGACTATGGTGTATATGCTTCCTCCTTCCATTCTACAAGATTGGAACTTGGTTCATCTTGGACCATGTCTACATTGGAAAACTTTGTAGCCTCCCTTATTTAAGAGAAAGATAAATTCAACCAAATGGGACACCCAAAGTCCTCAAAATTGCATGCACTTGCATTCAATGATGTGAGAATAAATGAAAGGAACAAAAATCCTTCATTCAAGGGATGAAAGAAACTAAATCCTAAGTTTTCACATGATAAGACACACTCCAAACAAGGAAAGACCAAGAAGGAGCAACCATTGTGTGCTTACTGGAAGAAGGGACCACATAAAGGACATGATTGCATACACAAGAAGTTATTTGAAGAAACTGAAGAAAATAATAAAAAGCAATGAAGTGAAAGACATTATCTAGAAAGAGGACATTAGAGGAAATTTCAACTCAAAAATGGGCCTCCTAAAAAGAATTAATAAAATAATAGTTAAAATAATAAAATAATATTTATTAATTTTGGAGGAAGAAAAGAAAAAAACTACTTTTTGTTTGTATTTTTGACATATCTCCCCGTGTTTTTACTCAAATTTCGATCGAGAGAGCTCGTTGGATGCGGAATTTAATTCTACATCCAACGTGCTCTCCCGATCGAAATTTGAGTAAAAACATGGGGAGATATGTTGAAAATACAAACAAAAAAAGTAGTTTTTTTTATGATACCTATCCCAAACTTTATATTAAAAAAGTGTTTAAGACCTATATGGTATTTCAAATTTAAAGCAATTTCATTGGCTAACACATGACGACATAGAATTTGAATCAAAGTTAAAAGGCCCATTTTGAGTTGAAATTTCCTCTAATCCATGCGCTAATGGAATCTTCAACTTCATTACCAACTTCATGGATCCTTGAATCTAGAGACTAGAATCACATGACCTCATTTGAGGACATGTTCTCTTCCATTGAGTTTATAGAATTTTGGAGCATAAATATCTAGATTCTAAACAATAAAGTAAGACATTTGCAAGCAGTCAACAATGTGACAACATCATGCCATTAAATATCACAATAATAAAGAATCGACAATATATCTTTCAAGCAGACATTAAATTGTTATATTCCATGTTGTGTACAATGAATGAGTGAGATATTACATATAGGAAATTCAAATATCTCAGGGAGTAAATTCAAAATATTCATTTAGTGCATGAGATCCTAGTTAGGCTTAACTGTTAAATTTTCATATGCTTAACTAAGACATCAGTATATCATTTCATTTTTCATAATAAAAGCATATAAAATAGGATCGTTGAAAGAAACAACATCACAAGAACAACACAGATTTATCTTGGGAAAACCCTAAAGGGAAAAACCCAGCAAAAGCTTCCTCAATATAGATGCCCCAAAAAGGGAAAAAAGGTAAAACCAACAAGGAGATCAAAAACCTGATTCTCCTCCTTCTCCAGCAACTCCTCTCCTCCACAAGTGCGCTATTCCAATTGAGTGTGTATATCACAAGTGAGGAGCACTACACCTCTATTTATATTCATCCGTTCACTTAAAGTTTACTCAATTAACATGTCGGCTTAAGTTAACTCATGTAGGCTCGAGTTGCACATGTAGGCTCCAGTAACCATACTGGGGTGCTGATGACCCACCTTTACAATTTGAGGGGACTACCTCATGACTCTTATTATTTCTTCCTATTAGGAGCATCGGAGTACAATGAAATACAAATGGTTCTCCCGGTTGGACCATCGGGGACCACAAAAGATACATAAAGAATATTCTTCGAAGTTACAATATTTCAACACTCCCCCTTAACGAGAAGGGTATTCTACATCAACAACAACAAGAACAGAAATGGGGGACATCATCAACATTAGCAGGGTAACACATCTATAAATCATTGGAAGCTTTTCAACATCATGTAGTCTTCATCTTCAATCTTCAATATTCATCATCAGCAACATCTTCAGTCTTTTATCAACAACATCTTTAGCATTTTGATCTTTCAATTAGCAACGACATCTTCAGCACTTGGATCTTTCGATCAGCAACATATTTAGCACTTTGACTATCCGATAAGCAACAACATCTTCATCATTTTGAACTTTCGATCAGCAACATCTTCAGCACTTTGATTTTTCAATCAACAACAACATCTTCAGCATTTTGTCCTTTTGATCAGCAACATCTTTAGCATTTTGTCTTTTCGATCAACAACAACATCTTCAACACCTTGACCTTTCGATCAGCAGCAACATCTTTAGTACTTTGACCTCTCGATCAGTAGCAACATCATCATCATCATATTCTGATCTGTCGATCATAATCATCATCACATAGAAACATCATCATCATACTGTGATCTTTCGATCAGAAACATCATCAACATACTCTGATCTTTCGATCATAAACATCATCATCATACTCTGATCTTTCGATCAGAAACATCATCATCATACTCTGATCTTTCGATCAGAAACATCATAATCATAGTGCATCATCATTATACTCTGATATTTTAGATCAGTGCGCCATCATCATCATACTATGATATTTCGATCAGTATGTCATCATCATCATCAGCAACAACCTGCAATCCACAACTCAAAGACAAAAAGTCTTTGGATCACTTTTGGACTTAAAGTCCAGGGATGATACAATCCCACCACATTCTCGACAACTGAAGTTACCGGATTGATTATGGGAGAATCAATCCCTATCACTTTAGGACTAAGTCCAAGGACGATGCAATCCTACCACATTCTCGACGACCGAAGTCACCGGATACAATTACGGGATAATCCCTCCCTATCACTTTAGGACTTGAGTCCAAGGATGATGCAAGCCTACCACATTCTCGACAACCGAAGTTACCGGATTGATTACGGGAGAATCAGTCCCTATCACTTTAGGACTTGAGTCCAAGGATGATGCAATCCTACCACATTCTCGACAACCGAAGTCACCGAATACAATTACGGGATAATCACTCCCTATCACTTTAGGACTTGAATCCAAGGATGATGCAATCCTACCACATTCTCGACGACCGAAGTCACTGGATACAATTATGGGATAATCACTCCCTATCACTTTAGGACTATGTCCAAGGATGATGCAATCCTACCACATTCTCGACGACCGAAGTCACTGGATACAATTATGGGATAATCACTCCCTATCACTTTAGGACTATGTCCAAGGATGATGCAATCCTACCACATTCTCGAGGAACGAAGCCACCGGATCTATTATGGACAGATGTCCCAGGATGATACAATCCCTATTCATTCTCAAAGACCGAGGTCTCCGGATCACTTTAGGGAAGGTTCCCAAGGATGATACAATCCCATCACGTTCTCGATGACCAAGGTCACTGGATCTATTATGGACAGATGTCCCGGGATGATACAATCCCTCTTCATTCTCTAGGACCGAGGTCTCCGGATCACTTTAGGGAAAATGCCCAGGGATGATACAATCCCACTGCAACATCACTACTCCCCCTTTCAAGGAAGGTCTTTTCGAACAACACCAAGCTTGTCTCGAAAGTGTTCGAACTCTACTCGAGGCAGAGGCTTTGTCGGTACATAATCATCTACATCTTCAGTATCTGAATACTGATCTATCACCATCTGTATCTCTAGTATGTGAATACTGAAAGCATCATCATCTATATATTAAGTATAGAAATATGGAATCACCATCATCTGTATCTACAGTATGTAAATACTGAAATATCATCTATATCTTTAGTATGGGAATACTAAAATCATCATCATCTATATATTCAGTATGGAAATACTGAATCACCATCATCTGCATCTACAGTATCATCATCTGCATCGTATCTTGAATGTAGAAATACCGGATTTCTACGTGTTACGTCGGAACACAGGGTCCTTTGTCATCACAACTATGGTTATCATATAGAATCATTGTAGTGTCCATCTTCAGGTCAAAGAGACCTGATATCAGCTTCTGAAGCCATATGGCTTCACAACTTAGTAGAGCAATCTGCTATGTATTCTGCTTCAACCGTGCTAAGAGAAACACTGGACTGTTTCCTGCTAAACCATGAACTCATAGCATATACCTGATGTGCTTTTCCTGTCTAAGATACTTCCAGCCCAATCTGCAACTGTGTAGCCATACAATCTATACTCATGGCTACCATCATAGTATAGACCAAAGTCTATAGTCCCTTTCAGATATCTCATCACATGTTTTGCAGCTACTAGGTGAACCCGTCTTGGTTGAACAAGATATTGACTTAAGGTGTTCACAGCAAAACAAATGTCTGGTCTGGTATTTGTTAAGTACATCAATGACCCAATGATCTGTCTGTAGTGAGTCACATCCACTAACTCTAATGAGTCATCAGCTAACAGCTTTAGGTTGGAGTCCATGGGTGTGGCCATGACTTTGCATTCCAACATATTGAATCTCTTCAATATCTCTACCACATACTTTCCCTGGTTGAGAAAGATTCCTTCTGAACTTTTCCATACTTCCAGACCTAGGAAATAATGCATTAACCCAAGGTCTTTCATCTCAAATTCTTCTGCTATTTTCTTCTTGCTTTCCATGATCTGTTTCCCATTCCCTGTCAAGAATAAGTCATCCACATATAGTAATAGAATGACAGGTACATCTTATACAACCTTGTAGGAAAGGTTAGGATCAAATTTTCTCTTGGCAAAGCCCATGCTCATCAGGAAACTATCTATTCTTCCATACCAAGCTCTAGGAGCTTGCTTCAGGCCATAGAGTTCCTTCTTCAACTTGCATACTTGATTCCTTCTATCTTCAACTTCAAATCCTCGTGACTATTTGATGTAAAACTCTTCCTCAATCATACCATTAAGGAAGGCTTGTCTTTACTTCATCATGAAAGAAACTACCATGATAGTTTTGAAGGAAGTGTACCTTGATTCCTGGAGTAAGTGTCTCTTTACAATTAATTCCCTCTTTCCTCTAGCCACAACTCTTACCTTACTTCTATCAGCAACATATCTTATCTTGCAAATCCATTTGGAAGATACCACATTCTTGCTTTCTGGTTTGAGTACTATATCCCAAACATCATTCTAGTATCATAACATCTTCTATGAGTTTGTCTTCTCAGGTCATCAACATATCCTAGTCTTTTGCATTCAACCTTGAAGGTTGGAACCTACTTTACTCTTGGTAAAGTCTCCATCCATCACAAAGATATCCATCATGTCATACCATGTCGAACTCAGATATAATTTTCTGTAGTCACTCCCCCTAAAGTGGAGTATCATCTTCCCTCTTCATTCTGTACAGGTGGTTCTATGCTTGGCATATACTGGTCAATAGAGTATGTCATGTCATAGTTTATTCTTTATGGGGAGAATCACGAACCTTTCTTTGTACACTTGTTCCATCATATCATATACATCATTCCCCATGATCAACTGTTACTCTTTAATCATAGCTTCTTTTATAGCATTATTTTCTTCATCTTGAGTTATATCTTGTACCCATGGTGGTGTTCATCCTTCAAGGTGGATCTACCATTCTCTGAAGATCTTTCTTCCATCATGGTGTCTCTGACCCTGGGAGCTTCAGATTCATGTTTATTGGAGTGAATCTTGAATTGTCATCACTTGTTCTTCGGAACAAGTCTCATCCTTCTTTTCTTGTAGGAGGTTGTTCATGACCTTTCCTACAATTCAAATGTACCAGTTTCATGGTTAGAGATATTTCATAAAACATATGTATAACGACAAATTCTTATGCATCATGCAACTATTTAGTTAATACAACATTCATCCATATCTCACATAAACTTTCTAGATGCCTTCCATCTCTACCATGACATTATTGAGATTGTGCACTAATCCAATATGTCAGCAAAGAGGTTTGATAAGTAGCAATGGAGATTTGTATAGCACCATGAGCTACTTACCCATCACATGCATATTAGTAGTATACAGCCATTAATGCAAACAATCTATCATGCATAACACATCAATGAATATAATCAAAAGTATAACAAAACAATATCATGAAATGACAATTGAATGCTTATCTTTATTTGTTTCATGGGTATATTCCTTCTTGAGTCTTCAACTTTATCGTCTTCTTCATTCATGATATCATCGTTTCTTATCCAAATGCTGAGGTGGATAAGAAGTTCTTCAAGAGTTGAGATCTTCATATTCCTCATTGATTGAGGGATCTTCTTTGGAAGATGAGAGCTTGATCTTCAGAGACGAGATTCTTCTTCTTCCCAAAGTCTGCTGAAATTAATCAATTCCTTCTAGAACACATTCCTTGAATGAATGAATTCCATGATCCTGGGAGGCCATTCAAGGTGACCATCACCACTTCTGCATTCTTCACTTCTTCTTCAGCTGGTTTCTTAAGGTCATATTTTGATCTATGTTCTTCCCTTCAAATAGCTTGGTCAAGGAATCAAACCTCATCGATGTCTTTAGGGAAGACACTTGTATAAAAATTTGATTCGAGACTGAATCATCAATAATCTTCTGGGCTTTGACCAAGTTCTTCTTGTGAAAGGCTTCTAGCATCATCTCCCTCTGAAACTGGAACCTCTATGCTCATGAAGGTGTCCAATCCATTTTATTCAGAGAGATCATATACTTCTAGGCTTGGAAGTTGTCAAATTCACCAAGCTTATCATCAAGCTGATGTGATAGATCACTTTGAAATGAGAACCTCAAATGAACATAGCAAAGGATTAGATCTTACCGATTTGAGGTGTCTGTCCTGGTTCTGGAGTTGGCTGATCTAAGGTTTGTCACAGAAACCCTAATTTTTAAAACTTAGAATCTTTCAGATATGATTGGATAGACAGATAGATCTCTTCAAATGGAGCTTTCCAATGTATTCCATTTCTGAAAACAGTGGAGGGAAGCTCCCGGAACAGAAAGCCCTAATTTTCCAATTTCTTCTGCAGAAATTCATGTTACTGTTTCTGTGATATCTCCAACATTTATGCTCCTCTATGTCTAAAATTTTGTACTGAGGTAACCTCACATGTCCCTGATCCACCACCACAGGTTTCATCAGAATTGGTTTCACCATTTTGGATTTATGATCCTTTTCCCAAGGTGACCTGTTACAGGACTGTTCAGAATAGCGAAGTTGTACGGCATGCCACATGTCACTGGTTCATCTTCTGAGTCTGATATTCAGAACACTGAAATTAAATTTTGTTCCCTTTCTGTAACATCTTCAGGAATTCCATTTGGACCTTTGTAGCCCAAGATATTGCAATTCTCCCCAGGTGTCCTGTTTAGGGATGAATTCTAGAAGAGGCTGGAACCCT
Source organism: Pseudotsuga menziesii (assembly GCA_001517045.1). Taxonomy (NCBI): domain Eukaryota; kingdom Viridiplantae; phylum Streptophyta; class Pinopsida; order Pinales; family Pinaceae; genus Pseudotsuga; species Pseudotsuga menziesii. Next base: position 112,411 of record LPNX010066055.1, on the reverse strand, counting down.
AACTTGGAGAGAACATATCTCCTGAAATAAAACGAATCTGAGGATGAATTTTGGACAAAGTGTTCATCAGGATTTTATGTTCGGCCCCTGCAATTTTTAGCTCCTGATCCTTTGCCAATCTCGGAATATAGCGAATTTTCTAAAACGTAGCAGTTTTAGTATTTAGGGTTTTTCTAGCTCGGGGTCAAACTAGGGTTTGACTTTCCCGGAGATTCACCCAACCAAAAATATTGATCCAGGTCTCTAAACTTCAGTTTTTATGAGGAGAAAAATCCTATGCTGGTCTCACTCAAAAATTCCTCTCCTGTATAAAGCCCTAATTTCCACATCGAAAATTGAAAATGCTCGGAATCGAATTCCGCTTCGACAGAACGATGCACCCTTCAAAGGAGAGTCATCCTAGCCTTCTTTTGCTGATTGATTGTGGAGAGAGAACCAAAAAATAAGAAGCCCTAGCTTCTGTAACTTGTGAAAGCTGCCCTATTCAGGTTAGCTCTGATACCATGTTAAATTTTCATATGCTTAACTAAGACATCAGTATATCATTTCATTTTTCATAATAAAAGCATATAAAATAGGATCATTGAAAGAAACAGCATCACAAGAACAACACAGATTTATCCTGGGAAAACCCTTAAGGGAAAAACCTAGCAAAAGCTTCCTCAATATAGATGCCCCCAAAAGGGAAAAAAGGTAAAACCAACAAGGAGATCAAAAACCTGATTCTCCTCCTTCTCCAGCGACTCCTCTCCTCCACAAGTGCGCTATTCCAATTGAGTGTGTATATCACAAGTGAGGAGCACTACAACTCTATTTATATTCATCTGTTCACTTAAATTTTACTCAATTAACATGTCGGCTTAAGTTAACTCATGTAGGCTCGAGTTACACATGTAGGCTCAAGTAACCATACTGGGGTGTTGATGACCCACCTTTACAATTTGAGGGGACTATCTCATGACTCTTATTAGTTCTTCCGATTAGGAGCATCGGGGTACAATGAAATACAAATGGTTCTCCCGGTTGGACCATCGGGGACCACAAAAGATACATAAAGAATATTCTTCAAAGTTACAATATTTCAACATTAACTAGAGTCAAATTTCCCTTTTTATCCATGCAAACTCTTTAAGGAGCATTAAAAACCCCATGAACACCCTAAGTGGGTTGTAATTAGAATTATCCACCTAAATGATAGGAAAACATGATGAGAGGCTCATGCATGTGGTGTTCATCCAAAAAATGGCTCAACGCATGTACTAGCATCTCAAAATACATCTTAGAGTTAGTTAAGACCCTAAATAGTTCACTAGGAACCAATGTTTTACCCCCTCACTCCAACTACAGTAGATATTTCCTAAAACCAAGGAAACAATCTCAAAGTTATGGATGCACGTGCAACAACTAAAAATAGATGGTTAAGATCCCTATAAATAGAAGCTAGGAAATAAATAATAGTGAATGTCCATTGGATATTAGGAGGAAGCTTTAGGGTGGCTCGGAATGAAAAATTGGATGAATTGTAGATTCATGGACTCGTCAAACTATGACTTTGTTCCTAGGTGATAGAGTGATTCCATGGATCAGGTTTTTATTTTCTAATACTCACCCATAACCAAATCTAGGTGAAATAAATGCAAAAGAAAATATTTCGTGACAATTTGTAGGCAAGTTAGTTACCAATTTACACAAATTATTCTCTTACTAAATGGGTAATGAGGAAAAAAAATTGGGAAACCTCCACCAAGTAGAGAATATGAATGAGAGGCTAAGAATTCCACCATGAAGGAGCCTACAATCTCAAAGAATCTTGCCACTATGTGAATTTCTTCTTGGTAAAGGGATTTGTGAAGATGTATACAATCTTTTGTGAAATCCTCCTTCCCTTGGAATCAATGTGAGCCCAGTAAAGAGATACAAACACTTTGTAGTTCTTTAATATTGGTTATTTACCATTCCATGTTTCTAATGGATGGATCCCTTGAAGTCTGTATGTGGACCTTTATGAATTGTAGGAGCAAAAGATGTATATCTTGAGTTAATTTAAGAGACATACTTGAGATATTATTCAATGAAAACTTGATTTGTGACAAGTTATCCCGTAAATGTGTGAAGGGTTTGTCTTAGAACATTATTTTTAATACATTGATCCTTAACAAAGAATTGATCACCTCTTCTTCTGGGCTTGTAAAAGGATCTTCGTCAGGTGAATGGATGATCAGAACCAATGCATCTTCCAAAGTGGTAGGTTTTGTGTATGGATCATTGAAACAAATTATGTATTTGTATTCCAGGTGTTTGGAAGCTTCAAAGTATAGGATGCATGAGGATGAATTTGAAGTAGAAACTTCTACAAGTGCATGAAATATTCCATTCTTTGGTGTGGTATATTATTTTTTTGATTCTCCTCTTCTAACACTTTATCAAACCTCTCGTAACTATAATCCTACCCTCTGTGTGGGATCTTCCACCACTATGTACACAAATGTAGCCCCTTCTTATTCTTTCCATAACTAGGGCCTAAATATTCATATGCAACCCATGGATTTAGTTCTTTGTTTCCTTTGAATGGTGGTCTATGCTTTATCATCTTCTTGTTCCTATGATATTATGCATGTGCATGAAATTAAGATGACATTGGAAGGCTTATTTGCTTGAGATTATCTTGTTCTTTGATAAGGGATTACATAGAGTTGTCTAATCTAGTCATGCTCCAAGAAGAACCAAGTACCAATCTTATAGAATGGAAGGAGGAGACACACATACCATAGTCCAGTCCCAAATTTGATAGGATCGAGAGGATTAATTGATCATTATTCTTGTATATATTACACATCTTGATATGAATTAAAATGTACTTAAAATTGGTGAAGAACTCTTGTATGTATTCAAAATTAGTAGGTCTAATACTAATTAGTTATACCCCCAATTGATGGTCCCTCATCTCATCTTGTGTTACAAAAAGTGTGGATAGCTTGGTCCATATGTCATTTAAGTATTTATACTTCGATGTGACGAAGAGGATATGGGGATACTAACTATAAAGCAATATGAAGGCTTGATCCATTCGATTCAAGTATTTATACATGATCTCTACAACTAAATTTGGCTCTAATTGAGTTCCCATTATGATCATATCGAATAATCCATTACTTGACAAGGGAATCCTTACTCTTGATTTCCACTAAAAATAATCAAATGGAGTAAAAATTGTTGGGGAGATAGATCCATTCCAACTAATTCTCTTATGATGGCCCCTTCAACTTGTAATATGTCCTATTTGCCTAAAAGTCTATAGATTATCTCCTTTATAACCCTTGAAAATATCTGATACCATATAGAACATTGGAGAATAAATATATCAATTATAAACAAGAAAGTAGCACATTTGTAAGCAATCAACAATGTGACAAAATCATGCCATTAATGATCAACATAATAAAGAATGAGAAATAGATCTTTCAATAACACATTAAAATTTTGCATTCCATTTTCTGTACAATGAATGAGTGAGATATTATATATAGGAAATTTCAATAGGTATAGGAGGAAATTCAAGTCAATCATCTAATGCATGAGATCCTAGCTAGGATTAATTAGAGCCAAAATGACCTTTGTTAGCCATGTAAACTATCTAAGGTGAGTTAGCAATCCCATGACTACCCTAAGTGGGCCCTAAGTGTACTTATCAGTCTAAATTCTAGGAGTAACCAATGATAGGTCCATAGATGTGGTGTTCATCCCTTAAAAGGATAAAATAATGTGCTGGTATCTTATAGTAGCTCTTAGAGCCACCTGAAACTTTGAATAGTGGATTGGGCACCCATGTTTTACACACTAATTCTAATTGTGATGGATATTTCCTACAATCAGGAAAGAATCCTGAAATTATTAAATGCTTCCTCAATAACTAAAATATATGGTTATATCCATAAATGATAGTTGACATATAATTAGAAGTTTGATTCCCTTGGATCTTAGGAGGAAACCCTAGGGTGGTTGCAATGGCTATATTGGATGCAAGTTGGTCCAATAGACTCATGAGATCTTGACTTACATTCCTATGTGAGAAAGTAATTCCATGGAGAGGGTTATCATGCTCTAACATAACCATGCATTAATCAAGCATTCATTATGGGAGAGAATACTCCAATAAAAGTATATGGAAAGGGAGACATTTGACAACAGGAACAAAAGAATGGGAAGTTTCAAGATGTCCTTTGCATACCTTATTTTTCAAATAATATCCTTTCCATCTATCAAATCACTCACTTACGATCAATAAAGAAATTGAAGTTCACCAAATACTCATTTTCCATTTCTGACATGGATTATGGATCAAAAGTTGTAGTTGGGAAAGGAATCCGGAAATCAAAGGTGCATGTTTTATATAACTTTATGCCCAAATATCCTTCATCTATACTTACAATTCACTGTAATGATATGAGTAGGTTATTCATGAGAGTTTTGGTCACTTCAATCATTAATTGCATCAACTAAGAAAGGATAACATGGTGATAGGGATACATAACATCACATATACCAATGAAGTATGCTTAGGTTGCACACTTGGTTAGCGTCTTGAAGAAATATTTGAGGAAGGAAAGGAACAAAGAGACTCTTCCCTTCTTAAATTAGTCCATAATTTCATTATCATCCCATTCCCCCTCCCATCCATGAGTAGGTCCAATTATGTATTCACCTTTATTGATGACCAATCAAGACACACATGGGTATACTTCCTCCAAAAGAAAGATGATGTGTTCAAATTTCTCCAAAACTCAAAGCACTTGGAGAGAAGTAGTCAGGGGAGGTGATCGATATCCTACATACATAAAAAGGGGATGAGTTTGTAAATAAATATGTACAACATTTATTTTCAACAACTGAAAATGAGTTGCGACATATTGTTCTGTATACTCCACAATAAAATGGGGTTGGAGAAAGGATTAATAGAACATTCAAGGAAATGGCCACATGCATGTTACAATCCAATTAACTTGCTCTGAAGCTATGGGATGAGGTTATAAATTTTTCTAATTACATACAAAACAAAGTTCCTTATAAGATCTTGAAGGGGGTTACTCGATACAAAGAATGGAGTGGTAAAAAACTAGTGGTAAATAACTTTAGGGTGTTTGGACCCCATGCATGGCCTTGCATACCTTCCAAGAAAAGGAGGGCATTGGAACCACAAAGAGAAGAGTGCGTAATTGTAGGATATCAAGAATGGGTAAAGGGGTATAGCTTACAAAATCCTAAAACCAAAATTTTTTTCAATGAAAGAAGTGTGAAGTTTGAAGAAGTCTTTGTGCATGTTTCTACTCCTCTTTCCAATCCACCACTAGTCAAATTCATGATGATGTTTTCAATGATTTATTTGATTTCTCTAAATAAGAATGCAACTTTAGAGTTACATGAATAATACATTGAGGAGAATAAGACATTACTCTATATCTGACAATTGGATGTCATTGGGAAAATGAAACTCTTGATGTAGGAGGGTAACTAGTTGGTGATCATTTTTATGCACAACAAAACCACTCATAGTTTCATGATTCCCCACATACACTTGCATGCATGGATCCATTTCTACCCACACATTTCCATATGGTGTATACTATCAATCCTCAAACCCATGCATAAGCTTTTGGAAATCCACATTTTGGAGAAACCACAGGTGAGGAGTAGGACATGAACATTGGGTTGTTATAAAGAGGGTATTCAAGTATTTATAAGGTACTTCTCAATATCTCATTTTTTATCATAGTAAGTTTTTAGGGACATCACACTCAAAATACATATAGGGTTACGTGGATTTCAATTGGGTAAGGGATGTGGATAGAAGGATATCTAGTAGTGGCTATATGTTTCTACTATTTGTCAATCACAGTGGTTGAGTATATGGAAGCTTGTCATTCCTGTAAAGAGGTCACTTGGATTATGAAACTTTGTCTAGATGTAGGGATAAGGAATATATCTATTACAACTTAGTGTAATACTAATAGTGCCATTTGGTTGGCTATGAATATGAACTTTAATGCAAAGACAAAGTCCAATACCATTTCATCCAGGACATGGTAGAGGATGGAAAGGTGATACTAGAGAAAGTTAGACTTTGTAAAATGTTGCAATTCCTTTGACAAAACCTTTTTGTACAAGTAATTTAAGGTGGGGATGTAGCCTATCAACTTTAATCCCCCAAACATTTAGCTCATAGTATGATTCATACTTCCTTCTATTTTTCAAAGGTATATGGAAAATGCAAGAGTTAGAATATGCGTGTGATACACCTTTAGCATAGAATAAATGTTGAGTAGTGGTAAGAAATAAATGCAAATCACTCACAATGAATGCCAACATTAGTTAGTCAATTAATTCATGGTTGTTTCTAGCATGTCGAATTGAAAATCCATAAATGAGTTCTAGTTTGTTATACCTATTTATCGAATACTTAAGTTAGAGGAAAATATAATTTCCTTATATTCCTTATTTTGAGGTTTTCTTTTCTGAGCTTTTTTAAAAGGTGGTTAGTGATTGAATTTAGTGTTTTATTGAGAAAGTAGTATTATTTAATGATTTGTTGTTTCATTCATTTACTTGTAATTGTTATATTCTAATCACGTTCTTTCTTTTCGATTATTGTAAAAAACATTAACTATCTTTTCCAATGACCATTGAGATTTTCAAGTGAAAAGGACAATATATAGGCTAACAATTAACTTATTAAATTTATTTGCAATGATTAAGTTTTACATAAGAATAATTTAAAAAGTGTAAAATATGTAAAAAATGATGTGTTTCAAATTTTGGGCTTGTTTGAAAGGATTAACAAAATTAACTTGAGTGTAACAAGTGTACAATTGGGATTCATTTCATGGTCATATTATCTTGTTATGCTTAAATTTATCTTGATTAAGATTTAAATAAGCTTCAATTAAACAATGGTTAAAAAAAGAAGTTCTTTTATTTTATTTCATAAAAAATTTGTTTCTCTATTAAATAGCAATAATTTTATTTTTATATTAATTAGTTTAATATTTATGTTATACCATAAATTGATAACTATAATAACTTAATAATTAATTTAATGTTTATATTTTATTTAATAACTATCCCCACAAACTAAGTTGAGTTGTTAATTGCGCCTAAATGTAACTATACTAATACTTGTATAATCATACATTTCTTCAAATAAACGGTTTCTATAAAACAATAGCAAATGACCAGTTATATTATTAACATGATACAATCATGATTCCATAGTCGACTATGGAGAAAAGAACAACGCTGTTTATATTTTCTTAAAATTATGAAATACCGTAAAGTCTTTTTGAAAATATTAATTCGTATAGATATAATTTAAAATTTAATTTTAATAAATTTTCATTTATTAGTTATTAATGATTTTATTTTTTTATTTTAGAATTAAAAATTCAAATCCTAATACATTAATTTTTCTTTAGATTAAATGAATTTATTTTAGTTTAAAATATCTATCTTTTAAAAATTAAAAATGATAAAATATATCACAATTTTTTTTAAAATTATTTAAAAAATATATAATTTCAATAAGACATTAATCAGTGTGATGATG
>LPNX010066055.1:89814-97314 GCA_001517045.1 Pseudotsuga menziesii | reverse complement strand
ACATCATCATCACCATTATCAACATGATCATCATCATCTTCATCATCTTCATCTCCATCATCATCATCATCAACATCATCATCATCAACATCATCATCAATTTCACTAGAGGGACCTTTAGGGGCCATCAAGTGTTATGTGGAAAAAAAGGTAAACCAATAATATTAATGATAATAAATAAACAAATAATAATAATAATAATAGTAAGAACAAGTAATTCACCAAGTAATATATAAGTAACATTAAAAAAAGAGCTTAAGGATGACATTTCTTTAAGGGGGAATGTATGTAATAAACCACATTAAGAAGAATAAATACATAAACTAGAGTAATAAGAATGATGAGAATGGAACTAAAGTAATCATAATAAAACTTAATAATAAATAAATTAAGAAATCTTTAAGAAATTAAGAAACCCTTAGCCGTGCACCCACCCCATTAATTGTGCTTAAACATATCGCGTGCGCATTTTGGTTATACAAATTGCGTACGCGTTTTGACTCTATATAACGCGTGCATGTTTTGGGACTGTTAAAACAGTGAATTGTCTTTGTCCGAGAGCAACTTCACTCTGTTTTTATGAAAATTCCGATTAGCACGCATTTTTTTTCAAGAGCACGAGCCTGCCTGTGGAAATACTCACAATTTACACATTCTCCATCATTCTTTTTGTTATGTAGGTGCAGCATTGAGGACATCTTTCATGGTTGAGGAGCACACAGGATAAGATATCAAGCTTCAATGTCATTTCATGGTGATGGTGGATATAACTTTCATTTGCTTATTATTCAAGAGAACCAAAGGTAAATTTTCCTATTCATTGGGAAATATGAACAATTGAGAAGGAAGATTGAAGTACCTCGAAGGATCAATAGTTATAAAGCAAGTTAAAGGTTTGAAATCTTGTAAGTGAGGAGCAACAAAAACAAACTATATTGACATTGATCATTGTGGTGATGGGGAATGTACGTAGCTGAGGAAGAAAATGAACAAGGAAGAAGAGACCTCAAGAAGTCATCGAAGAAGAGAAAGAAAATAAAAGAATAGACATGATGAATCGGAGGATTTCTTTGGAAACTAATCAAAATCCAATTATAGAGGATATGGAAGTTCATCCTATTAATCCAGGACAAGAAAAAAGGAAGCATTCACTAGAGGGACCTTCAATTTCCACAATAGTTGTTGAACAAGCACCCCATGGAAGTATTCAAGAAGCAAAATGTAGGTGCTCATTAGGGGATGTTTCAAATCCCACATCAAGTCAAAGTGATAAGTTACCATCTCAAGACAAATCTCATGAAGAGGCGTTGTACGTGGAGCCTATTGTTGAAAAGGCGTTGGACATGGAGCCTACTATTGAAGAAGAAAATATTAACCGGACCATTGATGAGGATGTTGGACTTCCACCATCCAACTACCAGGAAGAGAGTGAAGGACAACAAGTTGCTACTGAAATGCCAAAGCATATTGTTGATGCACTAGATGATAGAAATCCAACCCCCTTATCTCCATTAGAAAGCACACTTCGAAGAACTCCGAAGCATATACAAGTTGATGAAGGACTCCTCATTTCCATTGAAGGTACGCTATCTAAACGTAGTATTGCTTATCAAACTCAACATATACTAAATAAATATTTTGTTTCTAAATGTGATGGAGATAAATGTAGATTATTTTTATCATTGTTAAAATCTAGGGGCATGAATATTGTTAGGAAAGCCTTCTGGACCAAGTTCTCATATAGTTAAAAGCTTAGTAGATGCCTTTGGTAAAATTGTTAAGAACACACGGTCAAAGGACCGCAATGCAGCTCATCGTGTGTTGTCACAAGCAACTGTAAATAAGAACACCAGGGTCCTTCATTTTCTCAAGCCTACATCTAAACTAGTTAATTTGAATGTAAAAACCCTCCATAGGTATTCTATTAGAAGAGAACATCTTGACACAACCGCCCAAACATATTTTTGGGCCTTTATTGGTCGGTTGCCACGTCATGACATGAAGCTAGTTGATGCAGTAAAGGGACTAGTGCAAAGTTTTTGGCATGATCACACAAGGCCTTCTTCAAACCGGAAGGATGTACTAAAACTGAGAAGGGGTTCAAAGGACCGTGAACCACATATTAAGCATCTTCTTGATATAACACAGACAAAACTATACGAGAAATTTAGGAATGAACATAGACAATTGAATTTGGGGCAAAGATCTTTTGAGAAATGTAAGCCTTGGTATGTTAGAATAAATACTCTTTGTAACATTTGTTGTTGTAGATACCATGTAGAATATGAATATTACTATGAAACATTTTTGTACATTCGTCATGTGTTGCATACTAACCATGTGCAGGATTGCTCCTTGACAATACCACCGACCTCATCAAGAGAATTCATTCATAGTATCATGTGCAATAGGCCTGAGGGGCAAACTTACTATGCAAAATCCTGTTTGGATGGAACTTGCTCCAACTGTGCTGGAATGGCATTATTGAGCCAATGTATGCACGAGATTGGAGACAATGAATTTGGGAATATGGTTATAGACATGAAAAGTTTCAAATATATCAGCTATGAAATAGTCCCAGGGAAAGAAAGCAAAAAAATACAATTGGTGACATTTCAGGTACATGCATTTAACTATAAATTTATGTTTGAATAGTTGCATTTCATTCCTTACTTACAAAAAAACCTGATATTGAGATCATTTTGTGTCAATAGGTACAAGTTAGTGTCTTCGTCAAGGAATTTATTGAAAAGACACATCAATATGTTCAGCATGTCCACTTGGCACGATGACAAGATGAGCAGTTTAGAATATGCAGAGATACATTTCCTCGTGGTACTATACTTTCAGTTGTTGATTTTTCCTAGAAATACACTGCAACCTCAAAATGAGATCCAAAGTCAGTATTATCACTCTTAGCATGTTTCCTTGATGGTGCATATCACATATACGCATGGCCCAAATAGTAGTGAAGAGCAAAGCGAAATTCTAAAGGAATATCACTTCTACATAAGTGATGATAGGTGCCATGACTTCCACTATGTACGTCATTGCTTCATCATGTTATATGATCATTTGAAGGGCAAGAACATATAGATGGATCGACACTGGATTTGGTCTGATGGATGTGTTGGTCAGTTAAAAAATGCATGCATATTTCAATGGTTGTGTTCATTGCATAAAAACTACAAAGTTCCACATATGTGGAACAATTTTGAGACTGGGCATGGTAAAGGAGAGCATGATGGAGCTGGAGCATGTGTCAAAACAGCCCTACGAAGAGAGGAATTGAAATTATCTACAATATCTACTATTCGAAATGCTCAATCTATAGTCAGGTGGTGCACGTCAGTAATGGGAGATGAATCAGCTATGCGAGTAGAATCCACAAGAAAGAGACATGTGGAGAGATTTTTTGGGGAGGTGGTAGACATAGATCGTTCACATGCATGGGAATGCAAGACTGTTCCTGGGACTCGTGGCTTTCATTTGGTTCGAAGTTCTGATAACCCAGTATTTGAAATTTGGACCAGAAAACTCGCTTGTTTTTGCCTGCCTTGTTGTGATGGTGATTGGGATGTGTGTGAATCATTGGATTGGGTTGATGGATGGGATTGCATATCACTTCCACTTGATCAACGTGCAATTGTTGAGTTAACTCCATTGGAAGAAGACCAATCGTCTATTTCTATAGATTTTGATCATGTATTAGACCTTGTACAACCTGGTATGATGCATTTCCTTAACATTTTTTTGTTAAATTTACGTAGTCTTGAAACTCACATTAATGGCCTTGTATCACACCGAAAATATTTGATCATATACCTACAATCATACTATGCAGGACACATATACGCAGTGGTTTCCTCAAAAGATAGTGAATGGGGTGGTGATTACTGGTTGGCATGTTGTATAGAGAGAAAGAAAACCCTCATTATGTCCATGACTGATGTTAAAAACAACCACTTCCCATTGGGTCTATGGTTGTTAAAGGTGAATACCTTACACATGACAACAATGCAAGAAAGAATGGTGGATATGTTTACAGGAATTACAAACCAGGTGCAAGTGTGTATCACTTTACCAACTTAATCATTGGTACAAACCTCCAGGTATGAACAATGCCTAGCCAAAATTCATCGAAGGTACGCTACTTCTTACTGGATACAGAGCACGAGGGACTACTGGAGACCATCATTATAAGAGATGATCCGGAGGGCTTGGTTGTATGATAATTGGTGGGATCTAGTATGATGAGGTATGTATCATAATTTTAATTTCCCCATGTATGTTTCTTATGAATATGTCAATTTTGTGTTCTTGATATGCAAAATTTTCCATAATGTTGTTTATAAATATGCCAAAAGTTCTCTTGTATGTCAAGTTAATGAACATGCCAAATTTTACATATGATCAATAAACCATATATATCAATCATATGAACATTTGAAGATCTCATTCACAGGATATACATAACATTAGAATACATACATGTACCCAGTGTAGGTCATACCTATCAAAGTTCTTTGTAGGCTCTCTTACAGGACTAAAACCCTAATTTTTTAAGTAGGTAATATTGTCAATGTTTTTAGCCGATATATACAACTAGGATGATGGAAACAAGATGCCGCAATGATAAACTTATGTTTTAAGGCTTGTATAATTTCCTTCTTAACAACTCACCTCTTATACCCACATGTCCATTGCCAAAGGGGTAGTGCCTAGTAGTGTTGGAATTTCATCTCATTTTTTTATTATTGAGAAGTTTAATTTCTACTTAAAAGATAATAAAAGATAATAAGAGATTTATTTAACTTTGTTTTTAGTTGATTATGTTTTTTTGAACATTGAAAGTGGAAGAAAATAACCTACTAATATTGACACAAACAACTCAAAAGTAACATGCTTCAACATTATGCATATGAAGTATTCAAAAGTAACATGCGCTAACATTATGCATGTGAAGTAGGTAAACATCATGCATGTGAAGTAGGTAAACATCATGCATGTGAAGATATTAAGTGATAAACTTAATAAAAAAACAAAATTTGGAACCTCTCATGCTTTCGAAAGGTTAATGTTTTATATGCATAATAGAAAATTTTGGGAGGTTGACATGTTGGGTCATTGGTGTACTTGAAATTGTGATATTTTAATTTTCAATTAAAAGATGTGATTTTATTAAGGAGTTTAATTTCCAATTAAAAGATAACAATAAACTCATTTCCTCATGTTTCTCATTGATCATGTATTATAAAAATCCTGAAACAAAACAACATACTAGCAATGACAGCTTGACAACTCAAAAGTAACATTAAGTTGTTGATACACAGAAAGCCACAAACGGTGGGGATTTGGTTGGCATTGCCATATTTCCCATGCCTAAACATGCTAGCAAGAGTTGACAGAATTCAAAATTGTGCCTCCGTGAGGTTTTTTGCGCACTGAGCCCAAGTCCACCAGGTGTCCCTGAACGATATCTGGAGGTGACCTACAACTCGCCATAGATTGATGCTTGGGCCTCCGATCGACGAACCGTCGATTCCGTTGGATTCATGACATGGGAATTTATCTAGGGGGGGGCCTCTCCCTCCTGTCCATTTCCCGATGACCTCCATCTATGGTGGTTTTTGAAGCTAGGGTTTCACTCAGTAGGGGACAATGCAGTCACGCCAACGAGGGACAAAGATGGAAAGCCACAGATGGTGGGGATGCGTTTGGCGTTGCCATATTTCCTATGCCCAAAAATGCTAGTAGGATTTGATGGAATTCAAAATTTTCGCTCCATGAGGTTTTTTGCACATTGGGCCCAAGTCCACCAGGTGTCCCTGAACGGTATCTGGAGGTGACCTACAACTCGCCATAGATCGATTCTCAGGCCTCCGATCGATGAACTGTCGATTCCGTTGGATTCGCGACGTGGGATTTTAGCAGGGGGGGTCTCTCCCTCCTGTCCATTTCTCGATGACCTCCGTCTACGGTGGTTTCTGAAGCTAGGGTTTTGCTCAGTAAGGGACAATGCAGTCACGCCAACGAGGGCCAAAGCTGGAAAGCCACGGATGGTGGGGATGCAGTTGGCATTGCCATGCTTCCCATGCCCAAACACGCTAGCAGGAGTTGATGGAATTCAAAATTGCCGCTCCGTGAGGTTTTTTGCGCACCGGGCCTAAGTCCAGTAGGTGTCCCTGAACGGTATCTGGAGGTGACCTGCAACTCACCATAGATCGATGCTCGGGCCTCCGATTGATGAACCGTCGATTCCGTTGGATTTGTGACATGGGATTTTAGCTAGGGTGGGGGATCTCCCTCCTTTCCATTTCTCTATGACCTCCATCTATGATGGTTTCTGAAGCTAGGGTTTCGCTCAGTAGGGGACAATGTAGTCACGCTAACGAGGGCCAAATCTGGAAAGCCATAGATGGTGGGGATGCGGTTGGCGTTTCCATATTTCCCATGCCCAAACATGCTAGCAGGAGTTGACGGAATTCAAAATTGCCGCTCCGTGAGGTTTTTTGCACACCGGGCCCAAGTCCACCAAGTGTCCCTGAACGGTATCTGGAGGTGACCTACAACTCGCCATAGATCGATGCTCGGGCCTCCGATCGATGAACCATTGATTCCGTTGGATTCGTGACGTGGGATTTTAGCTAGGAGGGGGCCTCTCCCTCTTGTCTATTGCCTGATGACCTCCATCTATGGTGGTTTCTGAAGCTAGGGTTTCACTCAGTAGGTTACAATGCAGTCACGCCAATGAGGGCCAAACCTGGAAAGCCACGGATGGTGGGGATATGGTTGGCATTGCCATATTTCCCATGCCCAAACACTCTAGCAGGAGTTGACAGAATTCAAAATTTCCGCTCCATGAGGTTTTTTGTGCACTGGGCCCAAGTCCACCAGGTGTCCCTGAACGTTATATGGAGGTGACCTGCAACTCTCCATATATCAATGCCCGGGCCTCCGATCGATGAACCATCGATTCCGTTGGATTCGTGACGTGGAATTTTATCTAGGGGGGCCTCTCTCCCTCCTATCCATTGCCCGATGACCTCCGTCTACGGTGGTTTCTGAAGCTAGGGTTTCGCTCAGTAGGGGACAATGCAGTCACGCCAATGAGGGCCAAAGCTGGAAAGCCATGGATGGTGGGGATGTAGTTGGCGTTGCCATATTTCCCATGCCCAAACACGCTAGCAGGACATGGGATTTTAGCTAGGGGATGGCCTCTCCCTCCTGTCCATTGCCCAGTGACCTCCGTCTACGATGGTTTCTGAAGCTAGGGTTTTGCTCAGTAGGGACAATGCAGTCACGCCAATGAGAGCCAAAGCTGGACAATGCATTTCATGCCAACGAAGGCCAAACTTGGAAAACCCTATCCCTAATTAGGGTGTATTGTTTAACATGCATGGCCCATAACAATAACCATACCAAGGAAACCCTAATCCTAACCCTAATCTTATCTTATTGTCACAACTCAATTTAGAATCAATCTAATGTCGAATTGAA
>LPNX010066055.1:36781-89589 GCA_001517045.1 Pseudotsuga menziesii | reverse complement strand
ACAAGAACATGTGGAAACCAAAGAACAAATTCAAAGTGAAATGTATCATTCATTTATAACTGAAATGTCAATGTACATGTCTCCAAAAGTACATATATATGCAAAAGTATCCAAAAGTAACCAGAAGTACATGTGTCTCCACAACTATCCAAGACTATCCAAGCCACATGTACATGTAAGTGAAATGTCAATGTACATGTCTCCAAAAGTACATGTATCCAAAACTATCCAAGCCACATGTACATGTATCGAAATGTACATATCCCATAAGACACATCAAAACTCAAGCTTCCTCTTGTTCTTTCTCGAGGGTGATCCTGTAGGCACAACTGTAGGACCAGTGTGCATCTCTGAATCCTACAAATTAAATATCAATTGTTAAATTCAACTAACTATGTACTAATACATTAGCTCAATAAAATGCCATATCTAAATTAACTCAAAAATTATGAAAATGTTAATGGACATTGCATGAAACAATTATTCATTAATGGACATCTTACCTCAGTGAGAGACTGTGACAAAGGAGATCGTGTTTCTTGTGTAGCAGATGGAGCTGTTGGTTGAACATGAAGGATGGTCGCATCCATGGTCGAACCAAAGGGGGCAGGAACTGGTGGTGGTGCTGGTGGCTACAATTACCAAATCTTGAAATAGTTAGAAATGTGCATGCATATACAATAGACAACAATAACACACTATGTCTATATCATGTTTAAATAGTTGTAACTCGGTGTGGCTTGTTGTTATTACAGATACCACATTGACTGTTGCATCAATAACTCTTGCTGCTGGTGGCTACAATCACCAAATGTTGAAATAGTTAGACATGCATGAATAAACATATGCCAACAATAATAGACTATGTAACGATCATGTTGAAATAGTTGTACCTCTGTGTGACTTGTTGCCATTGTAGATACAGCACTGACTACTGCATCAACCATCCCTGCAAGGTTTTCAATAGTAAACTTTGGCTCTTGATGCAATAAACATGCAAATCAAACATTAACAAAACATTTTATGCACTGGATTTCAAGTTAACCAAGAAATATCATCGAAGGATATACAAATTATCATGGTATCTGTATCTCCATGGTCGTGGACAACTTGACTCTTTCTAGGAGTAGGCCATCTCATATACACTTGACCCTTGTTCACATATGGCCTATGAGGAGATACAAATCCAGGAAATGGTCCAGGTGTGTCAGTTGGTGCCTATAGTCAACAAGAGTTCATGTAGTTAGACATGCATGATTCAACAAACATACATGTATTTAAAAAATGACATTTTTTAAATGTTTAAAATGTTTACCTCCATCACTGCTTTCCCTCGTGAAGGATCTGGCATCTGCCCAGATATTTCCTCGGTCGATACGACCATGGATCCTACCTCCATCACTGCTTTCCCCCGTGAAGGATCTGGCATCTACAAGTTTAATAATTGTAAATATTAGACCGTAGATAACATTAGTGAACTAACATGTACAGTATGTGGAAATTAACAAATTAACAAGTATTAAAAGACTGAAATTTTAAAATGTTTACCTCAGTGTGAGATACGGCAATGGGTGCTATAGGAATCTCTCCACCAACCAAGGGATCAGTGGATGGAATTTCATGCCCCTGTGTAGAGTGTGGAACATGAAACTCTAGGGCTGCCGGCATAAAGCATCAACTGCAAGTTCACAAAATTAATATATTAGCTCAAACTATACATATGTGTACAAAGAGGAAAATAAATGAAGAATTTATTACAATTAACCATATACATACATCACTCAAAAACACACTAAAGATAACATCTGACAAAAGACCATAGCATGGACGACCACACGATGTGCACTCGTGAGGCTCAAAAGTAGGCTGGGAATGTGTTGATGGTGCTGCACTAGTAGATGGTCCTGCAGTAGATGGGGGTACTGCACTATTGGGTGGTACTGCACTAGAATATGGTCCTGCACCATGACGACCTGGTGTATGTACCACACCAGGGACAGATCTCCCTTCCTCACCCATATGTTGAACCATAGTGCTATGGCGAACAACGGCCCGTGCCAAATTCAAAAATGCATCATGTGTCTGTGGAATAACATGATGTACAAGTGGGACATCTGGCCCAGGCAACTGCCTGTGAGGTGCAGTGATAGGGCAATCAACATCTCAAAGCCTGGCATTGGGTCGATTTTGGGGCATCCCCCCACCGATCCCCTAAAACGCCAATATATCAAAATAGTTTACGTTTTTACCCAAAACGAACTCTACATACATCTTTCGAAGGAAATACAAGGGGATTTCCCTGTTGTTGTGTGGTGGCATATCAAAAACCATATACCATCTGTCCATCCAGTTATCAACAAATGGTTGATATGTGCACCACTTGATAGAGATATGTGGCCTATTTGCATTTGGGATTTCCCCCATGCGAGGGTCCCTAAACAATGAAAATATATGCTCTTTGGTGATTTTCAACTTTTTTATTGCACTGTAGCTAATCCCATCAGCGTACTCACGTCTTTTTCTTTCTCTATATGAAGTAATATCATATAGTATGTTGCTTGACAATGTAATAGGCTCAACAATTTCATCCAAAGTGGATGCAAGTGAATGTCGAATCCTATCACCACCACTAAAAGCAGTACTGAGACCTCTCAACTGGGCAAGCTCAATCAATATTTCAACATTGGTGTCCATAGCCGCAACTGCAATAAAAAAATCAATAAGGAAATCATTATAAATGTATACATGGTATATAATGACATCTCTTCAAAATTGAAAATGTAAATAAAGGAAAACTCAAGTTACAAGCAATTTAATGGCATTCACTTACATACATTTAAAACTTAAAATTAAACATTTAACAATTAAATAGTGAGTTTCGTTCAACTTCTTTCTAGAAGTTAAGGCACTTCTTCACCCTCATTGGTGACTTTTCCATGCACACTTGGGTTAAAACTTCTTTGAATTTAGGAGTGCTATTTTGACATGTTTTGGCCTTTACGTCCCTTGGATATGTAAAAGAAAGGGGCAAGGGACTATTAGGACATGTGAGGCAAGAAAAGGGGTGATACAGGGCTTCCACCATATCCTTTAAATATAATTGACTCGATCATGGTTGGGAACACTCTCACGATGCACTCTAGGTAGTTCATGGGTGTTCACCATTTCCATTGTTGTATAACCATGGAAACCATCCAAAAGTTACATGGAAAATGGAGAATTTGTGGACTGGACTACAATTGGTTGTAGATGAGCTTAGAGACTCGACATGTAGAAATATATTACCCATTGCTTTTGCTATTTTAAAAAATGGTTGATAAACCTAGTGATGCAGGGGCATAGACTGTTTGAGTAAAGTCATTTATGTCTTTGCTAGATCTAGGGATATGGGTAGTCAAATGTCAGAAAGCTGACATTATGTAAAAAACCAATCCACATTTCAGGCATACGATGTATGGAGTGGTCACCTTTCCTCAACATTTCGTGGTGATTATGACTTTATAAATTGTTGTTCATTCAACTCTCAGGATCAAGTAGATCTCTTGAATTAAATGTTGTTGTGAGATTTTATAGCTTATAAACTTACTCCAGTTGTTGTATATGACCCTATGTATCTCTGGGACATTCAGAATGAATAGGTCGATGGATTCACATGGTATTGTTGAGTATTGATATTCTTCTAGAAATTACAATCCCTTTATATAGTCATATGTGTTTTATATTGTGTCAAAGGATTGTTAAATATGGAATTTTGATTAAGATGAGGGTCCAACTTGCATATTTTGATCACAATTTCCTCTTTCTTCCATTTTGATGATTATATTGGTTGTTACATTTGGATCCCTCATTCACTATGTATCTTAAAATGGTGGCATTCACCTATCTATGAAAATAATTTCTAAATTTTATTGCACTTTGTGTTAATTCCAGCACAATCATTGCATTTGAAGGTTTGACTATGCATGTTACAGGTGGGCACTCTCACTAGTATCCCAATTCAAACTTTGCATTGTCCATCAAATTCTATGCAAGTTGGGATTATACTTGTGTTTGTTTTATATATTTCTATCCTCTTGGAACATTGAATATCTATTAGACATGATGTTTTTGATTCTTATAGCCTCTTTTAGTTTGAATCCATCAAACATTAGCTTGGGAGTTGTTGGGTTGATTATTCTATTAAAAAACACAATTATAGGTTAAAAATTAACAAAAAAAAGAATGCTTTGGGTGATTGAATTACCTTGTTGGATGACAATTCACCAGTGGAATCTCCTCCCCTCAACCTAAATCAGCTCCTCCAACAATCCCAAGCAGTTAACTTGCTCCAAAACGCTCCAATTGGTCGTCGTTTTTGCGTTTCTGATAGGTAAAATGGGCCGCGGGTTTCGGGCCTGTGTATATAAATTATTTTTTGTTTTCCAAATCGCATACGCATTTTATAACTACAGATCGCGAGTGCGTTTTGTAGTTATATAACACGTATGCGATATGGTTTCCTATCCTACATGTCCCATGACATGTCAGGCTCGGGTTGAACCATAGCAAGTGCTATGTAGCAGAAACGCGTTGTATTTTTTGGTAACGTGATCGTGTTTTTGAAAACTAGGATTGCATCTAAAAGGTCCCTCATCTTCTTGCATTGCCCCATAATACATATTCATTTAATTTTGAGATTATAAGTTATAAACCACATCTAATATTCCTCCAAGTTTCTCTAGAAATGTTGCACCCTCATACTTCACAACCATACATGATAACATGGATGACAAGAGTTTCAAAGAGGAACTTTTATCCCACATGACCAGAATGACTAATTTACAGTTATTTTCAAAACCAAAATAAGCTTTCCACCCTCCATTAATCATTTTCTCAATGCTATAGTTCCAATTGAGCTTGTGATGAATATTAGTTTTGAGATACTTGTAAGAAGTCACTTCCTCTAGATTTCTATTATCATAAATAAAATTTGCATAGGTGTCTTTCTTAGGTTTTGTAATCATGATTTTGTCTTGTTGGTGTTAAGATTAATACCCATATTAGAGAAAAAATACTTAAGAATTATTAAATGCTTATGGAGATCAACCAGATGTCTTTCCATAAGAACAATATCATCATCATAAAGTAGGAGGATGATAGTTATCCCAATGAAGATTGTACCAGCGCAACCTGCTTCTTCTAAACATTTTTCTAGCTTATCAAAGTAAATGCCAAAAAAAGTAGGGGAGAGGGGGAAGCCTTGTTTAACTCCAACATTACAATGTATATCTGTTGTCCACCCCTCATTATTCTTAAACTTGGAAATGAGCTTTTCGTATAACCTTGTTGTGCCAGCTTTCAACTCAAAAGGAATCTTAAGCTTCTCTAGCCTATTCCACAGGTTATTTCTAAACACTGTATCAAAAGCTTTTCTAAAATCCACAAAGCAACAAAATAGGTTAGGCTTATTATTACAACACTCTTCTGCAATGATCCTAAGTGTAATGAGGTGGTTCGTGGTTGAATGATTCCTTCTAAAATCTGCTTGGCCTTTATCTCACTTACCTTCAATTTCTAGCCATTCATTGATCCTCTTTTCTAAGATAATACCATATAACTTAGATAAGAGAGGACTAATCATAATAGTCTGATAATTAGAGGGGTCACCACTTTTGAAAATACAAATAATGAGGCTTTGAGTCCAAGGTGTAGGAAACCAGAGTTTGTGGATGCCCGAGATGAGAATAGGCCCTCCATTTTTTAAGATTTCCGCTTGGTAGCCTCAATGTCTTTGGATTGTCCATTTGTTAAAAACACTTAATCCTAAAATCTGTGTCTTCTAGCGAGAAAACTTCTAAGAGGGGTTTGAATGCTATCTAATTCATTTACATAAATAACGAAACAAAACGAAAATGAAATTAGTCACATGGCTTTGAAATCTTTATTTAAAACTCGTTTAATTTTACATTACAACTATTCTTTCAGTTTTTTTAACGAAGGAACTGCTCCACAATTACACAACGATAACAAACATTAACACCAAATATTGAAATTAAAAATTATATCCTAAAAACAATTGATCTTTCTTTCTTTTGTTCTTTTTCAATGCTATTTCCCAGATACCATTTTGTTTATTGTTTCCACCTATCTTGATTGAGATCTAACGTATTATAATAAATAATATTTGCGAGATACCATTATGTTTATTATTTTCATCTATCTTCATTGGGATCCAACATTTATTAAGTTTAGTAAACCATTTTTGTATTAAAGTTATGCTTATAGAGTTTTTAAACAGGGATGCTTTTGGATGAAAATATAAAGTTTTATTAGAGAAGCCCATTTTTACCCTCTTGGTGGAAGGAAAGTGTAGTCTTTTTCAAAAAAATAAATAAATAATTTGAAAATAAAATTAGGGATGTATGTATGTGTATTTATAATGAAGCTTTTATTTTCTTTATTTTATAAAAATAAAAAATAAGAATGCATGCAAGAGTGTGTTGGAAAGAAAAGTGTATTGGATTTTATTCTTTTTGATGCTTTGTATTTTAGTGTGAAAAGTTTGTGGATTTGATTTCTCTATGTGAGCTTTGTAATGTAAAAGAAAAGTTAGATGAATCTATTACTAATATATTTAGGACTTAGTTTTCTATATGTTTCGATAAATTTAATTTTGTATAATTGATTAAAATTATTAATTAACACAATTTCATTACACATATATAAATGTTTAGATATTATCTCATATTTTGGACTTCTTTGAGCTCATCAACAAGATTAACTTGAGTGTAACAAGTGTAATGCTCATTTTAATTAAGATTTAAATAAGCTTCAGTTAAAGGGTGGTGAATGTTGATAGAAACAAATAGCCACAACTAACTACTTAATTTTGATCAAGATAAATGGTTGTTAAACAAATGTTAAAATATATGATTTTATATCCATTACTCATACTTAACAAATTGTTACCAGCTTCTTTAACCACCCTTTAATTAAAATTCATTAAATCTTAATCAAAATGCATTTAAACATAAAGGCACAAAATAGAACTACCATGAAATGAATATCTGTTATACATTTGCTAAACTTCACTTAATCTTTTAATCAACTCAACCTATTGGTATTTGCGGGCCCCTTGACTTATGCCTATGCTATTAAATAATATAATTACTATTTTACTTCCAATTTTAAAACCATCTATGAAAAAATATATTCTAAATAGACGGAAGATCTTTTAACGACCAACCAAACACAATTGAAAAAATCACGCCCTGAGCAATATTATGCTATTATATTTATGAACATCATGACCATCTGAGTTAACTGTCAAAATTCTGCGACATGGTAGCCCAAACTCTTTAAATTAGAGTAATAACGATTTTGTAATGCTGAAAATCATACAAATAAGGTGGAAAGACTGGAGGCATAGTAAAGCTCCAGTATTCCGTTTATTAAATACTGAAATCTAACGTTTGCATTTTTCATTTCTTTTATTGACCTAGAAGGATAATGGAGGAGAAACAGTACTATGGCTCCATTAACCAACCAGAGTAGATAGAAGATATCAAATAGTCTTTCACAACCTCCTAGGGTTTCGTCCGATAAACGATCCTGCAAAATGTCATAAACTGAGATTAAAAGATGGTGGATTAAGTGAGAACTAGCGGGCATAAAGAAAAGAAAATTAGGTTAAACAGTAGAGTAGTGAACTTACCTGGAGCAGTCAATATGCTTGCTTATAGTGAAGGGGAACCTTAAACCACAGCGAGATGGAAGATTCTGAAGACAGGTGCCGTTGAGATTGTAATGAATGGCTTCGTTCTTTAGACAGGTGCACACCTCTCGGGTTTTAGCTATGGTGGTGGCGTAGGCATAGATGCTCTGAAGTCCTTGGCAACAAGAGCCGCCAACCAGTGGAACTGGCGTTCCCTTCGTCAGATACGCCGCGCAAGATGTGATCCGCTTAGTGACGGTGTTGCAGTCAGCTGCAACCCAAACTGCTTGCTGGAGGAACACTCCCATGCATACCAAAATGCAAACACTGGTCATGACTGAGCCACTCATGCTCCATGACTTATTCTCAGCCATGCTCAATATAAAATAAGGAAAACAAGAACTATGCTGAATACAAAATAAGGAATCAAGAACTATGCTGAATATAAAATAAAGAAATCAAGAACTATTTGATACTTTTTATGATGGGAACTCATTGATGGTTCAAGCTGATTTATAGGTGCGGTGTTTTCGCTTGTTTGTTTGTTGGGTCACGCAGAATATGCTCGTCTTCTAACTACCATGTTCATTGCTCAATTTCGCGTGAATCGGGTTGTTGGAATATCAAATTCCCACACAAATGGCATTTCCACAAAACAGAAAAACCATTGTTAGCCATATTTTAGGTTTTTCATTTAAACAAAAGTTATTACGCCATGATAAGCCAGATCCTCCATGACCCTGCTGGCTTAAGAGAAATACGGTTTCCTCTTAAGCTCGAATATTTATAGAATTTAATGATCCCTGCTCTGGAAACTTAATTGACGTAAGACCACACAACTATATGGCAGCGACATGGAAATAGAGATGCGGAAAGATATATGGGTAGGTTGAATCAACTCTAAATAAATATTTAAGTTATTGTGATATAGACGATTTTTCTCTTCATGTATTAGGCCAATAAACAAACTCACTATCAAGTTGCACAAGTTGTGAGAAGTCATTGAGCGAGAAGGGAACCATTGGCGAGCACAACGACATAGACTTATGGAAGAAAATACGACATAGACTTATGAAAGAAAATATCAATGAAAAAAAGGAGAAGGGAGGAAGTAAGGGGGTGAAAGTGAAAGTCGAAACATGAACAAGGAAGCTAGTTAGTAAAGTTACTTAAATAGCCCCCCCAAAAATCTAATTATAGAGTCTTGGGAAGCTTTATTTTTTATCAAACTTTGGTATTATTAAGCACGAAGGGTTATAGCTACATAGAAGAGCTTTATATAGGGTTAATCGATACATAGATTATTATTATTATTATTAAGCATGAGGGGTTATAGCTACATAGAAGAGGTTCATAAAGGGTTATTGATACATAGAAAAAGTAGATCATTTTTTTTTAACATCAAAAGGGGTTATAGTTACATAGAAGAAGGTTCATGAGGGGGTTATAGCTGCATAGAAGAAGGTTCTCACTCTCAAAAGCTAGCATCTATTTAGAAAATTATGTATGATGTAGCATGCTAAAAGATCATGAAGATTATTAATGGAAACAAATTCATAGAGCCTACACGAATTTTTGTGACTCAAAACACTATAGCATTAGAAGAAACCATATTGAAGAATTCAATAAGAAAATTGAATTTTTGTAAAAACATAATGTAACAAATACATAATGTAGAAAAAAATGTACTAGAAGAAGTGGATGAACAAAGCAATGTGTTTTATATAAAGAATCTTGCATAGAGTACTAAAAGATGAAGTTTTGTCTTTTACAAGTTTACATAATATTTTTGATGTTCCAATAATAGCCGCATTTGGTATTGAACCTTATTTGTAGAAAAATAGTTATGGATCTAATCTCAAAACAATTTGGACATTGTAGTTGAAGAATGAAAAGGCTTAATTTTGCAACCTTTTTGGAATAAAGATTAAACAAAGTAACAAGAATAGTATAAGTTATTATGAAATCCATATAATATTGAGTGCCTGAATTGCAACAATAGATTTGTGAAAGTGTGAGTACATACAACACCATTAATAGAGACATCGATCCTTGAATGTATTTCATTGAGGAGCTCTGCGTGTCCATCATTAAAGGCATGAAATTACCATGACAAAGTGGATGACTTATGACACCTCTTTCTTCTTCTAGATTCCTATGTCACAACTCATTAAGGCCCGTCACTATTTACTATCTCTATTGTATAAAAGATGACGAGCCATGGTGATTATGCATGAGAATGATGATGGTGTTATACAAATGTGGTCTATGACATGTACTTTATACCTATTATAATTGAATATTGGTTAATATAATGAAAACCATGGTATGTTTTGATGTACATAGAAAGAGAAGCCACTCCAAGGAGGACAGAACTCTAAGATCGAAAACATCCAACCTAGGAAATGATGATCATGTCCAAGGTGCCCCTTGAGAAGGATAAACTCCTCAATCCAACACTTCCCATCTTAGTATGCAATGCTCCTCATTTCTAGCTATTTTAGTTAAGGGTTATTGAAGTGTACCATGTAGTTTCGTATTGCAATCCTTTGAACACTATGTAAGGTTTGTTTATTATTTATTTCTCATTACTTCAATTGTGTGCATATTGGGTGGACCCATTATATTCCTCTACAAAGGCCATTTTTCGAGCATAATAAACTAAGCCATTTTTCCTCAAGTCTTTGCTATTTGTATATATTTCTTGTAATTTTCTCTTTATCCATGTTTTACTAAAGGTTCAATCTATGCACTTCACTCTTATATTAGGGTTTTATCTATGAGATGTTGAAATATACATAATTTAGTATTAGAGAATTAGTCCAAGTTTGTTCTCTCTTAAGTATTGTACTCAAAGGATTAGAGTCCCATTACAAGTTTGTTTCATTTGGAGTCCGCCCCTCCCACCTATATCTACATTAGCACCTATTTCAACACTCCCTCTAAGTCTTGTTTTGGTAAAAATACATTTGGAGATCTAGTTCTTTGAGGATATCCTTCCCATTTCAATATCTCTTAGAATTGTTTCAGGTCGGTCGATCATTTTTTAGTTCTATTTTATCTTGAAGTTTAGCTCCCCATACTAGATTGCTCCATTCTAGCACAACAATTTTATTTACTTCATATGCCCTAGTCGAACACCCATCCAAAATAGTGTGCCAAGATTTAATTTGCAAGAGTTAGGATTTGTATCCTCATTCTCCTCTAAGATTTGAAAGGTAATTCCTTTACACATGGATTCTAGTAGATACTCCTCATCAAAAGAGATAAAATACTCACAAGAACCCGTACATCCATACCTCCTAAAATTCTTACGAGAATATCACATTATGAAACCAAAAACAACCATCTCAAAGCTAGATACCAATATAACCTCACCTAAATAATGAAAATAAATTAATGGTGGATCCTATATTCCTATATATTTCTAATCATAGCTTACCTTTAGATGTCTCCCAATACAATGGGGGTTGAACAACTACCTTCTCACTATCATCTAGAAGGAATCCCTCAAAAGTTTGACTGAACTCTCAATATCCAACACAAGATGTCTACACTTCATTCCACTGAGATAAATAAGGATGCTTCTTCCAAACTAGCTATAAAGGCCACCACTACATGGAACAAATTTTGTGATTCTATCAGGATTTGTTTTATCCCCTCAACTATCTAGAAAATCTCATGTGAAAGTGGTTACACCTTCATGAAGCACCTACTAAAGAACACAATTATATATTGGGGTGTTCACATGAATATAGATATAGATCAAGATTCTCGACCCACATGAAGCACTTTTTCTAAAAAATAATTATGAATTGTTTTCATTTTGAAATTTATTTTGTTCAAGATAGCTCCCTTGACAAATATTTTCCTAATTCCTTCGTTGTTAAAAGAAAAGTATAGAGAAACCTAATTTTCCATCGGTTTCTAAAACCTTATCCTACATCCAACTCTAATACTTGAAATGCTCCTACCATATTGATATCTACTCATACTCACAACTCTACTTTTTTTTTAGACCCTTACCCTCAATTAATGGTGTCACTTCCATCAAAATTACATAAATTTGGTGTCACATTGTCATGTTTTAAAATGTCAAATTACATATAAATAATTTGATATAAGTCTAACCATGAATATGAATACCCCATGAAAGCGCTGCCTCAATCCCAACCTAAAATTGTTACCTTATTAAACCCTACCATGATACAACCATGTATCGTTATCCTAGGCCATGACAACACCATTTTATTGCACAAACTCCTATTCAATCATAATTACCAAATCAAATATCATCTAGTTACTATCATACATGGAAACGAAAGCCAAAAGAACCTCATATCTCTTGACTTTATGTAGCATCTATAGCTTCCCACGATTCCCCATCCATAGTTGTAAAATATTGATTGGTAATGGTTATAAGAACATGGTCCTTGTATTATAAATTAGATATTCCTTGTAACATTTTCCATATATTGGACCCATCAAAGACACTCTACTTGTGACATTTATCCAATTTTTTTTATCCCAAGGTTTCCATAGAAAAAAGAACACAAGGATCTCTATAGTACTCATTATGGTACCTATATTCTCTTCAAATGAAATAAATCATATAAATTGATTATTTATATTGTTCCCCTTCTTGTTGTGTTGTAATTTAACAACTCCATTTGCATAACTTTACTTATTTTTCCTCAAGCTATTATGATCCAAAATGAATCATTATATAATTTGTCATAAACTCTTGTATCTTTTGGGTTGAAATATTGAATATATTGTCTTACAAGGATCATTTTATGGATAGGCACCACTTTCATGATCTAGAATTTTAAACCTTCCATACATTTTCATATTCTTTAAAAATGGGCATTTTTATGGTAAAATTTTTTCAAACTTATCTTGTATGCTCTTAAAGTAGTTCCGCATATCAAGTTTGTCCCAATAGTGAAAAAATCACATCAATCAGACTTTGCACATGAATGTTATGTCTCCCACAAGTTAACCTATCCTATTGAATTCCATGATACCAAGTGTATGCCACATGAGCTTCCATCACTCGTGGATCTAGATATGTGTGGACATTTAAGAAAACATTCTAGTGTTTGAAACCCATACATTAATTCAGGGTTGAGGCATGCACGCATGCCAACCTTAAACCTAGATAACTATTATGATATATCAAAGTAATGGATGACTAGGAAAAATAAGGCATTCCATTCTTAGTTCACTGTTTATTGTTCCATAGTTGAGGAAAGCATATAGGATTAGGATATGGAAGCATAACATATAAAGTAGAATATCATGTAGTGGCCTTTTAGACCAAAGTGTCGATGTCAACTCCATATGGAGCACATTTTAATTGTACTTGCATTTTATAACTAAGAATATAATAGGAATAACATAGGCTGTTATCAACCAAAATGGCACTTCTTCGTCCAAGTACTGACATCTAATATGTCGAAACATAAAAGGACAATAGGATTGAAGTTTCCCAAACACTATAGATGTGCATGACCATTGATACATAAAATCTTGACCAGCTTCACACATTTTCATTTGGATATTAGGGATGCACATGCGACTATTTGCATTGCAACCCGCATGTCATATGCAACTATTTGCATTGCAGCCTGCATGTACATTGAAAACGCAAGTTTCCTTTGAGCAAGTAGTGTGTCACACACGACTTGCCTATATACATACTCGCGTGTACCTTAATCCAATGTTAAAAATAATAAATCACGATTAGTCGAGATCAGTTGAGCCTTAATCCATAACTATGTCAGTTGTCTCAACCATCCTAACCTTTGAAACCTCTCTATTTCCCCATGTATAAATAGAGGGCATGGGATGGGGCTAATCAATCATTCCTAGAACAGGAAAGTTATGTTGGTGGTATGCCTTGAAACCTCTTGGAGTAGCAGAACTTAGTGTCCTCAGTTTGAATAGGAGTCCTTGTCTCAGAAGCTGGGTTGTAATCTTACCATTCTCTATTTATGAATAAAAAAAGTTCTTCTTCCAATATTTGTATTGTTATTTTCTCATGTATGATGGATTATGAATGATTTCAATTATGTTATTATGAATATATATTTCACTAACCATTAATATATATGTGAGATATTGCTTGAATAACTTGTCCTTTACAAGTGAATTGGGAGAGCCCTAGAAGCTTTGAAGCAGACTGAAAGAGGAGAAGACCAAGCTTGGATCAACGATCATAAACCGGGTAAGTCAAGCATTCTTCCTATTCCTATTTCATTTTCTAGATAAGTTGATTTTCTACAAGTGTCTCAGTAAGTTGGTAAACCGAGAGACCCTAGGTTACAAGGGTGCATTTTCCTGAACAACAGAATTGGTGACTCCGCTGGGGAGTCCAGCTTGCTGTGGGTCCATTCTTTAGGTCCCCTTTCCAACCTTTGCTTCTTTTTATTCTGGGTGTGTTCAGTCTGTTTTTGGCATTTGATTTATAGTTTGGCTTGTTCAGAGATTTGTTGCTAGTATTTTTTCTTTGAAAATTTTTTAGTAGCACACACGGGTTGTTTGCCTAAACAGTCGTGTGTTTCACTATGTACATGTGGGTTTACTCTTGGACAATCGTGTGTCGTACGCGGGTTGTCTGTATCGATAGTCACGTGTTTCCTGTAGTAGTCTATTGGTCTGATAGGGTTTGCTTGTCCTTGCCTTTTGGCTTCTTGATTTCTTGTGAAGCTCTATTTATGACATGACTCTATGAGTCTAAGGTCTGTACGTCACATCATATGCTTGATTTCATCAAGTCCTTGAGTTTTTGTGTTTGATTTTCTTGCATTAGTGAGTGTAGGTGGTACTCCTGCTTGGTTTGTAAGTCTGAGTGCTTGTGTTCTAGGTTAGTGATCAAGTCCTTGAATGCTTTATACTTTGTATTACTTCTTGTAGCCTCAGTTTGTCACTTTTTCTTTGTGGATCTAGCAAACTTTTAAGTTGTTTAGTTTCTCCAAGTCAGGGTTTGCTCCAGTATTCTTCCTCTTGGTTGAATTAGGTCACTTTGGGACCCTTTTGCCTCATTTCACTACTTATATGTTTAGATTAATCAAATTTCACAGTTTGCATTTATTTGCATAGTAATTTTTTGAAGTTGTTTGAAAAGAAAAGACAAAAATATTTTGCATTAGGTTGCATGTAGTATTTATGTTCATTATTTTTCAAAGAAAAATTTCAAAAATTCTTAAAAAGTCTTGTAGTTTCTCACACTTAGCTTTAAGTTTATTAACTTACATTTAGAAAAAGAAAAAGAAAAGTTGGCTTAGTAGTTGCATTTGCTTTGAAAATTTACTTTTATGCATCATTTTTTG
This sequence comes from Pseudotsuga menziesii, assembly GCA_001517045.1. Classification (NCBI taxonomy): domain Eukaryota; kingdom Viridiplantae; phylum Streptophyta; class Pinopsida; order Pinales; family Pinaceae; genus Pseudotsuga; species Pseudotsuga menziesii. The sequence goes on along the minus strand of LPNX010066055.1, from coordinate 74,562 downwards.
TTCTTTTATCGAGTCCATAACATCACATAAGTTTCACATCATTTTCCTTTGAATAATAACAACCTATTAAAAAGAACGAGATAATTTAAAAGTTATTAGTAAGTTTTCTTTTTAGGCTTCTACACCAACTCGCTTAGGCTAGACTTGTATATTAGGGAGTTTTAACTCTCCACAACTATTTGATTTCAGACATAGTTGGCTAATCACTAGGTAAATCCTCTTCTATGTTGATTGTATCTGGGAAGCTCCTCTAAAATTGGAGTTAAGAAGGAGGCCACGTAAGGCCTGCACTGAAGATATAACCCTCTGATTCCTTGTTCGAGCGTAGACCAAGATTTTTATGCATATGGGGACTACTGTCAATACCACCTCTTGGGCCCCGTCAAGTGCTGGTGTTGACAGGGTTTCGGGCTTTGCTACCCTGCCTATGTGTATGAATCAGGCGTGCGATTGTCCACCCAAACTATCAGTATAGTTGTGGTAGCCTTTAGTCTCTTTGACATTTAGGGTTCATACACAGGTATACCGAAAAGCTATTTCTGGTCTACCTTGAACGGGCTTGGAAGGTAACCCCAGTAGAAGGTGTCGGAGGGTGTTTGGGTGATTCCTCTGCTTGTGCCTAAGAACATCTACAAGGACATCATGTAACCATCTATAAGCTTTCTTCTAAAAAGAACATCTTATACCTGCTTGTCTGTATGGATTTAGGAGATATTTTAGTCAATGTTGTGTGGTTTCTTTGTATTTAGTCGGACTCAAGGTGTGTGAAGAGTCAATTTTTAACTATGGAGTACCAACCTCTCAGAAGGTCAAGAAGGTTGCAAATAATTCCTCCAGCTTTTACAGTGGAGCCTCCACCTCCCCCTCAAAGGCGAATATTAGATACTAATGGTTCTTTCGAACCGGTAGGAGTAAGAGAAACTCTAGGTCAACCGAAGCTTAAGACTAATCAGGTTGATATGACCATAGTAGAGATTGAGGACTTGTAAGCTGACGAGTTTGCAAGAAAATTTACCCCCCCTCTTACTGACTTACACGATCCTGTGATCATCCAAGTTCTTCCATTCACTTTACTTCTGATTGGTGTTCCCATGAGCAGCATTATGGCAAGCTTTGTGGAGGGTATGTCTACCCCCACTTTAGCCATGTTGGCTCGAGGAGTGACACCTCCCCTGGTTGGTAATCCTAGACCAAGTACATATACTACTCCTTTATCACCAAGTAGTTGGGTGGTTCAACCACCGACTTCCTCGAATGTAGTAGGTCCTTCTAGTGGGGTTGTCACTGGGGTTCCCAATGCACCGTTTACTTCACCCTTTTTTATGGACACTGCTCAGAGTGCTCCAGTTGGAACCTATTCATTTGTCCAGGGATTCCCATGGAATGGGGGGCACATTCCCCCATCTACACCTTATGTAGTTCCTACTCTTGCATATGTGGGGATGTATTTTGGAAATACAAACAATTATGGTCAAGGTTTCCAAACTCCAGTTGCAGCTCCATCTACGAGCTCTCCTTTCTCACTTTTTAGCAGAGGGATACCCACTACAGTATTTTAGACTCCAGTTTCATCTGGAGGGGGGAAAAACTAATTATACTGCACCGCACACAAATAATCCACTGGCTTATGGGTGGAATCCATTTCAAAGTAGTCCAACTACTTCACAACCGAAAGTTGGGGGAAACCCCACCTTTGCATTTGGGAACTAGGTGGAAGGTCCTTCTACCTCCCAAACTCGTACTTTTTCAGGCTCCAGTTAGGCCTAAACTTCCATTCTTGGAAACTTTGAACTTGCCATATTTGAATAAGTTGATGAATGAGTTGGTGAAGCATAGCACCACATGGCCACCTATTCCAACCAAGTTACCTTCGGGAATTCCCAAGTTCGAGGGAAAAAATGGTGAATATCTAGGTGCCCATATCACCAATTTTCATTTATGGTGCTATTCCAACTCACTGAATGACGATACCATTCGGTTGAGACTATTCCAAAGGAATTTGACTGGTTTTGCAGCAAAGTGGTGTATTGAATTTCCCTTTGCTGCGTTTAACAGTTTTTGGGACTTAGCAGAGTTATTCTTGAACCACTTCCAACTTCTTGTCCTGTATGATGTCTGTACAGACCTCTTGTCTACTTTTAGGAAAGACAATGCCACTCACATTTCGAATCATTGTTGGCCCAGGAAAGGGGAATAAGGAGGCAATTCACATGCGCAGCCAAGGAAAATGCATCGCATGTGCAATAGAAACAAAGGAAGATCGCGAAGGACGTAAAGGGCCCACGAAGGCAGAACAGAGAGGCACACGGAAAAATAAAGACAAGCATAGAAGCGCGTAGGGGAAAACGATCGAAAAGCAATGGATGCAGTATCTAGACCATGGCTGTATACGGTGATGTAAGCTTGCAGCTACTCACGTATGAGAAGATATTTGTAAGTCAAGATGGTAGTGCCTCGTGTCAAGTCATGATCACCACAGCTGTAGCCAGAAGGGTGGTTGATGGTGATAACTAATAGATTGTAGGTATGCAATTGGACCTGCGTGGCCATGTAAATTAGTATAAATAGGAGGGATGCAATAGTTAGAGGGTTGGTCTGTGAGGTTTTCGTTGATCCTTGTTCAGTTTTCAGTATTAGTTTGTTATTCAGTGGTAATCCATGGAGAGGGATGCCATTTTTGTTTTAATGTCATAGCAATTAGAGAGGAGGAGACTCAGGAAGAGTCTAGTAGCAATAGAGGGGCTGTTGGGCCGCGAATCTGGATGCTATGTGAGCAGGCCACTAGGAGTAGGAGTAGAATAGAAGAGTGAACTAGAGAGCATGGGAACTATAATTCTTAACTTAAAGACGCATCTCAAGATCAGTCTGCATCCCGCAGAGTGCAAGGTGCTATATCCTTTCTCATGGCGAATGAAGAGCACCTTGGTGGTTTTTCCCAAATGGGTTTCCACGTTATCTCTTGTGTTTGAATGAATGGCTAATATGGTGAATGTGTATGTGATTGATTACTATTTTCTTTCTATATAATGTTCAATGTTTCTTGAATTTCTGTTATCATCCTACCATTGGTAAATGAATGGTTGGAATGCATTGTTGAAATGAATATATATATATATATATATCAGTATGTATGATTACCGTTTTTTAGTCTTGACTTAATTCGTAGAGCCGATTGATGTGAATCAGCTGCGCCTCATGAGTTGCGCCAGCAGTGAGGTGGAAAGGAAGGTCAGTGGCACACATAATGACATATGTTTGTGCTCGGTCATGTAGAACTGACTCCTCTATCCAGCCATCTTGCTACCATCATTGAGCTCCTTGGATGCGATCCAAGGGACTATACTCCCTCGACAATCGTGGGAACATGGTTTTGACGGTTACCCATCTATGAGATATCTCGAGTGAGACTCTGCCTGCTTCACAGGTGTTGCCCATGGGGCTTGCTCTATCGAGCTGGTATCTCGAGTAGTTGTTGGATTGGTGGGCTGCGCAGAATCTGGGTCGTGCGAGTGGGGAAAAGTGGCCAACAAATGGTTCTGTTTCTGGGACCTTATTGATTAAATCAGGGGAGATTTTGTGGCACCAAATGAAGGAGGAGATAGAATACTGTCTGGATTCTAAAACGCTGGTGTTCGTGCAAGAAGAAAGTGCAAGGACACGGTTGAGTGTAGAAATATGGTTAGATGAATATATATAATTTGATATTCACAAGAAATTATTTGCTAAGTTCCCTACTTCATGAATGGTTAGTAGGATTGGCAGTTAAGCAGACCAATTTCTAGAGAAGGGAGATTGATGAGTGGAGCGACCAGTTGGTTCAGGAGGTAACCAGTGTAAGTAACCCTGTCTCCATAGCTGTTGAATTTTGGGTTGATAGTATATTGTAAGGGTATATTACTGAGTTTGCAATAGATACTATAACTTCATATAGTGAAGCTGAAAGAAATTTCTTCCAAGGACCACGAAGGAGATACTTATTGAGTATAAGTACATGGGTAAAATTACTTGCTTATGAGAAGGGTATTTTGCACTTGGCTAGTTGAGCCACGTGTCTAGGAGGGGGATATGTCGCTAACAAATAGGTAAAGAACATAGGGAAAAGTGCGTGGAAATGTTGCCCGGAAGAATAGAACCTGAACTCGAGGATGGAGTCCTAAGGAGTGGGAGAAGATTTAGATCAGGAAAGGGAAGGAAAACCGAAAGGGGCTAATGGAATCCTAGTTTGTTCAAAGGAAGTAAACACAAACTTCGGTCATGCAAAGACGAAGAGTCTTGCGACGAAGAGGAGGACTATAGCGCGATCTAGGAAGGACCTGAAGATCCAGAGAGCTCTGATGAGACATCAGGATCAGATCAAAACTAGAGTCTCATCCCCTAAAAGGACCTCTAATATGGATAGCACTAGCCCTGGAACTAGTGCGCAAGAAGGTGCAACCCCATTGAACACTATCCCAGAAAACCCTAACACCAACCCAATGGCTGCGACAGATGTCTCGTTACCTACATTTAATGGCAATGGAATGGAAGACCCCGAACAACATTGGTTCCTTTGTGAATCTCTATGGATGGTACATTTATTCCATAGTGCAGACGTCAAGAAAGTGCAGATGATCACTACCTTAAGGAGTCGCGTGCCATAGTGGTTCATGCAATTTTTTGTCGCACCAGCCATAACACCGCAGAAGACCATTGAGGAAATCCGAGCTACAATGATCTCCGAGTTCAGGAAATCAAATTAGAGTCACAATGTATTACTGAGATTAAGGAGATTAAATAGGCTCTAGCAGAAACGGTGTGGGACTTTTATCAGCGATTGAAGACGCTGATGGTTAAAGTAAGATTCCAAATGTCTGATGTATAGCATAAGGAGTGGTTTATTGCTGCTCTACTGCCATAGATCCGCGGGACGTTGATGCAGCAAAAGATTATGATCATAGACAGAAGCACTGGAGCTGGAAATGAAGCTATAGGCCTCGCCTATTGGTGATGGTGCCACCGGAATGGTATAGATCCAGTCACATCTAGCCAACTTCACAATACAACTTTAAGATATCAAGAAGGGAAAAGAAGCACATGATGAATTGTGGTACACAAAATGTAGAATGGACAAACACACCAAGGATAACTATCCGACCTTCATGAACTATGTCACATCAGGTGCACCTAACCCATTAAATAGCCAGGGGTTGCCATGGTATCATATATGCCAGTCAAGAGGCCACCACGATGAATAATGTGTGTATTTGCAAAAAGTTGTAAGTACCCTTGCAAACTTATTCTGTAAATTTCGCAAATCAGTAGGACATGAGGAAAAAGACTGTAGAGCATACTAGCTCTTGAAAGAAAAAATAGTTGATATGTACTTAATGAAAAATGAGGGGTTCCCTTGGGTTGAACAGGCACAAGCCTTGTATCAATTCATGTAGTTCCTAGCTAATCAGTACCACCAGCCGTACGTGCTTCAATAGCCGTATGCGCAACAAAACCCCTATCAACAAAACTACCATCAGAACCAGTACCCACCACAGTAACTACACCCTCAGGTAAGGGGTGGCAAAAACTTTAGAGGATGAGGTGGTGGAGGAGGATTTGGTAGGGGAAGAGGTCCAGTTACATGCTATAACTATGGACAACTAGGTCACTTTTCTAGAGATTGTTTAGAGCCTGCAAGAGCATGCTCATATTGTAAGGGATAAGACCATAATGTTTAACAATGTCCTTAGCTGATCGCAAAGTGGAAAGCAAGGAACATTGCCGCACCCAAACCCCCACCAAACCTGAACCCGAATGCAAATGTGAATGTTTAGATGATCATGGCTGAACCGTGAGACCTGAACATTGCTGTTGTAACTAGAGGAGGTGCGATGACTGGAGAAGAACAAGATAACCTACAAGAACAACCGTAGCCACAAGTGAGGCCAACAGTGCAGAAAAATGAATCACCAACCAGCCAGAAGTAGAAATAAATATTCTGGGACGTGCAATCAAACTTCATAAGCCCAGACGTACCATCAACTTCTGTAGAAGTCAAGGACATGCCTGAACGGTTCCAACACCTTTTACAAAAGAAGGCTTCACCTGAGGTTAGTAAGCTGAGACCTCTTCTATCAAGTTGTTTGATGCTAATCCAAGATAAATATGCTATTGCAGAGCTGCAAGCAATGATAGACGAGATCCCTATAGAGGCACAAAATGAGAAGAAGGTTAACTAGGTGCGACAGAAATGTGAAATTGGCTGCGAACTGAGAATGAATGCGTAGATAGGTGATAATGACATGGACTGTATGATCTTAGATCTGGGTTCAGATTTCAATATCCTAACACACCAGACCTAGGAAAGCATGGGAAATCCATGCTTAGACTGGTCTCCTATCCAGCTGTGACTTTCCAATTAGGCGAAGGTACTACCCATTGGTCAATTGGGTAATGTAATTGTCGATGTTGAAGGATTCTGCACATATGAATACTTTGAGGTAATCAACATTGTGGATGATACAAAAGCTTACCCCACACTACTAGGGATATATTGGGCTATAGACAATCAAACAATCATAAATTTCAAAAAAAGGATCCTCTCCTTTGAAGATGAGGAAATGAAGGTAGTCTCGCCCATTGATCCATTTGAGGGGCAAAGATACATTGAGCCTGTTTATAATGAGGGGCAGGCTGATTATCTTAATCAAATCTACAATTTTATAGCTATGCACGAAGACCATATCATTCCGACGGAAGATGGGAACCTAAGTTGGAAGTGCGCGAGTTCATGTACGTCTGATTCATGGGAAGCTTTAGAGAATTGGAAAAATAGATTACATGAAGTCTCCATGAGAAGGTGTGCAAGGGCTACAAGGTCTATGCAATGGGTGGAGACTAAGTCAAGGGAGTTACCCACCTATGAGTGTTTCATATACACCTTGGATGTGGTACCCAAGACCTGTGAGACCTCTGAGAAGCTGCGATAAGGAACCCAGTAGGTTGCGCATACAGTAGTAAGTGCTGACAAACACCCTACAATACATGATATAGTCCAGAAATAAAAAGGGAGTATAGTTGAGAATATCAATGACACTAATGTTCACCAACACAGTGCAGCTACTCAGGAAGACAATATAACCAGAGATGTAGAAGATAATCTAATTAACTTTAGCAGGACAAAAAAAGTTGAAACAATTAAAGATCGTAGAATAATACTAGGAATATAGGATGAAGCAGTTGTACAAATCGTAGATCTCCTATAGGAATACCAGACCCTCTTCCCTCTAAAATGCACCACAAAAAGGGGAATGGTGGAAGAATTAGAGAGGATGAAGATACCCTTGCGATTACAGACCAAGCCAAGTCAGCAATAGCTGTCAGCACGACATTATCAATATATCAGGGTGAAGCCATCTACAGAAGGAAGACTTATCCTGCAATATGACAATAGAGCATTCAAGCACCCATGAAAAATAAAGACAAATTAACTAAGGCCATATAGGATCACACAAACTATGGATATGGGCACAACACAACCCCAGAAAATTCGATGGTACCCATGTCACGAGTTTGGTGAATGGTAGTTGCATGAAACCTTACTACGACACGTGTTAAAAAAAAACAGCCAAAAGACATAAACTATTATGTTGCAAGATTGTAATAGAACCAGCATAAGCATGAGCAGTAAATCGCACAATAATCAAGTCATTGCACCAACCCAAGCGAGCAAAGCAAAGTGTGCAAAGTGCAAGCAAAGCAAAAAGCCGTTTGGTATATGGGGTAAGGCCAGAAGGGGCCAAAGAATGCAAAAAGTGGGAATGATAGTTGTCTAGCATTAACCAGCGGATCCATGCCAAATATTTGTATGGCTGGGACACCTACCTGGTATTAAATAAATGCAGTACGAGGAGCAGGGAAGCGTACTTTTATATCTCATCAATCGTCATAGCACTAATTACCATAACTAGTCTGACAAGTACAACCCGAAAGGCCAACTACAGAAATTAATGAAGAAAGCAATGGAAAAGGAAACTTGAGATATTGATTAGATCTAAACCTCCTTTCAAATGATGATTGAAAGACACTTCAGAATATGTAAATATTCAGCTTCCCCACCAAGCAGTTTTATTTTACGCATAGTGAGCACAAGAGCCGAGCCATTACAGAACTAAATCCTATCACCTGTGTTCCGCTATGTCGACACCCATGGTAATTGACATTCCCAGTGATAGTGAGGCATCAGAAGTGACCATTATCTCTTGTTGTCCCATTTCTGAGGAAGTAGAAACATAGTCAGTCGAAGGTCCACAACCGCAACAGCCACCAGACATCAACACAATGGCAAGAACAAGGAAGAAGAAAACCATTCCGACCCCTAGCTCGCATCCTGTGCCGAACCTAGTCCAAGGAATATCGGTTTCTCCAAGACCGTAACAAGTAGCTATGGCACATGAAAAAGAGTTGAGGTAGCCCAATCAGACACAACCAAGAGAGGCATCTGCATAACCACCACCGAGGCAGAGGAAACGTAAGGTTCTAACCGCTCCAGATGAACGAGGAAAGACACATGTTGTTGAGAAGGGAGATGATGTTGGAGATGAAGGTGTGCTACCACAGGCAGAGCAAAAGTTACCACGAGCCGACCCAAATTTCCCTTGTTACATTTTGATAAGAAGAGCTGATGGAATGGAGGCAGAGCTTCCCAAGAAGGAGGTGACCACCCTGATAGCACCACGTATCCCTGTCGGCATGACCTTGTTGCATGACATCCTTCCCAACTTGGTTGTATTGAAATTCCAAGGCTACGGCACTCGACAACAAGAAGGCTTACAGATAAAAGACTACATGAGTATAATGAAGGCTGCTGCATGCAGTGCCCAGGTGATCGAGCCAGAGAAGTGGGCCAAGGCACTGGCCACTGCAGTGTTGATGTATTTGTAACTCCGGAATGTATTCATCTATGTATCTTATGTCTTGTAACCCAATTTTTATTCCAGGATGTATCTATTATGTAATTGAGTCATATTGTCATGCCCCGATGTTCCAATCGGGAGGATCTATTATAGAAACAAGTCATGTCAAGTCATAGTGAGTAACCCTCCGATTGTCTAAGGGTTAAAGACCCCGTGGTTTTGGGGCACTAGGTTTATTAGACTCTCCTAGTAGAGGTTGGCCCTAGTAGGGTTTTAGTTATGCCAAGATTAGTATAAATAGAGAACGGGAGTTTCTATTTATCACACAACTCATCCACACTCAAGTGGAGCACATAGTTGAGGAAGGAGAAGACACTAGGGCTAGACAAGAAGAAGATTACTGCTATCGAAATATCACTTACTATTTTGGGCTTTTCTATTTTGGTGATGATTCTATCTCTGAGGAAGTTATGGGGTTTTCTCCTTTATGGTTTCCCTGAGGAAAAATATTGTGTTCATTGTCTCTTGTGTTTGATTGCTGTGCTTGTTATTCTCTCAGTTAAAGATCCTAATAATGCTAGCTTAATGTTGAAAAACTAACATGGTATCAGAGCTAACCTGAGAAGAAGACACTGTGCAACTGCGGGAACTAGGGCTTCCTAGTTTTTGGGTCTTCCTCCACATATTTTTAGCAAAAGTAAGGTGGAATAACTCTCCTCCTTAGGGCACATCTTTCTATCGAAGCATAATCCAGTTCTGAGGTTTTTCAGTTTTGGGCCCGACACTGCTGCCAGAAATTAGGGCTTTTCACAGAAGAGGAATTTTTCAGTGAGCCCAGGCCTGGATTGATCTCCTCCCCAAAATAGAAGTTAGGGATAAATTTCAAGGAATTTGGATAGACAGAACTCTGGAAAAGTAAAACCCTAATTTGCTCCTAATCCAGTATTGCAAGATTTCAGCTCAAGTTTCAGATCCGACATCTTGAACCTAGTAAGATCTAAAATCTTTTGTATTTCCATTTGAGGTTCTCAGTGAAGATGTCTCATCATACCAAGCTTTATGAAAAGCTTGAGGGAGCTGATAACTTTCGATCTTGGAAGTATAGGATCTCCCTGGTCCTAGAAGAAAATGAGTTAGACTCCTACATCCATGAGGAGGTTCCAGTTCCAGAGGGAGATGAGGGAAAATCCTTACATAAGAAGAAGATGGTTATGGAAAACAGGATCATTACTGATTCTATAAAGGATCACCTTATCCCACAGGTGTCCTTTCTCAAGACACCTAAAGCTATGTTTGATGCCCTAACCAAATTGTTTGAAGGGAAGAACATAAACCAGAAGATGACTCTGAGGAATCAACTGAAGAATGTGAAGAGACAGAATGTAGAGACCATCCAATATTACTTCACAAGGGTTTCTCATATCAAGGAACAATTGGAAGCAGTAGATGAAGAAGTGGAAAATGCAGAAATTGTGATGACCACCTTGAATGGTCTCCCTAGGACATGGGACTCTTTCATTCAAGGGATCTGTGCTAGAAAGAAATTAGTCAAGTTCAGAAGACTGTGGGAAGAATGTTCTCAATAAGAAGCTCGGATAGTAGCTTGAGAAGAGAAGATGGGAAATGAAGATCAAGCTCTCATAGTACAATCCAAGAAATCCAGATCTAGCCATCACAGAAGTAAGTACTCTCATCACAAGAATAACTCTAGAAATCCTAGAGATAGGAGTAAGTTCATTTGCTATACATGTGATGAAAAATGACACTTTGCTAGAGACTGTCCTAAGAACAAAAGTAGCCCTCACAAGAAGAAGGGAAGCAAGAGAAGACATCATGCTCATGCTGCAAAAGATGATGAACCATCCAAGAAGAGATCCAAATATGAAAGTGAAGATTCTTCAAGTGAGGATGAATATTTTTTGATCTCTGCTCTCATGGGAAACATTACTCATGGAAGTGATGATTGGCTTATTGATAGTGGGGCCTCCAAACATATGACTGGATTTAGGGAATCCTTTGTGAGACTTTCAGAACATGAGTCACCTCACAAGGTGGAGCTAGGAGATGACTACCAATATCCGATAAAAGGTAGTGGGGAATCCTCCTATAAACTAGACTCTGGTAAGTCTCTAACAATGAAGGAAGTATTGTTTGTTCCAGGACTCAAGAAGAACCTTCTCTCCATATCAGCATTGGATGCAAAAGGAATGAGGGTTGCATTCATAGATGGTCAAGTCATCACGTGGCCAAGAGGAAAGACTATCGATGATGCAGTAGTGATTGGTGAACAAGAAGGAGGTTTGTACAAATTGAAGGGCCATCCAGAACAAGCCTTGGTCCATGACAATAGAGCTAAGTGAACTTTGGCATAGAAGGCTTGCACATGTGCATGACAAAGCACTACCTCTTGCAAGCAAAGCTGTTGAAGGTCTTCCAGAAATGCAAGCAAAACATGATGGGGTCTGCAAAGGATGTGCGAAAGGAAAGAACACAAAGAAGACATTTCCAAGTAGCGAAAGCAAAGCAAAAGTAATCTTGGAAATCATCCACTCCGATGTATGTGGTCCTATGTTATCAAACTCAGTAAGTGGGTATGCATATTATGTTTCTTTTATTGATAATTTTTCTAGGAAGACATGGGTTTACTTCATGAAGAATAAAGATGAAGTATTCAGCAAATTCAAGGAAGTCAAAGCCTTGATCGAGAATCACACTGAAAAGAAGATCAAGACCCTCCGATCAGATAATGGCAGAGAATTCACTTCGAATGAATTCGTAGAGCTATGTAAAGAATCAGGGATTAAGAGGGAGTTGTCTACTCCTTATTATCCACAACAGAATGGGATTGTGGAATGGAAGAATAGAACTATCATGGAAGCTGCAAAAGCAATGCTTCATGATCAAGATATTCCTACGCATATTTGGGCGGAAGCTACCAGAACAACTGTGTATGTACAGAACTGTACTCCACATAGAGTACTCACGAACAAGACTCCTAAATAAGTCTTCTCCGGCAAGAAACCAGAAGTTAGCCATCTCAGAATATTCGGCTATCCTGTATACATACAAATTCCAAAAGAGAAGAGAACAAAATTAGATCCTTCAGGAAAGAAGGGTATATTTCTGGGATACTCTGAAAGCTCGAAGGCTTACAGAATCTATTTCCCAGGATACAAGAAGATTGACATCAGGAGGGATGTGACATTTGATGAAGAAACAGCCTACAAAAAATCCAGAAAGAGACCTGCTGAAGAACCTAAAGAAGCAGAAGCACCCAGAATTCATGACACAACCATGAACGAAGAAATTCAAGAAGAAGATCGAGAATTTGAAGAACCACAAAGACCTATAGATCCACCTCTGGAGAAGAATCCTCACAAGAGGAAACTTGCTTGGGTACAAGAACTTATCCAAGGTGCAGAAAGATATGGGGATCCAGAAGAGAATCACAGAGAAATAAAGAGGACCAGATCCTGCTCTGGGTATGTAGCTTTACTATGTGATGTAATTGACAAAGAACCTTCCAGTTATGAAGAAGCGGCATAACGGAAAGAATGGAAGGATGCTATGATCGAAGAATATCAATCGATCATGAAGAATGATGTTTGGGATGTTGTCCCAAGACCATAAGGGAAGTCAGTTGTAACTTCCAAATGGATCTACAAGATCAAGCATGCTGCAGACGGTAGCATTGAAAAGTATAAGGCAAGATTTGTGGCTCGAGCTTTCTCTCAGAAAGAAGGAATAGATTATGAAGAAACCTTTGCACCTGTAGCCAGATACACTTCCATTAGATCAGTACTTGCTTTGGTTGCAGTGATGAAATGGAAGATAGACTAGATGGATGTCAAGACTACTTTCTTGAATGGTGTAGTGGAAGAGGAAGTGTATGTGGAGCATCCACTCGGTTTTGATACACATGATAGGGAGTCTCATGTGTGTATATTGAAGAAATCCATGTACGGTTTGAAACAGGCACCTAGGACATGGTACGACAGGATTGATAGCTTTCTATCTAGTTTGGGCTTTACCAAGAGTAAAGAAGATTCCAACCTTTACTACAAGGTTGAGGATGGCAACCCAGTGATGCTTCTACTATATATAGATGATCTATTTGTGATAGGTATGGATGGGTTGATTGCTGATACGAAGAGAAAGCTTGCTACCAAGTTCGAGATGAAGGACTTGGGTACGATGCATTAATTTATAGGTATGGAGGTGTGGCAGAATATAGATGGAATCTTCCTTGGACAAGGGAAGTATGCAGTAGAGATCCTGAAGAGATTTGGGATGATGGGCTACAATACTATGGCCACACCTATGGCATCGAACCTGAAGCTATTGAGTGATGCTTCATCAGAGACAGTTGATGCCATGTTGTATCATCAGATGATTAGGTCCTTGATGTACCTGATGAACACGAGACCAGAAATTTGCTTTGCTGTGAACACCTTGAGCCAGTTCTTGACAGATCCGAGAAATGTTCACTTGATTGCTGCAAAGCATATTCTGAGGTACCTGAGGGGTACAGTTGATTATGGGCTCAAGTACGAGGCGAATCAGAAGATTAACCTGGAGGGTTATTTTGATTTAGATTGGGCAGGTAGTGCCATTGATAGAAAGAGCACTTCAGGATGTTGCCTTAGTATGGGATCAGGTGTGATCTCTTGGTTTAGCAGGAAGCAATCCTATGTGACACTGAGTACAGTTGAAGCAGAGTATGTCGCAACTTATTCAGCTAGTTGTGAGGCAGTATGGCTGTGGAAGCTACTGTCTGATATATTTGATCTCTAGTTGGATGCTACTTGTATACATTGTGACAACCAGAGTTGCGTGAAGTTATCCAATAATCTAGTGTTCCATGACAAGTCGAAGCATATCGAGATCAAGTATCACTATATCAGGGATATGGTGCAGAGGGGAGTAGTGAAGATCCAATATGTTGTGATGGAGGACTAGATAGCTGATCTATTGATGAAGCCATTGGCTAGGCTGAAGTTCGAGTACTTCAGGGAGAAGCTTGGTGTTCTCCATATAGAGGTTTCCTCCAAGAGAAAGTGATGAGACCCATAGCCATTCTGACATGGTGAGAGGATTGGTTCCTTCCATGGTCAGATGTAAGGGGTGAGCCATTTTGTCATGGTGAGAGGATTGGTTCCTTCCATGTCAGATATGAGTGCTGGCCATTCTGTTGAGTAGGACAGATGTAAGGGTAACTGTCATTCTGGGAATGGAGGCACCTGGTCAATTACTAGGAAAACTAAGTCTAGGACTGAGAATCCATTCTGATGTGATAGAAGGATGTGTTCCCACTTGATCAGATGTAAGGGCTGAACAATTATATCATGGCTAAAGGATTAAGTTCCTTCCATGTTAGATGTGAGTGTTGGCCATTCTGACAAGTAGGTCAGATGTAAGGACAACTGCCATTCTAGGAATGGAAGCACCTGGTCAGTTACCAGGTAGCTCAGTCTGGGACTGGGGGCCATTCTAATGCAATGATAGGATTAGTTCCTTCATGATCAGATGTGAGTGCATGCCATTTCGATGTGATGTGTTTACACATGGTCAAATGTAAGTGCAGAGCCTTTCTGACAAGATGAGGTTGGATATAAGTGCTGAGCCATTCTAGCACGATGTGTTTACACATGGTTAGATGTGAGTGTTGTGCCTTTTCGACAAGATGGGGTTGGATGTAAGTGCAGTGCCTTTCTGACAAGATGAGGTTAGATGTAAGTGTAGAGCCTTTTCAATGCGATGTGTTTACACATGGTCGAATATAAGCGCTGAGCCTTTCTGACAAGATGAGGTTAGATGTGAGTGTTGGGCCGTTTTGACAAGATGAGGTCAGATGTGAGTGCTTTGCATGCCTTTCTCACAAGATGTGGTCAAATGTAAGAGCTGGGTGGGCCATTCTAACTTAAGTGTCAGATATAAGTGGTGATGAAGACCTACATGAAGCGTAGGCCTACAAGATTGACTCTGTAGAACTTCCTATGACAAGAAGAATTGAGATAGCACCATTATGAGATAGCAGATAATGATTTAGACTTGATAATGATCCAGATCAAGTGATCCAGATGAGATGATCTAGACTTGATGACGATCCAGTTGTGATGATGATCCAGACTCAATGATCCAGATCAAGTGATCCAGATGAGATGATCCAGACTTAATGATGATCCAAATCAAGTGATGATCCAACAGTGATGACCCAGTAATCATGATGATGCAGATCCCGTGATAAAGAGAAAATACGACTTGAAGACTCAAAGATGAAGAAGAATTGAAGATTACGGGATGATCTAGTTGATGCAGAGAAGAAGACCAGTGCTGAAAATTGTGTCGAAAGAATACCTTCCTAGTTAAGAGGGAGTGTTGATGTATTTGTAACTTCGGAATGTATTCATCTATGTATATTATGTCTTGTAACCCAATGTTTATTCCAGGATGTATCTATTATGTAATTGAGTCATATTGTCATGCCCCGATGTTCCGATCAGGAGGATCTATTATGTAAACAATTCATGTCAAGTCATAGTGAGTAACCCTCCAATTGTTTAAGGGTTAAAGTCCCCGTAGTTCTGGGGAACTAGGGTTATTAGACTCTCCTAGTAGAGGTCAGCCCTAGTAGGGTTTTAGTCATGCCAGGATTAGTATAAATAGAGAATTGGAGTCTCTATTTATCACACAACTCATCCACACTCAAGGGTAGCGCATAGTTGAGGAAGGATAAGACACTGGGGCTAGACAAGAAGAAGATTATTACTGTCGGGATATCACTTACTGTTTTGGGCTTTTCTATTTTGGTGTTGATTCTATCTCTAAGGAAGTTGTAGGGTTTTCTCCTTTATGGTTTCCCCGAGGAAAAACACTGTGTTCATTGTCTCTTGTGTTTAATTGTTGTGCTTGTTATTCTCTCAGTTAAAGATCCTAATAATGCTAGCTTAATGTTGAAAAACTAACATGCAGGTCTAACCAACATGTTTTTTATCCCTCACTTTGGCCATAGCATATAGGTCACTACATACATGAAGTAGTTACTGGTCTGCTTCCATGAAGGAAATTTATGGTTGGATTAGCCTTATCAAGTTAATGTTGAATTAATTGCAAGGATAACGGGACTCCAGAGTGAACGCGAAGATCCTCTCCATTACTTGGCTAAGCACAATACTAAACCCATTACACAGTAGAATAGCCTTCAGTGAGAAAGCCAAGGCTACTTGCTTAGGTCCATACAGGACAATATTGTTTGTGTTGCTTCAAAAATCTTATCCTGTAAAATGTTTCCTAAGATGATCATGATGCAATGTTCAGCAGCAGTAGTGGAAATTACAGATTTATGTGCACGGGGAGAAAAATTCAACTAGCCATGATACTTGCTAAATGTGCTGATCGAAGATGCGATGCTGGCTCAGCACAAGGATGACCACAAATTCTACTATTCTTGGTTACTAATTTTGATTTCCTTCATTATATGGGATGACCCTCTAGAATATGTACAAATGGATGTTCCTCTATTGTGCATGGGTGCACGATACCAGAATCTATGGGAAGATAAGGTGGACAACAATCACCAACATGATAAAAATATTGTATTCTTCATGCACGTAGAGGCATTGCAATAGGTTTTTTGGCATTCCCACAGGATCCACACCAGAACTATGCATAGGTATGTTGCCTTTGTCAAGTTTCAAGCTGATGTGCATAATACAAACTTGCTGCCTACAAAATATGCATTTCAGCAGGTACACCAAGCGAGATTTATGGTGACAGACAATGAGGTAGATGTAATTGTCAATCTTTTGCCAAAAAAATAGCATTGCCCACTCACAGAGCCACTACCTGAAGAATAGAACGTAGAAGAACCGCCAATTCATCAGGTTAATATTGAAGAGCATGAAGGAAATGATACCCATGATAATCCGTTGCAAGATCACATCGAAGACAATGATGATATGGATGACTCAGACTAGCATCCTTCAGAACAGCTGCACAATAGAGATCAGGCACAAATGCAAACCCGTGTACACCTAGAGGGGGCCAATTGTCTCGAAAGAAATAGAAATCCAACAGAATGACGAACACCACTACATTAACTGAGGATGAGTTACAGGAACTTGTTAGCACTGTTAAGAAAGTTGTGCAAGATCACCTTGGTAGTCTAAGGGCCCAGTAGGTGAGCATTGCTACCCATGTCCAGGACCACCTCAATAAGTTGAGATCGTCTATCAACGATATCAAGGACACTATGGAGGCCGAAACATATGGTGGTGATCCTAGCATGCCACTAATTACACCGATGTTAGTACCGTCAATCAAAGTGCTCATTCAGAAGTAGGCACTCAGAGCGAATGATGAGACAAGTGCAGGTATTGGTGATAACAACACCGAGATAGTCTTCTCCAAGTTTCTCTTGGAGGAGGTCTATAGCATCCAGCAGGCAGCCGCAACTAGACTTAGGCTAAGGAAAAACATCATTTCTTACTAGGAAGCAAAGAACCAAGGGAAGACCAAGCTGTGCAAGGACTTGTTGGAAGGAAAGGACTGGGAACTACAGGAGGGAATCAACCTCCTAGCTGAGAAGGAGCAGGAAATATTATCCTGGGAACAAAGACGCATCACGTTGGTGGATTCTATTAAGAATGCCATTGTAGCATTCCCACCAGAGGCTAGGCAAGAAGATGAAGACTTCCTAGCTAAAGTCACCAGGCTTGCGAAGATCGTGCAAGATTTTTAGCACCAAGTAGAATATCTGCAAGCCCGACAAATGCCAAGCACACCCCCGAAATTGCTCGCAGAAAGAAAAAGAGCAGTGTTTGAAGCTACTCAGAAAATCAAAGAAGGAGAGGCACTTTGCGCAAAGGCCACAAATGTCGTTGTGACCATTTGGGAAACATTGCTTGAAGATGATACAGTTGAGAAAACAAGGAAGAGTGTACAAGAAGTAGATGACCACATCAGTGCTGCAAAGATGGAAATGCGAAAGCAGCCCCTCTCGCAAAAGGTCATTAAGAATGCAGAGATCAAAATCCTACAGCAGGAAGTGCAGGACCTTCATGAGCAAGAAAAATCTAGGGAAGCCATGGTTGAGGCATTCTAGTTGAAAGATGAGTAGCTCACAGGGCATATTCAATTGATGTTGCAAAAAATTGAAATCATAGTGCAATCGATCATGGAGGAATCCTTGGAATATGCCCATTCTGATCGTGTGGAGCAGTTAGCCGCTCACGCAGAGGAAGCTGCGACAGAAGTTGCTAAGGTTGAAAAAATGGTGCAGGAATTCCAAGACAAGGTCCGTACTGCTGTGTAGCCTGATTCGGCACCCGGAGCTTCAAGTTGTGCATGAAAATAAACCCAAGGAAAAAAAAAAATTCTTTTTTTGAAATTTTGAAATTTTGAATTTTGGAGTTAACTATAGCGCCGTGTGTACGTAACAAGGATGTGGAACTAGAAGCATAAGTTGTGCAGAAATGATGATGCACATTAAATCTGTTGCCAAACCAGTTATGAAACAAATGATGGCAAGTCCAAGGCAACTGGAAAGTATTGACAGACTATTAAATGCATCAAGATTCAACAGAGATTTGGCGCTTGAGACAGGATAGCACTGCAGGAGGATCAAGTGTGGGGAAATCTGTAACGGTGGTAATCCAGATCATCACCACATGATCATGACTATTAGTACCCAAAAGTGACGATGCTGATAATCATAGCATATCTAAGAAGAAAATCTGGTACAGAAGATGAGGCTCTTGTCCTAATAATGCACCTGGATAAGCCTACACGGAAGATGACCTGATTCTCTTCCTATAAGATCAAGGTTCACTTGCACCAAGCATACATCACTGAGTTGTGATGATCAACCACTAGATGTAGTTACAAATGGGTTGGCGAGTGTCTTGTCGAGCAGCCTTGCAGGCTAAAGCTGTTGCTGCAGCTTTCAGCGTGTCGAGTGTATCCAAAGGCAGTAAGAAGGAAGATGGTGATAGTCTCCCAGTTAATTCGACCCAGTGACAATTCTTCGGTGAAGTTATCCTTGGCTATTAATATATTAGTAAATTATTGGTCCTATCGGTAGCGCCAGAGTGGTCTCTAGTAGGGACTAGAGTTCCGTCCCAATTTGACAAACTCTGCGAGGTCTGAACCAGAGACCCTACTGTATTTCACAAAGTCTATAGGGTTGGCGAGCGAGGTAAATTTCCAGCAATCTAGGCAGGAGCTCCTTGTATCAAGGGATCGGGGAAGGCCTGTAGGGCTAGTTGCAGCTTGTAATCTATGCTTCTCAAGTGAAATTTATCAAACTTTGGAAAATCACTCACCTCCACCACCCCGGATAGTAGGGATTTTTTGGATTTCGATATGGACAAGTCTTAAAATTCCATATCTATGGAAAAAAGGGTGGTGAAGAGCAAGACACAGAAGAGATGAACTCGACGAAGAACAGCAAGAGAACAATATGCAGCAACCCACATCAAACACATGTCAAACCCCAGGAGCATGAGAATGGAAAAAGAGCCAAGGGCACTTGGATTGTTGTGTCAGAATGGGACACTAACCACCCTTGGCGAAATTGGAGGAAGACTAGGATAAGATGATGAAAGAGTCCTAGAGCAAAGACAACATTCATGTTCGTAGGGATCTTAGTCCCTATAAGAAGTGCATAGCTTATCTTGTCAGCTCAAGGAAACTCTGAACTTGAATCCTACACTGCCCATCCTCTAAATGGTGCCAAGAAACAAGTTGTATCAGTGTGCTAAACCTGCAAAGCACCTAAGTCTGAGAAATATTTTCCTTGAAGGAACCTAAAAAAAATAAAAGGAGCAGGGCACGCAAGCTAAGAGGCAGCAAAAGATGGGCAGGAAAAACAAACAAACAAACAATTTTTTTGCAAAATATGCCACGCAAGTCATACCGCTTGATATGTCCCTTGCTTCTTGGCTCGGGACGAGCCACAAGTGAGCGTTGGGGGCCTGTTGGCCCAAGGAAGGGGCATAAGGAGGTAGTTCATGTGTACAACCAAGGAAAATGTGTTGCGTGCACGATAGAAGGAAAGGAATTTCATGAAGGCAGAACAAAGAGGCACGCAACAAAGGAAAGGCAAGCGCAGAAGCATGCAGGGGAAAATGACCAAAAAGAGACGGATGTAGTATCCAGACCATGTCCGTATATGACGGCGTAAGCCTGCAGCTACGCATGTATGAGAAGATATTTGTAATTCAGGCCGATAGTGCCTCATGTCAAGTCATGATCACCATAGATGTAGCCATAAGGGTGATTGATGGTGACAACTAATAGACTATAGGTATGCAGTTGGCCCTGCATGGCCATGTAAATTAGTATAAATAGGAGGGACGCAATAATTAGAGGTTTGGTCTGTGAGGTTTCCGTTGATCCTTGTTTAGTTTTCAGTAGTAGTTTTATATTCAATGGTAATCCATGGAGAGGGATGCCATTTTTGTTGTAATGTCATAGCAATCAGAGAGGAGGAGACTCGGGAAGAGTCTAGTAACAATAGAGAGGCTATTGAGCCACGGATTTGGCTGTTGTGTGAGCAGGCTATTAGTGATTGAGCAAAATATGAAGAAACTTGAACTTTAAAACTTTAATCCATAATAAAAGTGCATATAAATCTCATCAATAATCCAAAGACATAAATCAAATGATATAACACATGATATACCCTGGGAAAACCCTCTAATAATTCAGAGGATAGAAAACCCAGCAAACTATCTTAGAGTATGATAAATTAGTAGCATAGAATGCTTACAACACAATAGCATATTTCTTTCACAGAGAGCACCAGAGAGTGGAGATCGAATGGAACACCGTATCTAACTTGCCAAGTGCATAACACTTTAATAACAAGTCAAATTATGTTTTACAACAAAAATAGAATGGTTGCATGTATCAACAACTTGTTAACACTTTGAACACTGATTCATCTTCAATCACGCACCCCCATGATCTAGTGCCAAGCTAACACTCCATAATTATCTCCCACAAGAAGATACGTGCCTTCCATTAATTAACGAACTCTAACTGAGTTGTTAACTGAGATGAAATGAATGTAACTACATGCAATTGAATGTAACTGAGTGTAACTGCATACAACTGAGTGTAACTGAACTGAACTGAATGTAACTGAACATAAATGAATGAAACTGAACTGAACTGAATGTAATTGAGTTGAACTAAATGTAACTGAACAGAACTGAATGTAACTGAACAGTAACTGAATGTAACTAAACAAAACTAGTGCTTCTCCATTAGTGTTTATTTCCAACAATCACTTGCATAAATTAAGGAGTTGATTTCTTAATTGACTGAACTTGTTTACCATAACTAATACTCAACTGATATCTAATCAATTTGAGTTTAATTGGTGGAAACATATGCAATTTGAGTTCTCTCTCTTTCTCTGTGCTTTTATTAAATATCTCTGCATGGTCCATATGTGTTTTCATTAAATAATCATATTTATCATATCATACTCATAATATCATTTCCAAACCTATGATCATATGTATTTCCTTGGGTCATATAGTCACATGATAAGGTAAATCACTCTAGGGGTAGCTAATCCCTAAAGGAGACTTCTATCACATGTTGACCATGACTAGCCATACACCACATAGTAGATCTACTTTACATAGTAAATCACACCACCTCACAACATGAGGATATTCGTAGGACTACACAAGCCTACTTTCCACCTCAATCATATGAGGATATTCGTAGGGCTACACAAGCCTACTATCCACCTTAGTCATATGAGGATATTCATAGGGATACACAAGCCTACTGTCCACCTCAGTCATATGAGGATATTCATAGGGATACACAATCGTACTGTCCACCTCAATCATATGAGGATATTTGTAGGGATACATAGGCCTACTGTCCACCTCAATCATATGAGGATATTCGTTGGACTACACAAGCCTATTGTCTTGATATTACTCACAAGACTTTACAACATAACCACCTCAATCATATGAGGATATTCGTAGGACTACACAATCCTACTGTCCACCTCAATCATATGAGGATATTCATAGGACTACACATGCTTACTATCTTGATATTACTCATAATACCTTACAACATCACCACCTCAATCATATGAGGATATTCATAGGAATACACAAGCCTACTGTCTTGATATTACTCACAAGACTTTACCACATCACCACCTCAATCATATGAGGATATTTGTAGGACTACACAAGCCTACTGTCTTGATATTACAAGACTAGAGAATGACTCCCGATGCTGTAAATCAACACTCCCTCTTAGCGAGGGAGACATTCTCTACCATACCAAGCTTATCTCGGAAGTGTTTAAAATTCATCACAAATAGAGGCTTGTCACAAATTTTCAATATTCTCATTAGTACCTATGTCCTGGAAATCATGACCATGACTTCAATGAAGTAAGACTTCATTTTGAATGTGTTTCATCATAAAACACATATAGGGTTTTCAAGAAAGCTTAACTATTAACACCTAATCACTGTAGGCTCAATTCTTTCACCCTAGTAGGTAGCATCCCAAGCTACACTAATCCTCAGTATGTAGTGCTATCCACAAAAACACATTTTGCTTTTGTAGTACTCTCATACATACATTTTTCTTCTGTATTACTAGCCGCAATACACTTAGCTTTTGTAGTACTAGCCTCAAATTACATCGCTTATCTTAGGCTAAAACAATAGATGGATAGCACAATCAAATAATCGGTATTCCATGTATCAAATACAATAAACAGCCTATTCTAGTGTACCTCAAAGGTACTCAAACATATGCTTAGTAGTAAGCATAAAACACAATAGGTCTGCTCAAAGACCAACCAACTACTTACACAAAGTAGCATCATTTGGATCCAATCGAGAATAAAGTTTTTCTAAACTAGAAACCATGGATTTTTAAATCCATCATATACAAAATTATACAACAATGTGTAATAACATGCAGAAAGAAAGACTTATATTTTCTTTCACTCTTCAACATTTGTTGACTTCTTGAATCTTCTGTTATCTAGAGAAGTTTTTTGTGAGTGTGCCAGTCTCTATGATGTTCTTCAAGTCATGATCACTTTCTCAGTGATCCTTCTCTTTATATTTGCAGCACCCCAACTACCTCTTTGAGAGGTTTTAACTGTTCTCTAACAGTCCATACTATAAATAGTCTCTGATACTTTTGACCATGTCTCTTCTCATGTGGATTCTCTCCGCAAGCTATCATAGCCCTCGGCTGCCTAATTCATGTACGATGACTAACTGGTGGGGACTTTATCTGCTGTCACCTATGAAGATACATCAATACTCCCTCTTCAACTAAAGGAGTTATTATGTATTGTACCAAGCTTGTCCCATACAGAAGCTTAATAAGAATGCTGGAAATGCTGCTCATCTATGGATATGTACCATGTCTCAAATATAACTGACTAGAACCCTCAAAATATTTACTTCTTTTCAACATGCTCTTTCTAGAGCAACACCTGTGATCTTCCTCAATCACTATATAAGTCAGATTTCATATATATTTAAAACTCTCTTTTACTGATCAAGTCATATATGAGTCCACATATACTTGTACCAAGTAGGTACCACAACACATGCTTTGTACATGTCTATGTACAAAATGCAAAGCACATAATAGATCATGGGACCTGTGACTAACCAAATACATCTCAACTGACTTGAGATCCTCCAAATATGAAATAAGAATTATAAAATTTCATATTTACCTTCATATGTGTGTCCATGGATTTGTAGTCCATCATCTTGAAACTCTTCAGGCTCTTTTACTGCACATTTTTCTTAATTGAGGAAAATATTTGTTTTGGTGACTGCCACACCACTAATCATAAGAATCATAACAAGATTCTTGAATATAGTTCCGAGCTTCCTTCTGAATATGAGCATCATGCATATCTCTTTTTTGCAGGAGGTACATCAACCAATTTACACTGGTTCTTCAAGAGCTAGTGAGACTAGGAACTCCCTCTCACCATGTAAATGTGAGAATCACAATATGGGTCCTCCATCATGGAGACTTATGCTCATCTATATATGAAGCTCTAATTTGACACATGAATTTAAATAAGATAGAATATCTTCAGGAGTATTCACATCTATTAGAATATAATTAAGCCATCAATTTTGTCTACTTCCCAAGAGACATAGGAACCTCTCGAACTATTCTCTTTCACGATCAGCCATCAGAATGACTCCACATTCATGTCCTTCTTTACTTGTAGGTAAGGGCATATTAATTTTCCCTGCAAGACAAATTATTCTCATCGTTAGAACCATTTCATTCTCATGAATTTTATTCACATGAAATACTTTCAAGATATTGATAAAGATTTACTTAGTTATGTACATATATTGACCAACCGATTTATCATAACCCATTATAATATTATGTACTGATATGAAGCCCTGTATCAGTCATATATCAGTCCAAAAATTCATTTTTATGAAAGAAATATATAGTCCCATGTTCATATCTCATGAGGTAAGCATGAAGCCCTCTATCTAGCCAATCATGTAGTCTTATGTTCACAGTTTGTGAAACAATCATGCTGCCATAAATATCATGTCTTATGAATGATGTTTTCAACCATATATCATTCCTACATAAGTCTTATATTAGTATTTATATCATCTTGCAAAATTTGGACTCGTGATATTGATAACATTCCAATAACGATAGGAACAACAATGTAGATGCTAAACACAATTCCAAGTCCAGGAATACAGATTGTAATAAAAAATAATCTGATTTTATAAAAGCATATGATAATTAATTAATCATGCAGCCCAACATTCATATCTCATGAATCAATCATGCATCTCTATATTTATGAAACAAGCATGCAACTCTATATTCATATCTTTATGAAACAATCATGCATCCTTTATATTCATAATCATGCATGCTATATATTCATATTTTATAAAATAATCATGCATGCTCTATATTCATATCTTATGAACAATCGCGCATCCTCTATATTCATATTTTATAAAATAATCACGCATGTTCTATATTCATATATTATGAACAATCATGCATCCTCTATATGACTGTAATGAAAACATTCAAAATCATATAGATCTAAATAGCATATAATAAAAAAATTGGGTACTTATATTTTTTTATTGTTTTGTATGTTCCCTCTTGATGTTTGCTTCCTTGTGGAGATTACTGTAGTCTATCGGTATTGATCTCTTTGAAAATTTGAGTCCATACAGGAGGTAGCAACTCCATGCATGGAGAAACTGGATCCCATGCAACCTGAAGCGAATGCTCTTCTTTCAAAGAAAAACTTCTTCCAATGATCATCCTCTTATTTGGATGAGATCTCAATTCTATGAGGCCCTCATTATACACAAGATCCATTGAATAATGATAATATACAACTTACAACTCTTGGGGTTGTTCCATCAATTGGTCCACTTTGAGAAAATGGATATAACACGAATTCTGAGAATTTCATCTTCACATACCTGATCGTATCTCTCACATAGTTGTGGATTTTTGAAATATTCTCAATATTAATCTAAATTGGCCAATTTCGGAAGTGGGTTTTCAACCATTTTTTCTGATTCCGCATGGATTGATCAAAACGTATCCATGAAATTTGTCTCTTGAAAAGTGATGGAAATGGCGCATGTTGACTTGCTCTTTAATTCACCCTGCATAAAGAGTCCTCACTCACTAAGGTCAAGTAAACATCTAGATCATTCTCCTCAAGAATTATTCACACTCTTCCCTTCAATTTGGAAGTGTCTTCAAATTGGTCTTTCGATTGAATAGAGATTGATGCCATGGCTCCAAGCTCTTTGCTCAATACTTCTCAAGATCACGTAGGCTTTAGTTGCTTGCACAAACTAAGCTCTTTCATGCCCTTGGTCTGATACCATGTTAGTGATTGTGCAAAATATGAAGAAACTTGAACTTTAAAACTTTAAGCCATAAGAACAGTGGATATAAATCTCATTAATAATCCAAGACATAAATAAAACCATAGAACATAGGATATACCCTCGGAAAACCCTCTACTGATTCAGAGGATAAAAAACCCAAAAAACAATACTAGAGTATGATAGATTAGTAGCAGAGAATGATTACAACACAATAGCAGATTGCTTTCACAAAGAGAACCAGAGAGTGGAGATCGAATGGAACACCATATCTAAATTGAAAAGTACATAGCACTTTTTTAAGAAGTCAAATTAGGTTTTACAACAAAAATAGAATGGTTGCATGTATTAGCAACTTCTTAACACTTTCAACACTGATTCATATTCAATCATGCACCCCAATGATCTAGTGCCAAGTTGACACTCCATAATTATCTCCCACGAGAAGATATGTGCCTTCAATTAATTAACTAACTCTAACTGAGTTGTTAACTGAGCTTAACTGAATGGAACTACATGCAACTGAATGTAACTGGATGTAATTGCATACAACTGAGTGTAACTGAACTGAACTAAATGTAACTGAACATAACTAAATGTAAATGAAACTGAGTTGAACTGAATGTAACTGAACATAACTAAATGTAACTGAATGTAACCGAACAGAATTAGTGCTTTTCCATCAGTGTTTATTTCCAACATCACTTGCATAAATTAAGGAGTTGATTCCTTAATTAATTGAACTTGTTTACCATAACTAATACTCAACTGATATCTAATCAATTCGAGTTCACTTGGTGGAAACATATGCAATTCGAGTTCTCTCTCTTTCTCTGTGCTTATATTAAATATCTCTGCATGGTCCATATGTATTTTCATTAAATAATCATCTTTATCATATCATACTCATAATATCGTTTCCAAACGTATGATCATATGTATTGCCCCGAGTCATATAGTCACATGCTAAAGTAAATCACTCTAGGGATATCTAATCCCTAAAGGTGACTTCTAGCACATGTTGACCATGACTAGCCATACACCACATAGTATATCTACTTTACATAGTAAAGCAAACCACCTCACAACATGAGGATATTCGTAATACTACACAGGCATACTGTCCACCTCAATCATATGAGGATATTCGTAGGGCTACACAATCCTACTGTCCACCTCAATCATATGAGGATATTCATAGGAATACACAAGCCTAATGTCTTGATATTACTCACAAGACTTTACAACATCACCACCTCAATCATATGAGGATATTTGTAGGACTACACAAGCCTGCTGTCCACCTCAATCAAATGAGGATATTCATAGGACCATGCAAGCCGACTTTCTTGATATTACTCACAAGAGTTTACAACATCACCACCTCAATCATATGAGGATATTCGTAGGACTACACAAGCCTATTGTCTTGCTCAATCATATGAGGATGTTTGTAGGACTACACAAGCCTACTGTCTTCATATTACTCATAAGACTTTACAATATCACCACCTCAATCATATGAGGATATTCGTAGGACTACACAAGCCTACTATCTTGATATTACTCACAGGACTTTACAACATCACCACCTCAATCATATGAGGATATTCGTAGGACTACACAAGCATACTGTCTTGATATTACTCACAGGACTTTACAACATCACCACCTCAATCATATGAGGATATTCGTAGGACTACACAAGCCTACTATCTTGATATTACAAGATTGGAGAATGACTCACAATGCTGTAAACTCAACGTAGGCCACTAGGAGTAGGAGTAGAATAGAAGAGCGAACCATAGCGCATGGGGACTATAAGTCTGAACTTAAAGACACATATCAAGATTAGTCTGCATCCCATAGACTGCAAGGTGCTATATCCTTTCTCATGCCAGATGAAGAGCACCTTGGTGGGTTTTCCTAGATGGGTTTCCACGTTATCTCTTGTGTTTGAATGAATGGCTAATATGGTGAATGTGTATGTGATTGATTACTATTTTATTTCCGTGTAATGTTCAATGTTGCTTGAATGTCTGTTATCATCCTACAATTGGTAAATGAATGGTCGGAATGCATTGTTGAAATGAATCTATATATATATATGTGTGTGTGTCTGTGTGTGTGTGTTTGTGTGTGTGTGTGTGTGTGTCAGTCTATATGATTATCGTTTTGAGTCCCGAGTTAAGTCGTAGAGCCAATTGATGTGAATCAGCTACGTCACATGAGTTGTGCCAGCTGCAAGGTGGAAAGGAAGGTCAGGTCATGCACGATGACATATGTTTGTTCTCGGTCACGTAGAACTAACTCCTCTGTCCAACCATCGTGCTATCCTCATTGAGCTACTTGGCTGCGAGCCAAGGGACTACACTCCCTCGACAATCGTGGTAACATGGTTCTGGCAGTTACCCATCTATGAGATATCTCGAGTGAGACTGCGCTTGCTTCGCTGGTGTTGTTAATGGGGCTTCCTCTATCAGGTCAGTATCTCGGGTAGTTGTTTGATTGGTGGGATGCGTAGAACCTGGGTCGTGCGAGTGGGGAAAAGTGGCCAACAATCATATCCAAGAGTGGCAAAGATGAAAGAGGCTCATAAAATCCACCATCCACCCTGACTTTCTATTATAGTGGTTCCTTAAGTATTGTTTTCCTTATATATCTAAGGATGTATCCACTTCAGGGGTGAACACTGAAGAAGAGGCCATCCTTAAGGACCAGCAGATGGATTGGTATATGCTCTATCTGGGATATTATATGAAATCATACCTGAGGCACCATGGTCTACCTATAGTGTCGAGAAACACAATCCTAGACCCCATGCCGATGGTGTGGTTGGTTCAGTGAATTCTCCCACTGTAGAGTCTTTGGCCAAGCAAATCCATGAGATGTCCATCAAGCAGTCTACATCATAGGCAGTAAAGGCTTCCCCCTCACCCCAAAAAAGCAAATGTTTTTTCTCAATCCTCCTAAAAGGGAAATCAACAACCCGGTGGGGAAAAGAAGAAGGGGAAGAAAGGTGAGGGAAACCAAAACAAGCCAAAACCCATGAACAATGCTAATGGGGACAAGAAGGATAAGAAAAAGGTGAAATTTCCTTGTAAGTTGTGCCAAGGAGAGCACTTAACTCATCAATTCCCTCTCATGGAACAAGCTCAAAATATACTCAAGACTCAATAACCGACCGTCCTGAAGGATCCTTTTCCCCAATGATAGAATGTTGCTTCTGTTTCTAATGTAGCCAGGGGAACTTCCAGTGCCCCTCCTGACCAATATTATATCAACATGGTACGATCCAGTACCTTGCTCTAGAGAAGAAATAAAAATGATGAGATGGAGGCTCCTGAAAAGGGTAAATATGTTGGTGAAACCTCTAACCCTCTCACAATCGAGAATCGTGCAAGAAACCTACAGATCCAATGCCCAAAATACTGAAAGGTATATTTAAAAAGGAATTTCACAACCCAAACTCTAGGGCTTCTTCTAACTACTTTGTAGTGGAATATTTGGCCCAAACTCCTTCTGCGATGTCTATTTTGGAAGTGCTCCAGAGTTGTCCCGCTCAACGGGATTCCCTTTTAGCAGCTTTAGGTAGCATGGATTCTTTGAGTCTAATGGAAAAGTTCAATCTATCAGATGTTAAGGTGAGCCTACAGTACCATGTGTCCTTATCATTAGATGTCATCCATGGTGGAAAAACCATTGGACGCAAAGTTGTTGATGAGGGTGCCTTCACATGTGTCATGTCCTTTTCTTGCTGGAAGGCTTTGGGTTCCTCGAAGATAGTTCCATCAAACACCTTGCTTACTGCTTTCAACAGGAGGTATTTCCATCCACATGTTATCATACCATATTTTGAGATTAAGTTGGCAGGGAAAGAAGTGTATGTTCAAGTGGAGGTGATTGATGCTCCATTGGACTATAACTTGCTTTTGTGGAGAAGTTGAACTTACGCTATGTGCACAATTTCTTCGGCTGTTCTTCGAGTAGTGGGTTTTCCACATGAAGGAAAGTTTGTTACCGTGACCAACTCAATTTCGATCAAAGGGTCTGTTTGGAAACAAATGATTCAAAGGTGCCATTGGTTGATCAGGTCAAGCCTGCTACAAAGAGCTTGGGGGCTAGTATTTATTCATCATTAATGGGAACATTTGATATCCCATCCCCGATAAATTATCTAGCTTCTACAAGTGTAGGTAAGTCTATCACAATGGTTATCGATAGAACCGATCCTTGGGTCCTTCCTACCCGTTACGAACCTCATTTTCCCTTATCTGTAATGGAAGTGGCTTACCAAGCTATCGTTAACACCACTGTTGATCCAATTTCAAATCCTTCTACAGTCTCAAAGGAGTCGGAAGAAGCTTATCTACCTTCTTGGGAAGAGAACTATTTATACTCAGATGATTTCTTAGACATGGTTTTTTCTTTGGATGAAGCCATTATGGAAGCCATGAGTGGGAGAGACAAGATCTGTGAAGATCTTTACCATAGATCCTATTTCCTTCCAGAGTTGAGTAGAATCAAAAACTAAGAGTTCCATGTGAGACTGGCAGATGATGTTTGTTTACATGTCAATCCCTTGCCAAGGGAGGGAATTTTTGTCGAGGGAAATATGGAAAAAATTTCTGCAACCATTCCTATCAAATCTTTAAAAACCCAGACATCGTAAAAAATGTACATATTGGTGCAAGATTCTCTCCGGAGGACATTGCTATCTATAATTCCTTATTTAAGGAGTTTTGCGACTTGTTTTCTTGATCATATGAGGAGATTCCATGAATAGATCCATCAATTGTTGAACATCAAATACGAACCTATCCTGATGCCAAACCGGTTCAACAAAATCTTAGACTTGTTAACTCGCATAAGGAGGAAGCCGTTAAGGATGAAGTGGAAAAACTACTAAAAGCTGGTTTCATCGACCCAATTCTTTGATGAAATGGGTATCCAACCCTGTTCCCATTGATAAGAAACAAGGGACGATACGTGTATGTACAAATTTTCATGACTTGAATAAGGCATGTCCCAAGGACAATTAACACACACCTTTTATAGATCAAATCATTGTCGATGCTTGTACGAGGAGTGATTTTTTTCCGTTTATGGATGGTTTTTCTGGGTACAATCAAATTCAAATTAAGCCGAAAATACCAACATAAAATGAATTTTATTTGTCCTTGGGGTACGTTCGTGTACATAAAAATTCCCATTGTATTTAAAAATGCAGGGGCTATCTTTCAGTGGGCAATGAATTTTTCTTTCCATGACATTAAGAACATTATCAAGCCATAACTTGATAATTTTCCTGCCCATTCTCGTAAGAGGATTGATCATCCAGATCATCTTCACTTGATTTTCAAACGATGTAGACAATACAAAATATGCTTCAATCCACATAAGTGTGTTTTCTACGTCAAGTCAAGATGGCTACTCGGGTTCATAGTTTCAAACAAAGGTATTCAAGTGGATCCTTTGAAAGTAGAGGCTATTGTAAATATTCCTCCTCCTCGTTCTATCAAGCAACTTCAAATCCTATAAGGAAATTCTAACTTCCTCTAACGTTTTATCATTAAATATGCCAAAATCACTAATGGTTTCATGCGCGTGTTGAAGAAGGACACTCCATTTGTATGGGATGAAACCGCACAACTTGATTTGAGGCATTAAAGAAAGCATTGTTGTCAGCTCCTTTGTTACGCCCACCGGATTACTCTTGAGATTTTATATTATATCTGGCTGCATCAAAATCGACCATTGTGGTAGTATTAGTCCAGGAATATGACAAGTTCCAAGACCATGCTGTCTATTACCTTATTCGCACATTGGATGGTCCTAAACTTTGATACTCCCACGCTGAGAAGTTGGCTTTAGCAGTTGTTTATGCTATGCAGAGGTTATGTCACTACATCCTACTGAGGACCACTACAATAGTGGAATATGTTAATCCCTTTTAGTATGTTTTGTCCCGATGCATAATCAAGAGAAAATTCAATAAGTGGATAGTCATTCTCCAAGAGTTTGACTTGGATTTTCAATATGCCAAATCTAAAAAGTCCTTAGATTTTGCAGAACTTATTGCAGAATTTCCAATGGAAGAGAATGCAGTAGTTGAAGAAGACTCATTCCTAGATGAGTACATTTTTTTAATTTCAACATATGATCCTTTGTACGCAGATATACTTGTTTATCCCCAGACTTTGAAATGTCCTGTAGCCTTCTCGAGGGAAGATCGGTGTAAACTACGCATTCATGCAAAAAAATACCTTATCATCTAGGATACTTTGTACCATATAGGGGTAGACTCTATTTTGCATCAGTTCCTCACCCACGAGGAGGCTGAGAATGTCCTAAATGATTCCCATAGCAAAGCATGTGGGGGCCATTTATCTGGGTTAGCAACGACCCAAAATATTTTGCGTGTCAATTATTTCTAGCTCATGATATTTAAAGATTGCGTGGAGGCTGTGAAGAGTTGTCATCCATGTAAGCTCTACACCAAGAAAATGCGGTCACATCCTGCTCCTTTGTTTTCCGTCATCACGGTGGGCCCCTTCACTAAGTGGGGGGTATATCACATAATGTGCAACCCAGTTTCGGCTAGGGGGCACAAAGATATCATTGTCATTGTTGATTTCTTCACCAAGTGGAAAGAGGCAATGCCTACCTTCAGGGTTGACGGCGAAACTGTAGATTTTTTCGTATTCAACCAGATTATCACTCGCTTCGAAATTGCAAAGGATATTTTCACTGATCATGGTAGTCATTTCCATAATAGCATGATGACCAAATTGGCTACTATGCTAGGTTTTAAGGAAGATCACTCATATTCCTTCTACCCACAAGAGAATGGTTAAGTAGAGGCAGCCAATAAGACCTTGAAGACCATTCTTAAGCCTACTATTAATGCAACGCGGTCAAATTGGCACATTATGCTATATCCTGCACTTTGGGCATACTAGACAAATGTTAAAACTGTGACGGGGTTTTCACCTTTCCAACTCGTTCACGGGGTGGAAGAAGTAACTCCGGTTGAGTGTGAAATTCCATCACTTAGAATTTCTATTCATGTAATCCTAGACACGACTGAATTAGAAGAACATTTGCTACATTTGGAACATCTAGATGAGCAACACAGAGATGCATTAACGACAAATGAAGCTTATAAGAATAGGGTTAAAAACCAATATGCTAAATCGATCAAGCCTAGAATTTTCTCTGAGGGGGAGCTTGTCTTGCTCGGGATCAAGACAAAGAACCCATGGGGGCAGGAAAGTTCAGGTCAATGTGGTTAGGACCCTACATTGTGTCGAAGGTCTTGAAAAAAGGGGCATATGAGTTAACTAATTTTGATGGAAATAAGCTTCCTAAGCTTAGAAATGGGCTCTACCTAAAGAAGTACTATGCCTAGGATTAGTGTTTTTTCTTCTATGTAATTTTATGTACAATAGTATTTTGGTTAGTTTTCTTATATCATCTGGTGATTGTTATAGATGTCAGCTCAATGGTTCACAGGTTTTGCAAATGGTGCTAGTTGTCATACTTGTAAACTGGCTTCAGCTGCATGGGTCATTTATTCAGCCTTAGGACAGCTAGTTGCCTCTAGAGGCGCTTCTCTAGGTCCTGCTACCAATAATGTGGTAGAATACAGGGCTGTTATTGAGTTATTATCGGATGCATTTTCATGTGGTATCACCTAGTTAGAATTCATACTTGACTCTCAACTAGTAGTTTCCTAGCTCAATGGAGCTTATCAGGTGCGAAACCCTACCTTGTTACGTCAGTTTTTGCATGTTGGATTACTTGAAAGGAATTTTGATTATATTTCATTTAATCATATTCCATGTAATCAAAATACATTAACAGATGCATATGTGAACTATATTCTTGATCGGCACTTAACACACATTTTGTAAAAAATACACAATAGATACATTTGGAACACATGTAGATAAACAAGATATATATATATATATATATATATATATATATATATATATGTAAAATTATGCCCATAGATAGGTTGAGTTTTGATCCTATGATCCAATCACATCTGTGAAAATATACAAAAATTTGGATCTCAATCCATAAAATGCCTATAGATCTAGGCCCGATCTCCTACATCACCCGCATAACCAGCATCATCCTCATCATCAGCTTCTTCACCTGTAGTAGCCTCTTAAGCATCTATACAAACCAGAACGGTCGTGGCTACCCTCCTCATCAGGCGTATCTAGATAGGTGGGATCCCTACAAAAAATTCTTACATAATAGCAGGAATCTGCTCAATCCATATAGTGGGAACTCTTTGGGTTATCCTAGCCAGCTTTCCCTCCAGCACCCTCATAAGACCTTGATCTCCACCTGGTACAGGCTGTACATACATCCTAGGATTCCCATCACGGCGGATAGGTCCAATATCTTCATTTTAAACATTAAAATGGATTAAAAACTCTTATACATATGTATATAATTTTATGACAAAATTCATAAAAATTTAAAAACATTAAAAGAAAAATACCTAGCTCTCCCCACATTACTTCGGGAGGAAGGACGAGATCATTGTCTCCTTGAAAGTATAAACCTATATAAGGAAACTACTCAAGTGTTGGTAACTTTTGTCCCCACCACACATAGAATTCATCACCATATACACCCTGGACTGATCCTCCACCTCCTTGGGGAAGGAATACTTCTCACCTGGTCAACCTAGGTTGGCGAGGAGAGAAAGCTGAAAGTAGTACCACAAGGCTGATTGTGGGCACTCTCTCAAAAAAGAAGGCCACTAATACACTTGAAGACCCAAAATTCTTGCGGTGGCCTCTCTTTTAGTCAGAGAGTTGTTTCTCCATAATCATGATTACACCCGAACACCAATAAAACAAAGTCCCCTGTAAACACTTCACTACCACTCTCATTTGTGTCTGAATGGTGAGATGTAATGATGAATATCCTGTAACCCGTATTATAGCACTTACCACTACTTGAAGTGGGAAGTTGGAAATATGATAAATTGGGATGCATCATCCTTTCTTTTGACTCCCAGGCATGCAGTAGGTGTCCACATAATCTTGGACACTCATGGGGTCACCATCCCTGCCAGTGCCTTCGAGGTTGACAGGAATTCCCCTGTGTGGCAACCCCGTGATGAAATATATGTCTTCTAGAGCTATCTCCAACATCTCACCTTGAAGATCAAAATTTTTGAGGTCATGACCCCAATAGCTAATCAAGTGTTGAAGAAAGCAGACATTGGACCACATTGGAGATGTGCAAAAGAACTTTAGTAACCCACATTGTCGTAATGCATGCACAGTGGAGGCATCACGAAGGGCCTCAATCCTCATGTTATCTCTCCCTCCATTCTAAAACCATGGTTGAACCTACCCATTTGACCATTATTAATAATTAGAAAATATCAATTTCTTTTAATTTTCACCATATTTTAAAATTTCATATGTTACGCAGTACACCCGACTGTCTTTTAGAGAGGTCACGTGTGACACGTGGGTTACCTTTGGGCAAGTCGTGTGTACGCAAATGTATAAGTTTTGTACTCATGTGTACCGCATAACATCCCTATGGCAGGCCTAAAACGTAAAAATTTGCATGGAAATGAAAATTAAAATGGTTGGAATGCAAGAAAGGAGGGAGCTAGCTAACCTGACACTTGCGGAATTCAAAATTGTCCACCGGTTTTTTCGTATTGAGCAATCCAAGTCAAAGATAAAATATCTCTAAATTGGGTAAAACATGAAATGCTATGTTTTAATCCTATTTTTAAACTATATATAGGAAAATTTTCAATTCGTGGGTTTTTAACCTATAGTTTGAAATTTATTTTTATAATTCAACTAATACCATTTTCTTTTTTCCTAATGCAATAGGTTCGAAGTCTTTTAAAAGTTGTTATCCTTTCATATAGGGTAGGATTTGAGTCTTTCATATGTCATTATGCATCTATACCTGATCCACTCTTAACCCTAGGATGACTTCTTTGACCACAGACTATGGTGTTTAACCATTTTTTACCTCATTTACATCATTGTTCTTCTGTGGATAGGACCTTCCCTCCATGAGTACCCTAATTTAGAACACTTTGTCGTCTTTTGTTACTCATGCTAAATTTTTCATAGGTTTAGGGGAGCCTTCTTATCTATTTTTCACACCAAATTGAGCCTCATTATGGTCTCTTTCTACAAGCTATCCCTTTTTATAAGGCTTCTCGCCCTTATGGAGTTTCTTTATGCCCAGGTCTAACTCCTTAAAATAGACTTGACTGGCGAGTAAGCTTGTCCATTCAGGCTCGTTAATAATATGTGAATGGGAATCCACATTGGTGGCAGGTTAATCTTTTTCAGACCATGTGGAATAATATGAAAAAGGAACACTCTCTTTTCTTTGGAATTGAGAAGAGTATTCTCAGGTATAGGTTTATTGCTTTTCCAGACGTGAGGGACTAAATTTACAGAAAATGAGCGCCTAGTATGAGCTTAGTTTTCTCTTTTTCGTGCTCTGGACCTAAACATGAAAAATATTTTCAGTGTACTTCATGTCTTTGCTATGCTCATTAAATAATAAAGAACAAAGCATCGAGTTTACTATTGTAAGCCCCATTTCTCATAATCAAATGGCTCTTTCCGAGTGATCTTACCTTCCTTCACACTCGTAAAACTTAGGCTATATGATTCTTTTGAAGGGGCATTGGGTAGATGATAATTTAATATTTTTCGAACCTTCCTGACGAAGTACGAAAAAGGTGCGCCTTACTTCTTCGGAAGCTAAGAGATTTCTTCTGTGGTATGTTTTATATTTTTC
The DNA here is from genome assembly GCA_001517045.1 of Pseudotsuga menziesii. Taxonomy (NCBI): domain Eukaryota; kingdom Viridiplantae; phylum Streptophyta; class Pinopsida; order Pinales; family Pinaceae; genus Pseudotsuga; species Pseudotsuga menziesii. The sequence continues at coordinate 37,920 of LPNX010066055.1, read as the reverse complement.
CAGCCTCAGGAGACTGAATTGGATGAAAAATCAATCCCATGAAGTCTTCTTCGGAGTTTTTAGACACTCTAAATATGAAAAAACCAACAACCATGTACTAGTTCAGGCTCATAAAATCCACGAATCAGTGACCTTATCAAGCATTATTCTCTCCCCTCTTCAAGCTTGTCAAAAATGAAGAGAGACCTGAGTTGAATTTCCTGGACTCGTTAAAATTTAACAGGAAATATAAGGAAGAAGTACTCTCTTTGGTTTATAAATAGTGGAAACATGTCATCCCTAAACATAGCACTCTCTGAACTTTCTAATACTCATGTTTCAGTTTACACTTTTAGCTCAACTATCACTTCGAGTCTTTACTCCTCCACTTGTCCTTTATACTTCGGGAATCTAATCACGTCTCCTACAAGATAGATAAGTCTAGTTGTTCTATTTGTAAGTTAAGAAGATGCCTTGGGTCACCTCTATGTTGTGCTCACTATTCAAGGATTTATCCCTTCATCTGACTATTAGCCTGATTCCATTATTATCCTATCTGATTATTACTTGTGTCTACGTTCTCGTATCTAACACATATTTCATTAAATTTGGAATTATACAAGGGATATAGAATTTAGAACTTCAACAAGATTGAGTTTTCAAAAAATGAAAAACCAAAAAATTACTTAATTCACTCATTTCAATCTTTATATTCACCATTTTTTATAATATTATCAATATAAGCTATATAAAATCAAATTTATATAAAGTTGAAGCATATCTTCCTAATATTAAACTTAGATTCCTTACATTATTTTATTATTATAATTTTTTAATTTGTATTAATATTTGAGTTGATCAAGGTTTACCTCATCTCATGAACAATAGATGTTGCAAGAAATTTCTTACCTATTAAGTTATCTAATGGCATTATTTGTATGTTGAAATTATTAACCATTTTATTTATAATTTGATAAAGCATATATTGTGCATGTGTTGAATTACATATTAGTAAGAGATCGTCTCCATTTTAGAATGACCTACAAAGTTATTTAATGATATAGCAGTCAATGTGTTTGTTACTGTAACAAATTTATGTATTGGCATAGTAACTTATTAATTCCCAATCTTGATAATGGGTGGCTAGAACATGGGGACTT
>LPNX010066055.1:9879-34320 GCA_001517045.1 Pseudotsuga menziesii | reverse complement strand
TATGTATGATGTTATTCCTTCTTTTAGTTCTTTTAAATAGATTTCATTCTCTTTCGGATGTAAGAAAGATGGCTTCCCTATGGGCAGTTTAGATCGACCTTCATCGTTTGTATTCCATAACTCAACTGGTTTTGACCACCCAGCATCTCTTATGGATTCTTTATACCTTAATACCGGAACATCATTGAGTACAAGAAATTGGAAGTACTGAACATTAAGATGTCCAACTAGTGCATTTTTTCCTTCCTTGATGTATCCATTAAGGAATCTTTTGAAGTCATACACCTTATCAATCAGTTTAGGTGGAAACACTCTTTTTTCTTCAATTTTGCGATATGTATCCATCATCTCAGGTAGAGAATATATATCTTTACTTTTCAAGCTGGAAGACATTCTCCCATAGGTCCCGTCTATGTCTTCATGAGTGTGTCCCACGAGCAAGAACCCAACCTCAATAGTGATGAAGACACCAAGTGCAGTGAGAAGTGATAGAAACATGAAAAGATAACGATTTTTATTATCACTTGCTGCATTATCCAATTGTAACAATAAATGTGGAGGAAGAGGTTTAAAATCGATATCTTGATTTTCTAATCTTCCATGAGATAAAAATTCATCCTTGTACACTCTACATTTTGAGTAAATAGAGGTGTCAAGTGATGCATTTGAAAGTGGGTTTCTTGAACTTCCACTCTCATAAAGAAGATCACCATACATATCAAGATGTGGGTCTTCAAGGTCCCTTAAGCACTTAGCAAGTGATGTAATGGTAAATTGTGATCCCATATGTACAAATGGTAGGGAGAAATGACCGAAACCTCCTGTCTTATGCCCATGTGTTAGCATACCTGTCAATGACAAACCCAAGTTTATTCCTACAATAGATTTTGATTTGACGCGTAGCCTTGGAATTGAAGTCTTTGTTTTATCCATTTTATCATGGATAATACTCAAATACTCCTTTGGAAACCTCTCTGACATGATTATGTGGGCATAGTAGCAATGTCTTCCGCACATAACGATCTTGTTATGTTTGTTCAATCTAGTGCGTGCCGTTTCTTCCAACTCTTTTGTAGTTGCTAACTTCATTTGTGCTTTCAACACAATACATTCACTACATTTACTGAAGTTGGTGTTCTTTGAGAATGCCACGTCTCGAAAATGAGTGTTCCAAATCTTGCTCATTGTTGGTTGTGATATTAATGGACAATTGAGCTTTTCCAAACCCACATTGATCTCTTTTAGCAAAGAACTTTGTGTGTAAGTCGAAGGAAACAATCTTAGAGGAGAAGAAGTTCCATCTGCTTCGACTTGACGTGTTTGGTTTGGCAAAAAATATGAATTGTCCATTACAATTTTATGCAGTATTTCTATGGCCGCCACAGTATGTGCACGTGCTTTACATGTATTGGTGTTACCATGAATGGATTCCATATGTCCTTGTTCAAAATTGTGTTGGTAGCTATAGAAGGTGCTTTGAGGAATATTATGTATCTTGTACCATGATTTCTTACAAATAACATTACCATCAAATCTCATGTCCTTTACTTTTTTAATAATAGGAGGTAGGCCATGGCCATGGCTCTTTGACATGATAGTGTTTGAAACAAGTGAATTCAATACAAATTCCCTGATACCATTTTTGTCTTTGCATTCCATATCCCTTCTAGCATTTGCAATGGCATTCCTATCCACATGTTGAAGACAATCTTGTTTACAACATTCATCTGCAGCCAAAAGTCGGACTTCTTTCTCTTTATCTATCTTGGTTTGACGTTTTGCAACTTTTTCTCTTGTCATAGCTCGTTTAATCTTTTTATATGGCCTCGATGCATTAAGAACATTGACATCTTGATCTTTTTTATTATAAAGATCCCCATCCCATTGGTATAAAGGACTTGTATCCTCTATAACATCCCATATCAGCATTTCCATGGGTGGCTCTTTGTACTTTTTCTTGACCCTTAACATCTCACCTATGTTGTCCACCATTCTATGTATTGGCCATATAACCAATCCATGTATAGACTTCTCCCCAATCTTGCATCTTTCACAATACCCGTGTATCTCTTCCACAAAAACACCAAAGTTATCTTCAGCTAGTGTTTCACCCACAACCATGTCATCCTCATGGACATTAACTATCATTCCTTTGGCAATGCACATAATTGTTCCTATGCATCCATGTGTAAGAGAAACCCTTGTACATGTGAATGAATCCCTATCTTGTGGAATATTTATGGGTTGATCTTCACAATGAGGTTTCAAATCTATTTCTGGCCAAATCTCATAAGATTCTATTGCACCCCCTAGTGTTTCCTCAAATCCAGTTGGATGTGGTAAAGGAGCATCATTTTTTAACACCTTCTCAATTCTAACCACTATGCATCCTTTCTTTACAATCTTTCCATGAACCTTATTCCCAAGCTCTGTATTGAATATAAAGCCCTCACCCACCTTCACTCCATGTTGTAAAAGATCTACTTTGTCTCCAATAGAAAATGTTGAACAAACATTTGCACCTGTACACCAAACATAACAAACTTAGTATTTTCTCAAAAAAACATTCAATAAACTATGAATAATTCTTAACACATGCTTTGGTATTTGATTTACCTATGGTGTGCCTCAAATCTATAGTCCTCCATGGATGTGTGTCCCCTTCATCAACATATTCCACAATCAAATGTGGTTGAGTGACATCAATTATCAAAACCATAACATAACCTGCAACAACCCTTCCTCCACCATAATAAGTTCCAACTTCTGTAGATTCAACCTTTCCTAGCCCAATAACTTGACCATTAACCAGGAGGTCAACATAGTCCCCTTTTGTGAAAATTATACTTTCCATTGTCGCTCCTACAAATTCTGTAACACACAATTGAATTATAATTTGTAGTTAAGGTTAAACCATGTAAAGTGTGCTCTTATATTTTAGGCAAAACACAATCTACAAAAAAATAATGTACTTGTAATAGCTAAAAAGGGTATGGCATCATTTTGTTGTGTAAATTAAACATTGTTCCCCACCATTTAGTCCCCACCGCCAAAAGGGACTTTACATATAAATTATGATGGAGCTACAAAGCGTAATAAAAACACGATTGGTTATCAATGTATATAATCTTAATACAAACACAAAACTATTCTTAGAAAAACTTGTAAAAATGTCTAAAAATTTTCCATACTTAAGAACTTGTAATAGTATTAAAGGTAGTTATTAAGTAGGTTGGAATCCAGCCATGATCGATCATGCAAGTTTGTATAATCATGGAACTTGTAATAGTATTGAAGCTAGTTATTAAGTAGGTTGGAATCCAACCATGATTGATCATGCAAGTTTGTATAATCATGGCTCACTGAGATTTATTTTTTGTATCAATTGTTCAAAGTAAATTCAAATATCCTTGATTGGAGTCATCCCTATTTTAAGTACTCCCGAAAATAGTTATTTGGTGTCATCTAAACCTATATTGTAGATTAGTGAAGAATAACATCTATATGGAACTAGAGTAATACAAAATCCCAAGCAATGCTACTTGATGCCACTATTAGTATACTAATACATAGTAAAAAAAATTTGAATTACAAACAACTCATAGCTTAGCGACTACTAATACATAGTGACTACTAGCTTTCCTTCTAGCATAAGCATTTCCTTCTAGCATAAGCACACATGCTTATGCTAGAAGAAAAATTAGCACTCATTAGCTTTCCAGAAGAAAAACCCTGGACATGGTGATTGGTGGTTGCTAGGTTATACCTTGGTCTTGTGCCATGTACTCTATTTTGAAATAAGCACATGGCACAAAATCAAGGAAAGCTAGTGACTCCTAGTTTTAATTCTAGCCTAAGCATTTCCTTGTAGCATAAGCACACATATTTATGCTAGAATGAAAGCCAGTAGTCGCTAGCTTTCTAATAGAGAAACCCTGGGCATGGTGATTGGTGGTTGCTAGCTTATACCTTGAGCTTATGCCATGTGCTCAATTTTGAAAGAAACACATGGCACAAGATCAAAAAAAGCTAGCAAGTGCTAGCTTTCTTTCTAACATAAGCATTTCCTTCTAGCATAAGCACACATGCTTATGCTAGAAGGAAAGTTATCAATCGCTAGCTTTCCAATAGAAAAACCTTAGCCATGGTGATTGGTGGTTGCTAACTTATACCGTAATCTTGTGCCATGTCCTCTATTTTGAAATAAGCACATGGCACAAGATCAAGGAAAGCTAACGACTGCTCGCTTTCCTTCTAGCATAAGCATTTCCTTCTAGCATAAGCACACATGCTTATGCTAGAAGGAAAGTTAGTAGTCGCTAGCTTTCCAATAGAAAAAACTTGGGCATGGTGATTGTTGGTTGCTAGCTTATACCTAAATCTTGTGTCATGTACTCTATTTTGAAATCAGCACGTGGCACAGGATCAAGGAAAGCTAGCGACTGCTATCTTTCCTTCTAGAATAAGCATTTCCTTCTAGCATAAGCACACATGCTTATGTTATTGGAAAGCTAGAAATCACTAGATTTCCAATAAAAAAACCTTGGGCATGGTTATTGGTGGTTGATACGTTATACGTTGATCTTGTGCCATGTGCTCTATTTTGAAAGAAGAACACGGAACAAGATCAAGGAAAGCTAGCATACGCATTTCCTTCTGGCATAACTACACATTCTTATGCTAGAAGGAAAATTATTAGTCGCTAGCTTTCCAATAGAAAAACCCTAGCCATGGTGATTGGTGGTTGCTAGCTTATACCTTGAGCTTGTGCCATGTGATTTATTTCAAAATAAGCACATGGCACAAGATAAAGGAAAGCTAGCGACTGCTAGCTTTCTTTCTAGCATAAGCATTTCCTTTTAGCATAAGCATAAGCACACATGTGCTTATGCTAGAAGGAAAGATAACAATTGCTAGCTTTCTAATAGAAAAACTCTAGCCATGAAGGAAAGCTAGCAGTTGTTAGCTTTCCAATTGATAACACTGTCCATGGTGATTGGTGGTTGCTAGCTTATACCTTCAGCTTGCGCCATGTGCTCTATTTTGAAATAAACACATGGCACAAGATCAAGGAAAGCTAGCTTTCCTCCTAGCATAAGCATTTCCTTATAGGATAATAACACATACTTATGCTAGAAGGAAAGCTAGCAGTCGCTAGCTTTCCAATAGAAAAATCATGTCCATAGTGATTGGTGGTTGCTAGATTATACTTTGAGCTTATGTCATGTGCTCTATTTTGAAATAAGAACATGGCAACAGATCAAAGAAAGCTGGCGACTGCTAGCTTTCCTTGTAGCATAAGAATTTCCTTCTATCATAAACACACATGCTTATGCAAGAAAGAAAGCTAACAGTCGCTAGCTTTCCAATACAAAAACCCTGTCCATGGTGATTGGTGGTTGTTATCTTATACCTTGAGCTTGTGCCATGTACTCTATTTTTAATGAATGCTACCTTTCATTTTAGCAAATGCATTTCATTTTAGCATGACACACATGCTTATGTTAGAAAGAAAGCTAGCAGTCGCTAGCTTTCCAATAGAAAATCCCTGGGCATGGTGATTGGTGGTTTCTAGCTTATACTTTGAACTTGTATCATGTACTCTATTTTCAAATAAGCACATGGCACAAGATCAAGGAAAGTTAGGGACTGCTAGCTTTCCTTCTAGCATAAGCATTTCCTTCTAGGATAATAACACATACTTATGCTAGAAAGAAAGCTAGCAGTCCCTAGCTTTCCAATAGAAAAATCTTGTTCATGGTGATTGGTGGTTGCTAGCTTATACCTTGAGCTTGTGCCATGTGCTCTATTTTGAAAGAAGCACATGGCACAAGATCAAGGAAAGTTAGGGACTGCTAGCTTTCCAATAGAAAAATAATAAGAAACTCTTTAAGTTCACATTTCCTAAAGATTCATAATAGCCTATCCCATAGAGACCATCATTTAACACGTTAGATGAATAACTTTTGGACATGTCAACATAAGAGAATAAGTGTTTATAAATGACAAGCTTTAAAAACTCAGCGTCTTCTTCCACATTCACCTCATAATAAAACTTCCCATTACATAGAATAAGCACACATGCTTATGTTATTGGAAAGCTAGCAATCGCTAGCTTTCCAATAAAAAAACCCTAGGCATGGTCATTGGTGGTTGATAGGTTATACGTTGATCTTGTGCCATGTGCTTTATTTTGAAAGAAGAACACGGAACAAGATCAAGGAAAGCTAGCATAAGCATTTCCTTCTGGCATAACCACACATTCTTATGCTAGAAGGAAAGTTGTCAGTCGATAGCTTTCCAATAGAAAAACCCTAGCCATGGTGATTGGTGGTTGCTAGCTTATACCTTGAGCTTGTGCCATGTGCTCTATTTTGAAAGAAGCACATGGCACAAGATAAAAGAAAGATAGCGACTGCTAGCTAGCTTTCTTTCTAGCATAAGCATTTCCTTCTAGCATAAGCACACATGTCCTTATGCTAGAAGGAAAGATAACAATTGCTAGCTTTCTAATAGAAAAACTCTAGCCATGAAGAAAAGCTAGCAGTCGTTAGCTTTCCAATTGATAACACTGTCCATGGTGATTGGTGGTTGCTAGCTTATACCTTCAGCTTACGCCATGTGCTCTATTTTGAAATAAACACATAGCATAATATCAAGGAAAGCTAGCGACTGCTAGCTTTTCTCCTAGCATAAGCATTTCCTCCTAGGATAATAACACATACTTATGCTAGAAGGAAAACTAGCAGTCGCTAGCTTTCCAATAGAAAAATCTTGTCCATGGTGATTGGTGGTTGCCAGATTATACTTTGAGCTTGTGCCATGTGCTCTATTTTGAAATAAGAACATGGCAACATATTAAAGAAAGCTAGTGATTGCTAGCTTTCCTTGTAGCATAATAATTTCCTTCTATCATAAACACACATGTTTATGCAAGAAGGAAAGCTAACAGTCGTTAGCTTTCCAATACAAAAATCATGTCCATGGTGATTGGTGGTTGTTAGCTTATACCTTGAGCTTGTGCCATGTACTCTATTTTTAACGAATGCTACCTTTCCTTCTAGCAAATGCATTTCCTTTTAACATGACACACATGCTTATGTTAGAAGGAAAGCTAGCAGTCGCTAGCTTTCCAATAGAAAAACCCTGGGCATGGTGATTGGTGGTTACTAGCTTATACTTTGAAATTGTATCATGTACTCTATTTTCAAATAAGCACATGGCACAAGATCAAGGAAAGCTAACGACTGCTAGCTTTCCTTCTAGCATAAGCATTTCCTTCTAGGATAATAACACATACTTATGCTAGAAAGAAAGCTAGCAGTCGCTAGCTTTCCAATAGAAAAATGTTGTCCATGGTGATTGGTGGTTGCTAGCTTATACCTTGAGCTTGTGCCATGTGCTCTATTTTGAAATAAACACATGACAAAATATCAAGGAAAGCCAGCGACTGATAGCTTTACTTGTAGCATAAGAATTTTTCTTCTAGCGACTGAACACATGCTTATGCTAGAAGGAAAGCTAGCAGTCGCTAGCTTTCCAATAGAAAAATAATAAGAATCTCTTTAAGTTCACATTTCCTAAAGATTCATAATAGCCTATCCCATAGAGACCATAATTTAACTTGTTAGATGAATAACTTTTGGACATGTCAACATGAGAGAATAAGTGTTTATAAATGACAAGCTTTAAAAACTCAGCGTCTTCTTCCACATTCACCTCATAAATTTACATAGAATAAGCACACATGCTTATGTTATTGGAAAGCTAGCAATCGCTAGCTTTCCAATAAAAAAACCCTGGGCATGGTGATTGGTGGTTGATAGGTTATACATTGATCTTGCGCCATGTGCTCCATTTTGAAAGAAGAACACGGAACAAGATCAAGGAAAGCTAGCATAAGCATTTCCTTCTGGCATAACCACACATTATTATGCTAGAAGGAAAGTTATCAGTCGCTAGCCTTCCAATAGAAAAACCCTAGCCATGGTGATTGGTGGTTGCTAGCTTATACCTTGAGCTTGTGCCATGTGCTCTATTTTGAAAGAAGCACATGGCACAAGATAAAGGAAAGCTAGCGACTGCTAGCTTTCTTTTTAGCATAAGCATTTCCTTCTAGCATAAGCACACATGTGCTTATGCGTGTGCTTATGCTAGAAAGAAAGATAACAATTGCTATCTTTCTAATAGAAAAACTCTAGCCATGAAGGAAAGCTAGCAGTTGTTAGCTTTCCAATTGATAACACTGTCCATGGTGATTGGTGGTTGCTAGCTTTAACCTTCAGCTTGCGCCATGTGCTCTATTTTGAAATAAACACATGGCACAAGATCAAGGAAAGCTAGCGACTGCTAGCTTTCCTTCTAGGATAATTACACATACTTATGCTAGAAGGAAAGCTAGCAGTCGCTAGCTTTCCAATAGAAAAATCCTGTCCATGGTGATTGGTGGTTTCTATATTATACTTTGAGCTTATGCCATGTGCTCTATTTTGAAATAAGAACATGGCAACAGATCAAAGAAAGCTAACGACTGCTAGCTTTCCTTGTAGCATAAGAATTTCTTTCTATCATAAACACACATGCTTATGCAAGAAGGAAAGCTCACAGTCGCTAGCTTTCCAATACAAAAACCCTGTCCATGGTGATTGGTGGTTGTTAGCTTATATCTTGAGCTTGTGCCATGTACTCTATTTTTAACGAATGCTACATTTCCTTCTAGCAAATGCATTTCCTTTTAGCATGACACACATGTTTATGTTAGAAGAAAAGCTAGCAGTCACTAGCTTTCCAATAGAAAAACCCTGGGCATGGTGATTGGTGGTTGCTAGCTTATACTTTGAACTTGTGCCATGTCCTCTATTTTGAAATAAGCACATGGCACAAGATCAAGGAAAGCTAGCAACTGCTCGCTTTCCTTCTAACATAAGCATTTCCTTCTAGGATAATAACACATACTTATGCTAGAAAGAAAGCTAGCAGTCGCTAGCTTTCCAATAGAAAAATCTTTTCCATGGTGATTGGTGGTTGCTAGCTTATACCTTGAGCTTGTGTCATGTGCTCTATTTTGAAATAATCACATGACAAAAGATCAAGGAAAGCCAGCGACTGCTAGCTTTACTTGTAGCATAAGAATTTTTCTTCTAGCGACTGCACACATGCTTATGCTAGAAGGAAAGCTAGCAGTCGCTAGCTTTCCAATAGAAAAATAATAAGAATCTCTTTAAGTTCACATTTCCTAAAGATTCATAATAGCCTATCCCATAGAGACCATCATTTAACTCATTAGATGAATAACTTTTGGACATGTCAACATGAGAGAATAAGTGTTTATAAATGACAAGCTTTAAAAACTCAACATCTTCTTCCACATTCACCTCATAATGAAACTTCCCATTACATAGAATAAGCACACATGCTTATGTTATTGGAAAGCTAGCAATCGCTAGCTTTCCAATAAAAAAACCCTAGGCATGGTGATTGGTGGTTGATAGGTTATACGTTGATCTTGTGTCATGTGCTCTATTTTGAAAGAACACGGAACAAGATCAAGGAAAGCTAGCATAAGCATTTCCTTCTGGCATAACCACACATTCTTATGCTAGAAGGAAAGTTGTCAATCGATAGCTTTCCAATAGAAAAACCCTAGCCATGGTGATTGGTGGTTGCTAGCTTATACCTTGAGCTTGTGCCATGTGCTCTATTTTGAAAGAAGCACATGGCACAAGATAAAAGAAAGCTAGCGTCTGCTAGCTTTGTTTCTAGCATAAGCATTTTATTGTAGACATGTGCTTATGCTAGAAGGAAAGATAACAATTGCTAGCTTTCTAATAGAAAAACTCTAGCCATGAAGGAAAGCTAGCAGTCGTTAGCTTTCCAATTGATAACACTGTCCATGGTGATTGGTGGTTGCTAGCTTATACCTTCAACTTGCGCCATGTGCTCTATTTTGAAATAAACACATGGCACAAGATCAAGGAAAGCTAGCGACTGCTATCTTTCCTCCTATCATAAGGATTTCCTTCTAGGATAATAACACATACTTATGCTAGAAGGAAAGCTAGCAGTCGCTAGCTTTCCAATAGAAAAATCATGTCCATGGTGATTGGTGGTTGCTAGATTATATTTTGAGCTTGTGCCATGTGCTCTATTTTGAAATAAGAACATGGCAACAGATCAAAGAAAGCTAGCGACTGCTAGCTTTCCTTGTAGCATAAGAATTTCCTTCTATCATAAACATACATGCTTATGCAAGAAGGAAAGCTAACAGTCGCTAGCTTTCCAATACAAAAACTCTGTCCATGGTGATTGGTGGTTGTTAGCTTATACCTTGAGCTTGTGCCATGTACTCTATTTTTAACAAATGCTATATTTCCTTCTAGCAAATGCATTTCCTTTTAGCATGACACACATGCTTATGTTAGAATAAAAGCTAGCAGTCACTAGCTTTCCAATAGAAAAACCCCGGGCATGGTGATTGGTGGTTGCTAGCTTATACTTTGAACTTGTGTCATGTCCTCTATTTTGAAATAAGCACATGGCACAAGATCAAGCTAAGCTAACGACTGCTCGCTTTCCTTCTAACATAAACATTTCCTTCTAGGATAATAACACATACTTATGCTAGAAAGAAAGCTAGCAGTCGCTAGCTTTCCAATAGAAAAATCTTGTCCATGGTGATTGGTGGTTGCTAGCTTATACCTTGAGCTTGTGCCATGTGCTCTATTTTGAAATAATCACATGACAAAAGATCAAGGAAAGCCAGCGACTGCTAGCTTTACTTGTAGCATAAGAATTTTTCTTCTAGCGATTGCACACATGCTTATGCTAGAAGGAAAGCTGGCAGTCGCTAGCTTTCCAATAGAAAAATAATAAGAATCTCTTTAAGTTCACATTTCCTAAAGATTCATAATACCCTATCCCATAGAGGCCATCATTTAACTTGTTAGATGAATAAATTTTGGACATGTCAACATGAGAGAATAAGTGTTTATAAATGACAAGCTTTAAAAACTTGGTGTCTTCTTCCACATTCACCTCATAAATTTACATAGAATAAGCACACATGCTTATGTTATTGGAAAGCTAGCAATCGCTAGTTTTCCAATAAAAAAACCCTGGGCATGGTGATTGGTGGTTGATAGGTTATACGTTGATCTTGTGCCATGTGCTCCATTTTGAAAGAAGAACACGGAACAAGATCAAGGAAAGATAGCATAAGCATTTCCTTCTGGCATAACCACACATTCTTTAGCTAGAAGGAAAGTGATCAGTCGCTAGCTTTACCATAGAAAAACCCTAGCCTTGGTGATTGGTGGTTACTAGCTTATACCTTGAGCTTGTGCCATGTGCTCTATTTTGAAAGAAGCACATGGCACAAGATAAAGGAAAGCTAGCGACTGCTAGCTTGCATTTCCTTCTAGCATAAGCACACATGTGCTTACGCTAGAAGGAAAGATAACAATTGTTAGCTTTCTAATAGAAAAACTCTAGCCATGAAGGAAAGCTAGCAGTCGTTAGCTTTCCAATTGATAACACTGTCCACGGTGATTGGTGGTTGCTAGCTTATATCTTCAGCTTGCGCCATGTGCTCTATTTTGAAATAAACACATGGCACAAGATCAAGGAAATCTAGCGACTGCTAGCTTTCCTCCTACCATAAGCATTTCCTTCTAGGATAATAACACATACTTATGCTAGAAGGAAAGCTAGTAGTCGCTAGCTTCCCAATAGAAAAATCCTGTCCATGGTGATTGGTGGTTGCTAGATTATAATTTGAGCTTGTGCCATGTGCTCTATTTTGAAATAAGAACATGGCAACAGATCAAAGAAATCTAACGACTGCTAGCTTTCCTTGTAGCATAAGAATTTCCTTCTATCATAAACACACATGCTTATGCAAGAAAGAAAGCTCACAGTCGCTAGCTTTCCAATACAAAAACCCTGTCCATGGTGATTGGTGGTTGTTAGCTTATACCTTGAGCTTGTCCTATGTACTCTATTTTTAACGAATGCTACCTTTCTTTCTAGCAAATGCATTTCCTTTTAGCATGACACACATGCTTATGTTAGAAGAAAAGCTAGCAGTCACTAGCTTTCCAATAGAAAAACCCTGGACATGGTGATTGGTGGTTGCTAGCTTATACTTTGAACTTGTGCCATGTCCTCTATTTTGAAATAAGCACATGGCACAAGATCAAGGAAAGCTAGCGACTTCTCGCTTTCCTTCTAACATAAGCATTTTCTTCTAGCATAAGCACACATGCTTATGCTAGAAGGAAAGCTAGTAGTCGCTAGCTTTCCAATAGAAAAACCTTGGGCATGGTGATTGGTGGTTGCTAGCTTATACCTAGAGCTTGTGTCATGTACTCTATTTTGAAATCAGCACGTGGCACAGGATCAAAGAAAGCTAGCGACTGCTATCTTTCCTTCTAGAATAAGCATTTCCTTCTAGCATAAGCACAGATGCTTATGTTATTGGAAAGCTAGCAATCGCTAGCTTTCCGCTAGCTTTCCAATAAAAAAACCTTGGGCATGGTGATTGGTGGTTGATAGGTTATACGTTGATCTTGTGCCATGTGCTCTAGTTTGAAAGAAGAAAACGGAACAAGATCAAGGAAAGCTTGCATAAGCATTTCCTTTTGGCATAACCACACATTCTTATGCTAGAAGGAAAGTTATCAGTCGCTAGCTTTCCAATAGAAAAACCCTAGCCATGGTGATTAGTGGTTGCTAGCTTATACCTTGATATTGTGCCATGCGCTCTATTTTGAAATAAGCACATGACACAAGATCAAGGAAAGCTAGCGACTGCTAGCTTTCCTTCTAACATAAGCATTTCCTTCTAGCATACGCACACATGCTTATGCTAGAAGAAAAGGTAGCAGTCGCTAGCTTTCCAATAGAAAAACCCTGGGCATGGTGATTGGTGATTGCTAGCTTATATCTTGAGCTTGTGTCATGTACTCTATTTTAAAAAAAACACGTGGCACAAGATCAAGGAAAGCTAGCAACTGCCAGCTTTCCTTCTAGCATAAAAACCCATGCTTATCCCACAAGGAAAGCTAGCAGTTGCTAGCTTTCTAATAGAAAAAAACTCTGGCATGATGATTGGTGGTTGCTAGCTTATACCTTAATCTTGTGCCATGTGCTTATTAAGCACCAACTGTTAGATTTCCTTCTAGCATAAGCACACATTCTTATGCTAGAAGAAAAGCTAGCAGTCACTAGTTTTCCAGTAGAAAAACCTTGGGCATGGTGATTGGTGGTTGCTGTCTTATACCTTGAGCTTGTGCCATGTGCTTTATTTTTAAATAAGCACATGACATCAGATCAAGGAAAATCTAGCGAATGCTAGCTTTTCTTCTGACATAAGCACTTCCTTCTATGATAATAACACATACTTATGCTAGAAGGAAAGCTAGCAGTTGCTAGCTTTCTAATAGAAAAATCATGTCCATGGTGATTGGTGGTTGCTAGCTTATACCTTGAGCTTGTGCCATGTGCTCTATTTTGAAATAAAAACATGGCAAAAGATCAAGAAAAGATAGCGACTGCTAGCTTTCCTTGTAGCATAAGCATTTTCTTCTAATATAAACACACATGCTTATGCTAGAAGAAAGCTAACAGTCCTTAGCTTTCCAATACAAAAACCCTGTCCATGGTGATTGGTGGTTGCTAGCTTATACTTTGAGCTTGTGCCATGTACTCTATTTTGAACGAATGCTACCTTTCCTTCTACCATAAGCATTTCCTTCTAGCATAACACACATGCTTATGTTAGAAGTAAAGCTAGTAGTCGATAGCTTTCCAATAGAAAAATACTGGGCATGGTGATTGGTGGTTGCTAGCTTATACCTTGAATTTGTGCCATGTACTCTATTTTGAAATAACCACATTGCAAAAGATCAAGGAAAGCCAGCGACTGCTAGCTTTCCTTTTAGCATAAGAATTTCCTTCTAGCTTAAGCACACATGTTTATGCTAGAGGGAAACCTAGCAGTCGCTAGCTTTCCAATAGAAAACCCTAGACATGGTGATTGGTGGTTGCTAGCTTATACCTTGATCTTGTGCCATGTGCTCTATTTGGAAATAACTGTATGGCACAAGATCAAGGAAAGCTACTGACTGCTATTTTTTCTTCTAGCATAAACACACATGTTTATGCAAGAAAGAAAGCTAACAACCGCTAGCTTTCCAATAGAAAAACACTGTCCATGGTGATTGGTGGTTGCTAACTTATACCTTGAGCTTGTGCCATTTGCTCTATTTTGAAATAAGCACATGGAAAAAGATCAAGGAAAGCTAGCGACTGCTAGCTTCCCTTCTAGCATAAGAACACATGCTTATCCTACAAGGAAAACTAGCAGTCGCTAGCTTTCCAATAGAAAAACTCTGGCATGGTGATTGGTGGTTGCTAGTTTATACCTTGATCTTGTGCCATGTGCTCTATTTTGAAATAAGCACATGGCACAAGATCAAGGAAAAATAGCAACTGTTAGCTTTCATTCTAACATAAGCACACATTCTTATGCTAGAAGGAAAGCTAGCAATCACTAGCTTTCGAGTAGAAAAACCTTGGGCATGGTGATTGGTGGTTGCTATCTTATAGCTTGAGCTTGTGCCATGTGCTCTATTTTGAAATAAGCACATGGCATCAGATCAAGGAAAGCTAGCGACTACTAGCGTTCCTTCTAGCAAAAGCATTTCCTTCTAGGATAATAACACATACTTATGCTAGAAAGAAAGCTAGCAGTTGCTAGCTTTCCAATAGAAAAATCTTGTCCATGGTGACTGGTGGTTGCTAGCTTATACCTTGAGCTTGTGCCATGTGCTCTATTTTGAAATAAGAACATGGAAAAATATCAAGGAAAGCTAGCGACTGCTAGCTTTCCTTGTAGCATAAGCATATCCTTCTAGCATAAACACACATGCTTATGCTAGAAGGAAAGCTAACAGTCGCTAGCTTTCCAATACAAAAACTCTGTCCATGGTGATTGATGGTTGCTAGCTTATACCTTGAGCTTGTGCCATGTGCTCTATTTTGAAATAAGAACATGGAAAAAGATCAAGGAAAGCTAGCGACTGCTAGCTTTCCTTGTAACATAAGCATTTACTTCTAGCATAAACACACATGCTTATGTTAGAAAAAAGCTAACAGTCGCTAGCTTTCCAATACAAAAACCCTGTCCATAGTGATTGGTGGTTGCTACTTATACCTTGAGCTTGTGCAATGTACTATATTTTGAACGAATGCTACATTTCCTTCTAGCATACGCATTTCTTCTAGTATGACACACATGCTTATGTTAGAAGGAAAGCTAGCAGTCGCTAGCTTTCCAAGATGTAATTCCTATAATGACATTTGATAGACATGTCATATTTATTTTTGCCAACATGTAATTCCTATAATGACGTTAAAGAGAGACAGTACAAAGCAGTGACCTATCCATAAAATAATGATATTTGTTCTAAGTCGTCATTGTTATGTATGGATATTAATCATTGTATTGTTTTGATGATCCATTTAGATGAAGTTGTAAAGACAATAGTTTGATATATGGGCCACGGAACTTGTGAGAAGTGCCCTGGTAAAACAAGACTATTTAACTTAAGACTGGACTTTGAAGGTAGATGGCACACTTGTCTGACTCCGGTAAGTATTGTTCCCTTCAAACTTGAAAATTTGCTATAATTACTTTCTTTCGAGTGTTGAACATATATATGCAGATGAATAAAACTCATCCGTTATATATTCACACGAACTATTGGTTGTCCTATGATCTATCAATGGGAGCGTCGAGTACCATGATCAGTCTTAATGGTCCCATTTCTAAGATTTGAAAATCTATTATACAACAATATTTAATCTACCAAGAGCTTGAAATTCAATTCATGCTCTATGCCGGGCATTGCCAAGCATTATTAGTGCACAGTTCCTATGCTGACTATTCTTCGACCTATGGCCTGACTTTAGTATTATCAATCTTTTTATTACAAGGCAATGATCACTAGTTGAAATCATTGTATAGGGAGTACTCAAATCCTTTCCTTTCTGTCGACGTACTCTGTCCAGAATTGAAATATGTTATTTTTGCTTTGATCTAAAAACTTTCTTCCACAGGGCTGATTGGTTTCTTATGCAGATTGAATATTTGTTGAACATATATATAGAATATTCAATTTTCTCAAGCACACTGGGAAATAAAAAGATTTATAGCATCTTCTTTAGGTTTGGAGATTGCTGTCAAAATAATAATGCAATGATCAAACTAACTTGCAAAATCAGATCGTTATAAGCCCAAAATTTAACTTGTAAGACCAAGACTATATTTGTGAATGGTTGCTATGGATGTTTCCTTTTTCCTGCATGTTGAGAATATCATTACCAAGCTTTACGAGTTTGTATTGTTACTGGCACTCAGAACCCACATTATTCCATTCAATTCAACGCAGTGACTACATTTATTTTCAAAGTAAATAATTAGTAGACATATTTTCTTTCGTTTGTACTGCCAATCTGCTAGAAGACCGACCACTGCTCACTGATTCCTGGGTGCATTCCTGGTCAAAAAACTAAAGAGATTGAGCTGAATTGGAAGATGAGAAACCTAAGTACTGTACTTCCTTGAAGCCTGTACCAAGTCACTTAAGTAGTCCTAGTCCCCTTGTTGTTACAACTATGTTTGAAATTCATGCAGGCAAGCATTCTTTGACATTGGTGTTCGTGGAAACAAAAAAGGGATCTGATTCATTGGTGTTGTCATTGACTCTTGGATGACTGTAACATAGACTCCTTGGACATTGGCTCTTTAAACAATTTAAAGACACAGTGATTACTATTTAGTATGGTTTGATCTGGTAATGATCAATTGATATGTATAATGATCACAGAATGGCAATGGTATTTTCCCCGGCAGAAGGTGGAGATGTTCCAGTTACCATAAATGATCCCAGCTATACCCCAAAGACTTTCCCGGATTATTTTGATGTTTTGATGCTATTATCTTCTGACAAATTAAACTGTATTATTTCTGGAATGAGAAATTCAACTGTATTATTTCTGGAATGGGTTAACGTTTAAGTCTACATTATTTCTGGACTGGCTGACAAGAGATTAGAGGATTCTATAAAAAAGTATTTGGTTTCTTTGCGATCTTACAATTACGAAAGCTTGGAGCAACGGGTCGTGGCCTTATAAGGCACATTGGACAATTGAAGCACAAGCTAATGCAGAACTTGAAAAGAAATTGAGGAAATTAGAGTTTTGTTGTCAAGATCTAAAGCATTCATTGAATCAGAGAGTTCAAGATGGGGATATGGCCCAAAAACTTCCCAGGGAATTAGAGCAATAGCCGAGCAGTGTAGAATCAACCGTTGAATCGAGCTATTGATAATGGGGATTTGGCGATTCTCCTGAACAATAGGTGATTTCCCTCCGTCAATCCCTTGAATTAAGTAGCTGATCCACAGAGTCAGTAGTTTCTTCTTGATAGCTTCAATATCTTTCACGATTTTGTCAATTTCAGCAAATAACCTTCACAAAGCTCATAATCGAAAAATGGGAAATTTATAGTAGTCGTATGGTTTGTGGAAAAAAAATGACAACTACAAAGAGAAAACCTACTATTCGAAAAAGGTAACGCTTATGAAAGGGTTTAAAAATGAAATTGTTTTGGAAAATGGTGTTTTCTATCTCTGTTTTTTACTATTTTTAGATCATTTCTGCTAGCAGAGCCAAAAACCCATCTCATGAGCATAGTTGCTGACAAGCTCTTGGAGAAATTGCAGGCAGACGTCGAGCAGAACTGCCGAAAATCTTTTCGAGAATTTGCAGGAAGACATCCAATTTTTTAGGAAGACATCGAATGTTCCGAGAGAATTGAGATTAAAATGTGGCGATGGTTTTTTTTTAGGGGGGGTTCATCTCCGGGTTATGGCACCGTATACAAACTGTCTACAATAAAAAGGTTTTTTTTCTCTCATTTTCAAACCAGTCTACCTCTGGACTAACCAAGTAAAATTCTCCTCTGAGGTTCAAATGAGAGACATTCGTACATAAGACAAACCAGAACAAATTCAAACATATAAAGCAAGTACAGATAATTGATTCCCAATCTAACATACTGAAGAGTATATGCTTGATTTTGATATGAATTCCAATAGAAAACCAAGAGGCGAAGCCAACTTACAGTGTAACCACAACGAAGTTGATATTATTGCTGGTGACACCTCTCGAGTAGCAGTGATCAGTGGACTCAGCACCAATCTAGTTATATAGAGCGGTATTAGTATCACTGGACTCAGCACCAATCCAGTTGTATAGAGCAGTATTAGTATCACGAAACCGAAAGACGAACCTGGCGATCCAGCAAGCACGCTTGAACTCTAACAATGGCCTGCATCCTGGGCGGGTTAGATTCAGATTTGAAATTCCCCCTCGTGTGGGTTGAATTCAAATTTCAAATTGATGTGGATGGTCGGCAGGTTAGATTCAGATTTGAAATTCCCCCTCACGCAGGTTGAATTCAAATTTCAAATTTATGTGGGATGGTGGCATTGGGCGAGCCATATTCAGCATGTGTGGGTGGGAGTACCAAGATGCATGGCCATCTCCATGACTTGACCACTCTGACATCTCCGCAGACTTTCCCTCCCTTATTCAATGCTGTGCCCATATCTGGTCTTCCTGGCTGGAGCCTGGAGTTGAGTTTTTCGCTCACGCCGGAATCCGATGATAATGCCACAGTTGCCATTTCATAAATTCTACCATCCGATGATAATGCCACGTTTCTTATTTTTTAACCACATGACGATATACTTTTTTTCTTTGTTAACATGGATGGGAAGAAGTGAAAGTTATTGTTTCTTACCGCAAACCTATCTTCATAATTATGGTTTCAAGGGTTTTACCAAATTCTCATCTTCAGCCAAGTTCAAATCTAGGGCAACCATCTTCAAATCTGGGAATCCAAGTTCAGATCTAGGGCAGCCATCTTCAGATCTGGGCAGCCAATTTCAGATCTAGGTCAGCCACCTTCAGATCTTCAGATTCGGGCAACCATTCTCCAGATCCGAGCAGCCACAATTCAGATTCAGGCAACCATTCTCCAGATCCAAGCAGCCACAATTCAAATCCGGGAAGCCACCTTTACAGGCAATCTTCTTTCCATTTTCGGGCAGATCTATGATTTTCGAGCAAAATCTAAGTTTCGGGCAAAATTTGAGTTTTGGGCAGATCTGTGATTTTTGGGCACATGGTACTTTACTTAATCTTTTGACCATTGGACACATGGAACTTTACTTAGAGGGTACTTGGATCAATACTGAGGGTGCTTGGACTCTCAAAGGGTTTCTTGGTTCTTCAAGTGGTTCTATGACCACAACAAGTCAACTCGAGAGTTCTTCTTGGTCTTCATTACAACTCGAAGGACATCATCACAAATAAGGAGGATTATTAAACATTTTATCTCATTTTCCTCATTAACTCCACGGTCGTGTGTTAGGTATTTCAACAAGGGTTGGCCAGTCCCTTGAGAAGGTCCCATATCCCACTGATCAAGGAGAGGAGAGCATTACTTGCCTAGATCCAGTCTAGGGATTTTAGTGTTGACCCGGTAACTGACCAAGCGCCTCAGCCCCAAGCTGCATTAAGTTGACCCAATGTCAACTACTTGGTAACTAACCAAGTGCATCAATCCCAGACTGCATTGTTTTGATCCTCAATCCCAGACTAAGTCAAGATGATCAATTTCCTGGTAACTGACCAGGTGCCTCCATTATCCTAGAGAATGGCTCTCAGCTCTAGGATGAGCTTCAGTCCTAGACTGAATCAAATCCCTGGTAACTGACCAAATGCCTCCATTTTCCCATAGAATGGCTCTTGATGCTGCTCAAAAATCAACAGCTATGTGCTTCTCTTTGTTCTTTCTGCATAATGGAATTTGCTATGTTTTCTTACCCCTGATGTTTAATCTCTATGTTTTGTACTCTGCAGCTTATTCCTTCATTTTCCTATTATGGTTGATAATAGATATATCAATTTTTTCATCTTCAAACCTTCAAATATTCCCAAATTTCAACTATGCCTAATCTTCAAACTTGCAAACATCTCCTACCATCCTTACGCATTATTACACCCTTTTTAACTTATGTTTCTTTTTTTGCTTGAAACATTCCAACCCTTTTTATGGTCTTGTCATTCTTCATTTTTCATGAACATGGCTAGTATGCTTCAAAACTTTATACGTTTTTTCTTGTTGCAGTTTCAAGGTTGAGATCTGTTTCAATGCAGAGTGATAAAAGTGCATAAAAAGCCACTTTGACCTGCCATTTTCCCCATGTGGTTTTGGTCTTTTCCTATAACATAAACAATCACATTTATCCTTGTTGACATGACCTCATGTTGAGATTAAACAATGGATTTTATAAGCTACCCAGGAAACCTTTACATTTGAAATTGCAACTAGAAGCAGCCCTCTAAAAATTTACTAGATATCTCTCAGGTCTCCAAGCAGAAATGGTTTCTAACCCAGGATTGAGAAAAGATGTCAACAACATTCAATATAAGGTGTCATTATATTCCGTGTTATCAACTTGTAATATTCTAAATTAAAACTCTCAAATAATATGCCATCTTGGCTTACAATAACACCATAGGAAAAGGATGTTGAGGTCTGAGGATGACCCCATGGTGTATTGGTAAATGCATTGATAATCTCCCTCACCCCTTATTAAAGTGGGTTTGTACAATACAATGTTGGAAATTGTAGTTCCCCACTGACCCATCAAAAATGAAATTTCCTAATAAAGAATAATAATAAAAAACCACCATAGAACAAGGATCTTAAAGTTTCCTTTTGTATTTCCAAATAGACAGAATTAACATGGAACAAGCCTAGGCACCCACTGGTTCTAGTGATTCTTTGTTTGTAAAATGAATTTTGATGTGGACGAGGCCAACTGCAAGTCCTAGGTGATTTTGACATCACAGAAATGCCCCTCATAACACAACTGCTTAGTTGAAGGACAACTGCAAGTTATTATAGGCAGCATTTCAAAAAGAACAAAAGGAATCTCCTTATCTAAGACTTACTTGAATACTCGCTAATATCTACCAACCTACTACGAAGAGAGTTGCCCAAGGGAAAATGCCAAATATTCATGTAAAAACAATTGAGAAATATTAAAAATGCTTTTAAGTTTGTCTTGACACCAAGAGCTTGGGTTCATTCATGTCTTCTGACCTCTTAATATCATATCTGCAGTAGCCCTTTAAAATAAGGCTCCTGTTATACATGTAAAGTGAACAGCCAAAGACAACTTATGAAGCTTGTAATTTTAGGCAACTTTGAGTCACTTGATGTTTAGATGGATACAGTTTCTACTTCACTAATACAGCATATATACAGAGATCTGTATGCATTTCTCCGTGGAAATATCATATATGGAACCCTTTTCCACTTATCATCAAGTTGATATATTTCAGTGTGATATTAAGTACTCATCTCAAGCATTCTTACTAATTTTACTTTGGATATAACAATCCAAACATGGTCCACTTGGAGGCAGAAAGAAATCCTTTTAAACAATACAATAGAATAATATTAAGAATTTAGAACAAATGATCTAAACTATTCGACAGAGTTACCAAAGAGAACGTGACAGATTAAACATCACTCTTGCATTTATACAGTACCTTTGTGAGCAATGACCAAGCAAAGCAGTAGATAAGTCCAAATCTAACTCCAAGATTTTGTGAAGCCATCCATCAAAATCTCCACAGAACTTAATCTGATATGAACAACCAAAACAAAAAAGTAACACCAATGAGTTCAGTGCATATTGGGATAGAAATAAATTCTATAAGAGACAGATATTGGTTGATTCCCAATTTTATAGGAAAAAATACTATCATTATATGTAAAATATCTCCTGAAGAAGAGATACAAGTACAACCAAGTAGCCATATAACTTCTGCCAAACAGAGATCTTCATTTCTAGCATAGATCCTATATATCCTAGTTTACTGTTCAAAAAAAATTATAGACGTTCCCGGGGAATACCCTAAGAATTGATTGCCCAAGAAAAGTCTTTGTTATTCACTAAAGGGATGAGAATGCCCAATTCTAGAAAACAATTTGTTCATAAAAAATATTTCCTTCTATGATGTTCCCTACTAAAACTGGGTTGAATTTGAAGCTTGGCTATTGGTATGATCTGATTTGTGACTTTCGTCGAACACTTTTTCAACAATGTTATTAGACTGGTGTAGGTTTCTGACTCAATCAAATCTGGTCTTTGAGCTTACTACTGGTGTGAGTTTGGGGTTGGTCTTTTGTCAAACACTTGACTAACTTGCTTGGTTTAGTGTCCAAATGGTATTTGTTTTGCATATTTCAGTTCACCATATGTAAACCCTCAATAGTATATTTTTAATCCCAAACGTCATATATTATTTCATGAACTCAAAGAGAAACTTTATTAAATATCTCCCCTTCACAAACAGAGAATAAGCATCAATATAACAGTCATTACAGGAATGAAATCAGATCTGATTATATTGTAAATCTAACTTGAGAATAGCACTGATTTTACGACATCCCTTTTCATTTGAAGATGCACAGTATTTATAGATCTGGAGATGGTTGCTTTCATCCTTGTAGAGATTAAATGTCAACGTGTACCATTCAGCAATTCAGGGCTATCTTTTATCGCAAGCTGTAGTAACTATAGTGAACGTTGTGCTCTTTAAGCAATACACCCTCAGGAAGTGAATGTGTCCTCCTTTCTCTAGCAGAACGATGGTAAAGACAATCTCCAACTGCTTTCACTGGCTCATATATAGTGCATCCCCCTTCACTATGCAAGTCGTGTCACACAGGGAAGCAGAGTACAACCAATAAGTTGAACACGGAGTGTATCCTCAAACTGGGAGCTCTCCAACAATCTAAACTGAGATGTAATGTGCTCTTGCTGCCCTAAAATGGTCATGCAAAGCCTGCCTTCTCCACAGTGCAACTCGTGCCCCTCAAACTAGGATTGCACCTTTCCCCAAATTCCCACGTTTTGGCTTACCAGTGCATCCCCAACTTACTGTGCACAAAATGTTCTCAGTCACTTTTCATCCCAGCGATTCAATTACATAGAGTATTGTTAGCTATGCTGCAGAACTCAGGAGGGTAGTTGGGAATGCCATTCCTTCACTTGGAGAAGGTAATCTGCCTGTTGTTATTGTGTTCCAGTCTTTTGATTGCAAGCTTCATCCTGCCCATCTCGTCTCCAGCTCTTCAAAGACCAGTGGATCTTCAAAACGGCTACACAGGCAGGGCCTTCCTGCTGCCCTCTCTACGGCTACTGTATGGCAATTTTCTTACTGCAATTAACCCAGCGGATTCACGGGTGGCCTCTTTCTCAAGCTGGAGATGGTAAGCTTCAGCAGGATCTCAGGCCTGCTATGATACCATGTCAGAATTTAGGATCAGAGGCATTTTGGGTTGAACAGATCTACGGGTTTTGCAGCATACTATTCCATTACCAGGCCTGTATTCGGCGGCCACTTTCCTCAACCACTTCAGCAGCAAATCCCGACGAACTCCTCCCGAGGACGTAATGAATGCGGGCGAGTTGACAGGAGATTTCCTGCTCCCATTCAAAATTCAAAATTTAAAAAGAAAATTGTGCCATAAATTTATAAAATTATTTAAACTGTTATTTCTTAGTCTAAATATTGATACATTATTTTTTTCAATTAAATAAATGTGACAATATTAGAATAATATTATTTTTGATAAAATAAACATATGGTTGTATTATTTCAAATAATGTAAATTTATAGTATATTTAAAAACAATTTCTTGTATAGTGAATATTTGTATTTAGACTATAAACTATTTATGTATAGTATATATTTATATTTAGATAAGGGTGTAAGCTCACTATGAAAATATCAAACACCCTTCTTTCCCCCTTCTCCTCCCCATTACAGAGTAGATCTTTTTCTCTATTTCTTCTAACCGCATGCTTATCCCTCACTCTATCCGATTGTCAAATGCCAGTAACGCCGAGCTATCAAATGTTTGTTAGGACGAACGCCATTAAGCGTCCCCCCTTATATCTAACCATTCCATTCATCACTACATTGTCTTGCCACGAAATAGAGAATGCTTACACTTGTTGCTATCTGTGCCATCGGCACTAGTGGAGGCTCAATTCTCATTGTGATTAGATAATCAATGCTTGTGTTTATTATGTCCATGTCCATAGTGACCTCTTGGTACAGAGGATGTCTCCAAACTGGAACTGAAACCACATATGGAGGAAAATTACAACCAGGGAAGATCCATGACATGGAGCTGCCAACACATAGGAAAGCAAATGACAATTGGCAACAAATTGCATGTAGTCCTCGACAAGAATACATGATTGCGCTTTGGTTAGCCCCATC
>LPNX010066051.1:58408-106345 GCA_001517045.1 Pseudotsuga menziesii | reverse complement strand
AACTAAGTTGCGCAAGACTATGTTCTGTTTCCATATCCAGCTTCCAGATTTTTGAAGACTCATCATTGTTATATTGTGGCTTTGATCCACCTTTGTACATACGTGGTTTTTACCCGTATTATATGATGTACTCTCATATTGTAAAGGAGCTAGTGTTCCAGTAAATTGAACATAGCATCCTCAGATATAGCTTTGTTTATGACATTATTATGTATTGGTTTCAGGTACTCTTTCTGCTCCACTAGACTTCTGAGTTTTCTCCAGAGTTAGTATTATAATGTATTTCGGCCATCGTTCCCCTTTGACCTCACACATTAGGGGGCATCTGTTATACAGCTGATTGGCACCTCTCCGTCCGAGTGCTGACATCCCTCAGGTTGGTACACAAAAGGACACTTATGGATTGAGGTTTGCCCAGTTTCATTATACCTTGGTTGATGATGAAATACATTACCTATATGCCCAGCTAGTTACTTTGCTATTTTGAGATTTTGAGTGCATGCGCGACTATCCCTATTGGCATGTCGCGCATATGCGCGAGTGTTATGGCTAGCAGGTCGCGCATACATATATGCGCGGGTTGCCCTTATACAGAGTCGCGCATGATGCGCGGGTTGCCTTACTACAGACCCGCGCATATCTTCCTCAAAATTAGTTTTTAAAAACACGCGTTAATGGGAGATTAGTTGTTTCATTTACCTTAATCCCATTAACTGCTGCAACCTCCCTAACCTTCGAGAACTGCCTCATTTCCTTCAGATAAATAGAGGCCTTGGGGAGGGGTTGGATATTCATACTTGGAGAGCAAAGTTATGCTGGTGGATTTTATACAGAACCTTTGGAGCAGAGAAACTCAGAGTCCTTTGGTGACAGAGGAGTCCCTTGTTCAGACATTGGGTTGTAACCTAAACTCCCTCTATTACTGTTAATAAAGCAGATTACTTCTTCCATATTGTGTTTCATTTGTTGTGACTTGGTAAATATCTATATTTCATTATGATATGTGATTTGCCTAACATGCATCTTTATATATGAACCATACTGTATATTGGAAGAATCTTTGTTAACAGGTTGAAGGAGGAATTATCCTGGAGATTGTAGAAGTGAAGCAAAGAGGAAGGAGTTAGCTTGGATCAACCTTCGTTTATTACAAGTAAGTTCCTGCAACTTCCCTATTTCCTATTTGTACTTTTATAATCAAATTGTCTGCAAGGTCATAGTACGTTGGTAACCCCCAGACCTAGGTTATTAGGTGAATTCTTCTTTACAACAGATAGTCAGGGAATTTTTGGGTTATGCATGCATGCATTTGTTTCTCTACTTGCTATCACATTAAACACATGAAAATGGCACTTTGCATATGGATGTAATTTTATTGCAGTCTAGAAGATGGTTGATGTGATGTTTTAATATCATACAGAAATGTTTTGCATCATGCTGAGATATAGACAAGAGCACTGAATAGTGTGCATTTGGTCAGTCAAGTTATGCAAACTTATATCTTAGTTTCATTGACTAGTTGCTGCCATGATATACATAGAAAGAATAAAGTGCTACACACTGTCATGTAAATGTATGCACCTTGAATGCCTCAATATTACAATGTTATATATGGCAGGAAGAAGTCGAGTCCACAATGTCCAAAAGACAAAAGAAGAAGGCCCGAGTGGTGGAAGAAGTGCCAGAAGCGGAAGCTGAAACAATGACGGAATACATATATGAAGACACCCAATGTGTTTCTGATGTTGAGCCCGAGTACAAATGGGGTGAAATATACAGATTGATTTCCCGCAGGGAGGTTCCTGACACGGGCCTCGAAGAAGAATCTATCTATGCTAACATAGAGAAGTCTTCTATGATGAAAGTTGCCACCAGACCAGAGCTCTTCCCATGCTCTGAAGTAATTGGCTGGATTTTGCCCCATGTAAATACAACCACAATGATCATAGGAAACGCTGAAGGACAGGGCTATGCTGCATTTAGCCTTGGATATGTGGCGTTGGCCTATTATCTACCAGAGGCCCAGGTTTTCCTATCTGACGATTGGCTGGAATGCATCAGAATGGACCTGGTGGAAACTCTTAAGAAAATGCTCTTGCAAGGAAATATCTACTGATATAGACAGACCGGTGAGTATGATACAGCGAGCTTGAGGCCTCCCTACAGGTTTATAGCTCTGATGCTCAATAGGATCTTTGGGAGAGCTCATGGCAGACTCTTCAAGCTTGAATGGATACCTATTATCTTTCATGTGGCAACCCAAGGAACAGTCTTCAATTGGGCCAGCCTTGTATCGAGCAGTCTTTCCTCTTGCTTGGCCGCAGCCTTGGGAGGAGAAGCTCAGAAAAAATATGAGTTTTACATGAGTTCAATATTGATAGATTACATATTGTGTAACTAGCCCTTCCCCGGTCTCAAGTGCATCTAGGACAGGGAAAGAATTCCTGTGTATGCCGCATATAGACCATTGTGGGCTCACCGGTACCATAGCCATTACAGAGAGTTCTGCGAGCACTTTGTTATGCCACTCTACATGCTCATTTTCTGGAAGGAATATGACTGTATGTCAGAAGGTGCCATGTAGGTAATAGGAGAATAAGCTAATTATTTCTTCACTGAAAATGGCATGTACATCCGAATGTATGGAGGATCAAAGACACCTTTGCTGCTGCCCAAATATGTAATGGATTATATAGTCCATAAAGAGGCAGTCAGGCAGGTGTTCATTGATGAAATAGGTAGTTTCTTGTTCCAACACAAGAAGACTGCATACCCTCCTTTACCATTCAGGCTAGGTAGCTACAAGAAACAAGCTGCCGAATTCATAGAGGAACTAGGGAAGTTCCATTTTGGTGAGATGCCTTTCCGAAGGAATGATACTCACGGTAGAGTGAATGAGCACTATAAAGAGCATAAGGTGTTTTTCGAATATACCCATCCTTTCGATAAGGAATAATCTGTCTTCCGGAATGCTCCAAACATGACGTCCCTAAATAGAAGATTTAAGAAGAAAATCACTACCATAGGTGGGAAAGGTGAGGAGCAGAAAAAGGATGAAGAAGGAATTAAAAGGAGGAATGAAGAAGCTCAGAGGTTGGAAAAGGAGGCTGCAGAATGGCTGCAGAAGGGAGAAGAAGAGAAAAGTAAAGCTGCCCAAGAAGCAGCTGAGATAGCAAAAGAGGCAGCTAAAGAAACAGAGGAAGCAGCTAGACAAGCGGTTGAAGAAGCGAAGAGAGAGCTTGATGAGGAGCTCCAAAAGCAGGAGGCTGAAAGAATAGAGTTGGCACAACAATTAGTTTCTGAAACAGCAGCAGGGTAGACCCAGGAGGAGGAAAACCCCGAGGTACAGATCTCTCAAGTACCCGCTACCAGCAACCCTGTGGCCCCTACGCTCCAGCTAGTGCCTTTCATCCAGAAAAAGGGTGAAGAAGTCCCCGACATTAATACTGTCTATTATGATAGGGCCACCAAGAGAATAATGAAAAGGAGGGAAAGGAAGGTAGAAGCAGAAGGTATGCCTGGAAAAATGATAACAGATACTACTGTTATGCTAGGAATGGACCTAGATCCAAGGCTTACCATAAGGGCTGGGACTGCAATACTACATGCTTTAGAGGATAACATAGATAAGGTGATGACTGAACTGGAGTCATACAAGAAATCTTCTGCTCAGCTGAAGGATACCCTGAAGAGAGAGAGAGAGGAAGGAAATAGGTTAAAGCAGAAATTTTAACACTTACAGAGGGAGATGAAGACTGTTGAAGCTGAATTGCAGGCCCTACATGAAGAGAGACAAGCTCAGGACACTACACAAGAACACCTTGAGCAAGTGCAAGCCGAAGATCAATAGTTGAAGAAGGAGAAGGAGCGGTTGCTGGCAAAGGTGGAGGAGCTAGAAGAACAGCAAAAGATCATCTTGACAGCCAATGATATGCACTCCCAAGATCTGATAAAGGAACATCAGGAACAGATCTAGCCATTTAAAGAACATATCTTAGCCCATAAAGCTAGAATGCTCCAGCTACAGATTTCTCTAGAGGAGGAAAGGTGTAAGGTCCTTTAGATTGACAATCGGTTAGGGGAAATCATGGAGACCTCCTCCTACTTCGTCGACAGATCCCAGGAATTTCTTGAAGTTTTGAATGCCAGAATGGCAAGGCTGGAGAACAATGCAGAGACTCCAGTAGAACTACCAGCCAAAGACCATCAAACGCTTAAAAGAGATCATGACCTAGTAGAGTTCGTTGTCAGCACTACGGAAGACTTCAAGAAGACCGTCAAAAGGACGCAGGGAGCATGCTCAGAATATTTCAGGAGGCTCCTTAATACATTTAACTGGTGTCAAACAGACGTTGAGCATAAGCTTGATGAGCTCCCAGACCATGAAACCTTCATAGAGATATTGCAGAGTAGATATCAGGATGCAGAAGCCAGAACACAATAGATTAAGGCTATTGATGACCTAGTTTTGAAGAATGAGGTGGGCCACCCAGCCGTTAGTGTACAATTCTTGGAAGATCAACTTCGTTTGAGCCCAGCAAGGATCGAGGCTATCAAGAATCAAGCCGATAAATTTGAGATAAATATTCAGTTTTTGGAGCCTAGCACTTTTGAAGGCATCGCTAGTGAGGTTGCAGCGTGGAAGAAGTTCCTAGAAAACCAAGCTGGGCCCTCTTCGTAGGGGATGGGTCATCTTTATATTTTGTAATATTTTGTAAAAGTAAAGCATTGGGAAAATGAAAGGTTGGGAAGCCCAAGGGCTACTTTGGGCAGCCCAACTATTTCACTCTTTTTGTATAAATGTAATAGACTAAGAAGAGAAAGGGGATTTTTCCCCCAGTAAGACTGAAGGACATATTGTAAGAAGAACTATTTCCTTTTGCAATAAAAAATTACAGTTTGCCTGTTGAAGGAAGAGATTGTGAAATTTCCTAATGTTATGCAATGGATGGCGGAAAGATGAACTACTTTATTTTTCAGCTCGTGTCCATGAATCGTGAGATCGTTCTAACTTTATGGCCTATGTCTTGTTGAATGATTTCTGATTTTTTTTTGTGGAAAGTTCACCAAGAGTAATGTCTATTGCTTATATAACAATTAGCTATCTGATTGTTAGAATAATTTTCTCATCCATGTCTTGTAAGTATGAATATCAACTATCTGTAATTTCTGTTTATCATACATGGAAATAACACATTACTCATAAACAATCATTCTTTTGGCTCCCCGAGGATAGATAGATAGGTGATTAGATAGTTAATTGATTTACTTCATAGCTGCATATATGATTTAGATATTTGTGAACCTAAGACGAGAGGTAAGAACCTGCGCATCACATTGTGTAGTTCCTTGCATCTTTATCACCCTGCATTTGTTAGTTAGGAATTTGCATTGCATACATTAAATCAAAATAAAAAGAAACTCGATGGACCGGGCTGCAACCGGTAAAACCCTTTGTTTTGTTACCTTGACCTACGGTAGCCGGACCGCAAACCGAACGGATTCCCTACACCAAATAGTCAATGGGCTAGTTGGGAACGTTGATTGGGGAGAATCCTTTACTGTTGTCACCTGCGAATTCCCAGGCCCCAACAGAATTGGCGCTAGAAGGAGGGCCTCCAGTGCATGGCTGGCCGTGGAAAATTACTTTTCCTAGGATTACCTTACCAGCAGATATTTGAAGCTTTCAGCCTCACCTAGGTACTCCTAGGTTCCGGTTATACCTTGAAGCAAAAAAGCCTGTTCTCATCCTGTGTTTGCTTTGCTCAAGACTCTCGTTCCCGTAGTTGTGCTTATGGCTGGCATAAATGTAAATCAGCCCAACCCATTGCCTGCATGGAGAGCAAGGTCTCCTTTAAACCTCACACCTCCTTTGCATAACTTGCCTCAAGCCTTTGACAAGCTGTTGCCTAAGTTTGATCCCGAAGAAAGAATTGTTGTAGATGACCACTTACAAAGCTTTTACTTGGCTCTAGAAGGATTAAGGGCCGGGGAGTATGAAGACGTTGTCTGTAGATTTTTTCCTCATACCCTTAAAGGAACAGCAGCATCCTGGTGCTTCAGTTTACCTGCGAATTCTATTCCTGATTGGGACACCTTTGAAAGAAGTTTCAGAAGTAAATACTCACCCCAAAAAACTCATGCCTCATTAATGAAAGGTCTTGGTTTGTTAAGAAAAGAGAAGAACAGAAAGGTACATAGGTTCACTCAAAGATTCTCAATATACCTAAAGAACTTCTTTGAAACTAACAGACCCTCCGATAAGGTCTTAATTGAGTATTATACATCAGCCCTAGGGCCTGAGCTGGCTATGTTTTCCAAGATGAAAGCCAAACCCACATTGATAGAGACTTATGAAGAGGCTGAAAGAGTAAAGGCTGAGAGGGAAAGTGTAGAAGATTATCTTGACCTACCTGGAGAGAAAACTGCAGATAAAAGAGTTCTGGTGTCGTCCAAACCCAGAGAGGAGCACTCACATGACCTTGAGGGAATGATGAAAACAATGCAAAATCTTTACAACTGATTAATAGACCTGGAAAAAGAAAGGGACATTCAGAAAACTGATAGACCCTACTATTCTAAAAGAGAGGATAATAACCATTGGAAAATCCCTTCCCCAAATTCAGCCTTAATAAATATAACAGAGATAGGGGGGATAATTTCTGTACTTTTCACCAGCAACCTCACTCTAAGAATAAGTTCCCTCAATGGTTGAATTCAATGTCTTTGGTAATGAATAAGTTGCTGGATTCCAAATTGACTGAAGAGAGTAGTAAAAAAGGAGGAGAGGAACAGACCATAGAGAAGGGAGATGATGATGCCATGCTATTATGGAATGGTGTTTCGCTTTTCAATATAGAGGAAGATGCCCTCAAATCTCAATATACAGCTCTGGCCACAAAATATAAGAACCGAGAAATTAAGGGAAATGCAATATTTCCAAAGGTTAAAAATCTGCAAGAGAATGTCAGGAGACAGGTAGCTGTAAATGTTAAAGATGACACACCTGAAGCCACTAATTGCAAACAGGAAATAGAGCCTCTTGTTGTACCATCCAAATATATGAAAGATGATGAGGAAGAAAAGGATGGTAAAATTAAAGAGGAGACGCCCACAAATAACCAACCTGTGGAAGAAAAGATCGAATTGATTAGGACAAAAAAAACCAACTCCCCACCTTTCCTTTTGACCCTAGAGATGTTGAATCACAATGTGCATAATTGTTTGGTGGACTCTGGATCATCGATGAATGTTATGCCTCCGGCAGTTTGCAAAAAACTTAATGGGAAGCTAAAACCTACTCTTTGGGATGTCACTCAACTAGACAAGACTAATGTCAAAGTAGTGGGGGAGATGGAAAATGTTCTGATTTGATTGTCTGCAAATGAAAGGATATGTCATTACATGGATATTGTAGTAGCAGACATACCTGACAGCTATGGAATGATCCTGAACCAAGACTAGACAACAAGACTGAATGTGTATTTTGCTTCAGATTGGTCTCACCTATGGTTACCTCAGAAGGGCAGCCCAAACTTGATTAAGATATTAAGAGAGCCCTATATGAAACACAATGTCACTAATCTAGGAGAGGGAAATGAATCTGCTGAGTCTATTCTGGGAAATTATCTGATTGAGCTAGAATTAAGACATCTCACGTCAAGAAAGGCTAGTCATATGACTGACACTCAGCTTGAGCTCCTTCAAATTCCTCAGGCTGTGAAAGACGATTATAGAATTGTGAACATGTGTTCGGTTTCAAAAACAACGCAGCTAGACCATGGTTAGATATCCCGTGTCTATTTTCCATCCCACCCTTTAACTCTCTAGATTTAAAAAAAAAAAAAAACAATATTTTTCAGGAGTGGGAAAAATTTCTCTTTCTTTTGCTTTGAACATAAATAAATTGTTTGTTTTCTTTGATGCTTGAGGCTGTTTTCTTTTGCTAATTGATTTAATATTGTGTTCTTTTGAGTTATTGCTTTGCTAGTTTTTCTTTTGGTTTTCAATAAAGAGGAAAGCTTTTGGTGGCAATGGAAACATCATGGTTCTTTATTAACTGGGATCTTGAGTGAAAGACTGTGCTTTAAAGTATAGAATGTCTTCTAGTAGCAGTTTTTCTAACTGGCAATGCATTCATTGAAGTCTTACTTAATCCCTGTAAATAACTCAGAAGTAAAAGAGGTCTGGAATACTATTTCGAGGCTCCATCCACTTCACATCTTAAAATCCCAAAGGGGTGACAACAAAAGACCCACGGAGAGGAAGCGGGGTAAACGGTATATCATATATAAATGATCCCATGTCATATATATTCAGAAAAACAATAAGCCATCAAGAGTCAAAGATCCTTAAAGAAAGCATTACATATCAAAGCAAAATAACAAAGCATGAAGTACTGAATGGCCACAAGATCCTCTCCGTCCATGAACTGAAACATGAAGCACATTGTTCACACAAAAGGACACTATGGGATAGAGGATCCTGAATTAAAATTCAGTAAGAAAATATTTGCAGGAGGATTCATATCAAAAGAAATAAAGTTCAAAAGGCACAAAAGTGCAGTTGGCATGGGAGTGACGAACAAATGGATAATACTGTTTACACTCTGCTACAATCCTATGGTGTCCAAGCTGGAAAGTACCTAAGGACAGGCAAAATAAACCTCACCTATTTGGCCTTAAAAGAATTATTCAGACTAGCAATATCTCTATGTTACCTTTGCCCCAAAGAATAGACTACTTCTCAATGGTTAAATGCTTAAATTGGCCATCCCGAGGATAAGGACATCTAGAAGATTTCAACTTGATTCAGACGGTCTTGCACTGGAAAAGAGTTAATTCAGAAACCTGGGGTTCACTAGGTAGTCGCCAATTGTTGCAGATGCAACAATTTCCCAAAATTCTAAAATTTTTTAGGACCCTCCTCTACTTTGAATTAGTTTGTTTTTCTTCCTTATTTTGGTCTAATGACTTTTGAAATGTTTTCCAACGCTTGGGTTGCTCTATCAATCGATCTGATGTTTTCCTTAATGCTTAAAATAATCCCATGCATGATCGAGCTTATCGTTGCCTTTGAAATACCTTTGAAGCCATTCTAAATCGGAAGTTGGTTTATTTGAATTTCCTGCCGTTGCGGAGGTCTGTGCCTTGTCTTTTTCTGCCGTTGCGGATGGTTTTTGGTTCTACGTCGATCATTTCCTTGTTCGCCGTTGCGAACGGATCTTCGCTTCTGGCCTCCGCCGTTGCGGATCAGTTCGGGTTTTGATTTTCTCTTTCTTTCCGACTTATGTTTTTCTTTGGCTGTGTATCGGAGCCTTTTACCATCGCTCTCTTTGCCGTTGCGGACGGTGATTTGTTGTGAGTGTCCACCGTGTGGAAGATTTTAAGCTGTTGACTTCCGACCCAAAAGGCAGCCGACGTCCGATCATTATTTTCATGTGCCTTGCTCACCATTGCAGAAGGGGTTGGTGTTGTGGCTTTCCGCCGTTGCGGAAGGTTTTGAGTTCTCACCTTCCGATCCGGAATTGTTTCTCATCCGATCCATTAATTCGTCACACGTGCGGCCCAGTTCTATATATTCGGGGACAACATTTTATTTTTCTATTATTGTTTTTGCTGCCCAGCACTATCGTTGTTGAGCTATCGTCTTCTCGAAGGACCCTGCTGTCGGTATACTTGCATCCAGGTGGCAACCGTGGAAGCTTGGACGTCGTCGATCCGCTCATCCTCCCGTTGATTGCATGCGTTTGCCAGGTAGGCTCCTTGTCATTTTCTCCTTTTCCATTGGTACTATTAGTGGTTTTCTACAGTAGTATGGTGTCCCCCGATCGTTTTCCTCATACCGCTAGGTTTTGAGCCTTGTAAGAAAAGGTCTTATATTTTTTTTCCGCGGGAGGGTAGTATAACCGTCGGAACAGCCAAGTTTTTCCCATCATTATTGTTTACAGCCCTGCACGTAGTGGATGGAGGTGCGGTGCAGGCGGCCGTTACGCCGCCTGCACCTAGCTTCCCCTTGTATGATGATGAGGTCCAGGGGGAGTGTCTGTGGTGGGTTTTCTTGTGGGTGTTGATGGTTCCTCCGTTGGTCGATTTATCCTTTTTGCCTGGTTTTTCGAAACCCAACTTGTATTGCTCGTGCCGCCCCGCGCAGTCCATCGGGGCACGGTCGTCTGAAACCCTAGATGGTAAAAAGGGCTTTGCCATTATCGTGGTGTGCGAACTGAAAATAGTATGGATAATGGTTCTATTCGAAGCACCATTTGCAGTAAAATGACAGTAATACCCATAGCGTATAGGCAAGTTAATGTAATTGTCTTTCTGCGAGCAGCATAAGTCATTACCGATTTTATACCTGCTAAAAGCGATGTTGTCAAAGTGTTTAATGTTAGAAAACGTAGGCGGCTAGCATGATCTTGATATATTCAAACCCCTTTCCTTTGTTTGCTGTGCAATAGACCAAATTGATGAATGCTGCATCTTGCATTTGATATACATGCATTTGCTTTACGAATTGTTTTCATGGGAGAAACGGCACACTACAAAATGATGTAGATTTAATGCCGGCTCAAATATGATTGATAAAGTTTTAATATCATGTAGCATTAGTATATTTCCCACTTTATTGTAGGACTGATTTTGCTTCATGATAGGTATAGATAAGGTCATGGAATATTGCGCACTAGTTTCAGCAGTTCTAATAGTCAGGGCATTTTTTGGTTATACATGCATGCATTTATTTCTCTACTTGCTATCACATTAAACACATGAAAATGGCACTTTGCATATGGATGTAATTTTATTGCAGTCTAGAAGATGGTTGATGTGATGTTTTAATATCATACAGAAATGTTTTGCATCATGTTGAGATATAGACAAGAGCACTGAATAGTGTGCATTTGGTCAGTCAAGTTATGCAAACTTATATCTTAGTTTCATTGACTAGTTGCTGCCATGATATACATAGAAAGAATAAAGTGCTGCACACTGTCATGTAAATGTATGCACCTTGAATGCCTCAATATTACAATGTTATATATGGCAGGAAGAAGTCGAGTCCACCATGTCCAAAAGACAAAAGAAGAAGGCCCCAGTGGTGGAAGAAGTGCCAGAAGCGGAAGCTGAAACAAAGACGGAATACATATATGAAGACACCCAATGTGTTTCTGGTGTTGAGCCCGAGTACAAATGGGGTGAAATATACAGATTGATTTCCCACAGGGAGGTTCTCGACACGGGCCTCGAAGAAGAATCTATCTATGCTAACATAGAGAAGTCTTCTATGATGAAAGTTGCCACCAGACCAGAGCTGTTCCCATGCTCTGAGGTAATTGGCTGGATTTTTCCCCATGTAAATACAACCACAATGATCATAGGAAACACTGAAGGACAGGGCTATGCTGCATTTAGCCCTGGATATGTGGCGTTGGCCTATCATCTACCAGAGGCCTAGGTTTTCTTATCTGATGATTGGCTGGACAGCATCAGAATGGACCTGGTGGAAACTCTTAAGAAAATGCTCTTGCAAGGAAAGATCTACCGATATAGACAGACCGATGAGTATGATACAGCGAGCTTGAGGCCTCCCTACAAGTTTATAGCTCTGATGCTCAATAGGATCTTTGGGAGAGCTCATGGCAGACTCTTCAAGCTTGAATGGATACCTATTATCTTTCATGTGGCAACCCAAGGAATAGTCTTCAATTGGGCCAGCCTTGTATCAAGCAGTCTTTCCTCTTGCTTGGCCGCAGCCTTGGGAGGAGAAGCTCAGAAAAAAAAATCCGAGTTTTACATGAGTTCAATATTGATAGATTGCATATTTTGTAACCAGCCCTTCCCCAGTCTCAAGTGCATCTGGGACAGGGAAAGAATGCCTGTGTATGCCGCATATATACCATTGTGGGCTCGCCATTACCATAGCCATTACAGAGAGGTATGCGAGCACTTCATTATGCCACTCTACACGCTCATTTTCCAGAAGGAATGTGACTGTATGTCAGAAGGTGCCATGCAGGTAATAGGAGAATACGCTGATTATTTCTTCACTGAAAATGGCATGTACATCCGAATGTATGGAGGATCAAAGACACCTTTGCTGCTGCCCAAATAAGCAACGGATTATATAGTCCATAAAGAGGCAGTCAGGCAGGTGTTCATTGACGGAATAGGTAGTTTCTTGTTCCAACACAAGAAGACTGCATACCCTCCTTTACCATTCAGGCTAGGTAGCTACAAATTCACCAGGGTGAAACAAGCTACCGAATTCATAGAGGAACTAGGGAAGTTCCATTTTGGTGAGATGCCTTTCCGAAGGAATGATACTCACGGTAGAGTGATGGAGCACTGTAAAGTGCATAAGGTGTTTTTCGAATATACCCATCATTTCGATAAGGAATAATCTGTCTTTCGGAATGCTCCAAACACGACGGCCCTAAACAGAAGATTTAAGAAGAAAATCACTACCATAGGTGGGAAAGGTGAGGAGAAGAAAAAGGCTGAAGAGGGAATTAAAAGGAGGAATGAAGAAGCTCAGAGGTTGGAAAAGGAGGCTGCAGAATGGCTGCAGAAGGGAGAAGAAGAGAAAAGTAAAGCTACCCAAGAAGCAGTTGAGATAGCAAAAGAGGCAGCTAAAGAAACAGAGGAAGCAGCTAGACAAGCAGCTGAAGAAGCGAAGAGAAATCTTGATGAGGAGCTCCAAAAGCAGGAGGCTGAAAGAATAGAGTTGACACAACAGTCAGTTTCTGAAACAGCAGCAGGGCAGGCCTAGGAGGAGGAAAACCTCGAGGTACACATCTCTCAAGTACCCGCTGCTAGCACCCCTGTGGCCCCTACGCTCCAGCTAATGCCTTTCATCCAGAAAAAGGGTGAAGAAGTCCCCAACTTCAATATTGTCTATTATGATAGGGCCACCAAGAGAATAATGAAAAGGACGGAAAGGAAGGTAGAAGCAGAAGGTATGCCTGGCAAAATGATAAGAGATATTGTTGTTATGCTAAGAACGAACCTAGATCCGAGGCTTACCATAAGGGCTGGGACTGCAATACTACATGCTTCAGAGGATAACATAGATAAGGTGATGACTGAACTGGAGTCATACAAGAAATATTATGCTCTGTTGAAGGATACCCTGAAGAGAGAGAGAGAGGAAGGAAACAGGTTAAAGCAGAAATTTGAACGCTTACAGAGGGAGATGAAGACTGCTGAAGCTGAATTGTAGGCCCTACATGAAGAGAGACAAGCTTAGGAGACTACACAAGAACACCTTGAGCAAGTGCAAGCCGAATATCAATAGTTGAAGAAGGAGAAGGAGCGGTTGCTAGCAAAGGTGGAGGAGCTAGAAGAACAGCAGAAGATCATCTTGACAGCCAATGATATGCATTCCCAAGATCTGATAAAGGAACATCAGGAACAGATCTCTTCGTTGCTCCAGCCATTCAAAGAACATATCTTAGCCCAGAAAGCTAGAATGCTCCAGCTACAGATTGCTCTAGAGGAGGAAAGGTGTAAGGTCCTTCAGATTGACAACCAGTTAGGGGAAATCATGGAGACCTCCTCCTACTTCATTGACAGATCCTAGTAAGTTCTTGAAGTTTTGAATGCCAGAATGGCAAGGATGGAGAACAATGCAGAGACTCCAGCAGAACTACCAGCCAAAGACCATCAAGCCCTTAAAAGAGATCATGACCTAGTAGAGTTCGCTGTCAGCACTACGAAAGACTTCAAGAAGACCATTAAAAGGACGCAGGGAGCATGCTCAGAATATTTCAGGAGGCTCCTTAATACATTTAACCCGTGTCAAACAGACGCTAAGCATAAGCTTGATGAGCTCCCATACCATGAAACCTTCATAGAGATATTGCAGAGGAGATATTAGGACGCAGAGGCCAGAACACAACATATCAAGGCTATTGATGACCTAGTTTTGAAGAATGAGGTGGGCCACCCAGCCGTTAGTGTACAATTTTTGGAAAATCAGGTTCGTTTGAGCCCAGCAAGGATCGAGGCTATCAAGAATCAAGCCGATAAATTTGAGATAAATATTCAGTTTTTGGAGCCTGGCACTTTTGAAGGCATCGCTAGTGAGGCTGCAGCGTGGAAGAAGTTCCTAGAAAACCAAGCTGGGCCCTCTTCATAGGGGATGGGTCATCTTTATATTTTGTAATATTTTGTAAAAGTAAAGCGTTGGGAAAAATCAAAGCGTTGGGAAAATGAAAGGTTGGGAAGCCCAAAGGCTACTTTGGGCAGCCCAACCATTTTACTATTTTTGTATAAATGTTGTAGACTAAGAAGAGAAAGGGGATTTTCCCCCCAGTAAGACTGAAGGACATATTGTAAGAAGAACTATTTCCTTTTGCAATAAAAAATTACAGTTTGCCTGATGGAGGAAGAGATTGTGAAATTTCCTAATGTTATGCAATGGATGGCGGAAAGATGAACTACTTTATTTTTCAGCTCGTGTCCATGAATCGTGAGATCGTTCTAAATTTATGGCCTATGTCTTGTTGAATGATTTTTGATTTATTTTTGTGGAAAGTTCACCAAGAGTAATGTCTGTTGCTTATATAACAATTAGCTATCTGATTGTTAGAATAATTTTCTCATCCATGTCTTGTAAGTATGAATATCAGCTATGTGTAATTTATGTTTATCATACATGGAAATAACGCATTACTCATAAACAATCATTCTTTTGGCTCCCCGGGGATAGATAGATAGGTGATTAGATAGTTAATTGATTTACTTCATGGCTACATATATGATTTAGATGTTTGTGAACCTAAGACGAGAGGTAAGAACCTGCGCATCACATTGTGTAGTTCCTTGCATCTTTATCACCCTGCATTTGTTAGTTAGGCATTTGCATTGCATACATTAAGTCAAAATAACAAAAACTCGGTGGACCGGGCCGCAACCGGTAAAACCCTTTGTTTTGTTAAACCTTGACCTACAGTAGCCTGACCGCAAACCGGATGGATTCCCTACACCAAAAAGTCAACGGGCTAGTCTGGAACGTTGATTGGGGAGAATCCTTTACTGTTGTCTCCTGTGAATTCCCAGGCCCCACCACATTCGCAGTTGGTTTTATTAGATTTTCTAGTCAAGGATCACGCATGGATAAATGCACAATAAGACACAGTCAAGCCAATTACCAGTTGGGTTTATCAGGATGCAAGGAGATGGAAATGTTGAATGCTAAGTTAGTGAGCTCAACCATAGAGCTATGGGCACCTACACCAGATCTAGCCTGGCTTCTAAAACATCTACACAACCAACACCAGGAAGCATCCCCTTCTCTTCTACACATTTCCTCGGGTTATGCCTTTCGTTTCCAGTTCTATTCAAGGTGTGCAAAGAGGAAAACCAACCCTCTAAATATGTGGATGAGATTCCTTATCACACTAGGTTTTCAAGCTAGTTCAGACCCCATTTCCACTCCCAAACCAGTTCAAACCAAAACAATAGAGGCATACACAACAAGATACAAAATTCACCAAAAATCGTAATTCCTTGCTATCCATTCACTCCATTGCACCCAAAACAGATTTCCTAGACATGCACACTGAAGAGAACAACTAAATTGTGAAGGATAACACACAGGAAGGTTCAACTGTGTGAGAGCTCCATTGGAATGAAGGATTGATGATCAAAACATGAGGGAAGATGAAAATGTGAATGCATGAGGGAATGGGCATACATTTTTTGGGGTGTTTTCTTGCCCATGGGGTTGAAAAACATTCTTCAAGAATGGGTGCTCTGCCCGATTCGAATTTTTCCCATACTCTTCCCACTCCATGCAATAACTACCTCAACCCAATTATGGAAGAAATAAATGGTTGGGGAAAAAGACAAGAAATGGGTAGTGGACAGTTTTGATGGGTTTTCCCCAATGGCTCAAGATTAAACATCCCCCCCTCCGCCCCTTATCCTTGGGAAATCATGGCCCCATCTCTTAGTGAGATTAGGAAGATAAGAAGGTCGATGCAGAGGATAAATTTCCAGATGGAAGGAATGAAATAGTGGGCATAGACCACATTAGCAACCACAAGGAAACTTAGCACATAAAGCCTGAACGAATTGACATAAATTTCAAGGAACTAGGGGAAAAGATAGGGCGACTTGTTAATGAAATTGAAATGCATTTCAATGTGATAATGGGATTCAATCTAAGGAAACCAACCTAATGTTCAATCTTGTACAACCACCAAATGAATGGAAGAAGAGACAGTTCAACAAATTGCTATGGGGATGTTTGATAGTCCAAGATCCAAGGTTCAATTTTATGTCTAGAATGATCATGGACAAAGGCCATAGTGACCCCGTTTTCCCTTAAATATGCAATGCTTGTATGCTATTTTAGTTTAGATGCATAGTTTTACTAAGGAACTATGTCAAGCATTATAAATGTAAAAACTTTTAGAACTTTTTGTACGTAGTATGGATCTATAAGGCTATTTTGCATTTTGGAAACATCATGCATACATTTCAAATTTTAACATACTATAAATTTTGTAAAGATTACTTAGGTTCGCTTCAACGTTTTAATATAAATCTCATTTCCCACTTATATAAATAAAGACTATCCAAGGCCTATGTATAATTCCTACCATTACAATTAATAAACTTTGAACATTTACGACGAGTATTTTGAACCAGAGTCCATTTCCCAATCATGAACACTCCCTCTTTACACATGCATCCCGATATTAATAGGCTGGACCAACTATTTTTTAATGATCGGAAATGTCAATCCACCCTTTCATTTCAGCGTCTTCTAAATATTATTATTCAAAGCATCAATTCTTTATATTTTACAAATATTAATGAAAGGGTGATTTAATTAATTCTTTGGGATATTGTTTGGTTATTTTCTTTTAACTAATGGTTTGGGATGTTGTTTGATTATTTTCTATTGGTTAAAAGTTTGCTGATTATCTTTGTCAATTCATTGTTAAATTATTTAAAAGTAGATCTTTATTTTCTTTAAAGATAGGTTTATTTCACCATTTATTATTCTCTTTCTGCATGGCCCATGATAAGTGTTTAAACTCCTAGCAAATAACCTAAAAATAACCCCTTAAAACTCTCTTCCACTAACATAGAATTAACTCCTACGGAATGCCTCCTCGTCTTAAGCCACATATCATCCAATATTCCTGTTGATATATATGTGGGACTGGGTACTAACCTCTACATAACACGCGAGTACAAAGCACCTTAGGTGGTAGAAATTTAGGTGTGTCTGCTAGCGGCTATGTGATGCAAACAAAGTAAAATAGTATAAAACTATTTTCTAACCGTTTAGCCTTTAACGGCTATGTGATACAAACGAAATAAAATATTATAAAACTATTGTTTAAATTTTGAGCCGTTAGGCTTTCAAACATAACGAGCTAAAAACAAGTGAGAGAGATGTACTTGGATGAACGTTGATGAGCGAAGAGCTGACAACGACAAAGATGATACACGTGCCCACTCGCACGCAACACCTCAATTTTAACCCTAATCTGAATCCAAATTTCAAAATAACCCTCGTAAAGTAATACCGGCTTTTTAAAAACCGCTGGTTTAACTGGCTTTTCTTGTGTGCCGACACTGCCGTTGCAACCCCGGTTTTTCCTTTGCCCTTCATTTCTCTTCTGTTGATGTTTAACGGTTACCAAATTTTCATTTCTGTATGCTTCTGAGAATGATATGTGGTCCCTAGGGATCGATTCCGCGGCCTTTTGTAATTTGAGCGATTCCGCAGTTTCAAAACACGTGAAGTGATATGTAATTCGAGATAGAAGAAATGACAACGAGTGACATGATCATGCGGTGACAGTCGAGAAGGAAGGGTTTTCAACGAGCGAGATAATCTCGTGGGCGCTGCCTCAGTGTCTTAACCCTAATATCAATCCAAATCTCAAAAAAACCTTCGTAAACAAATACAGGCTTTTCAAAAGTCACTATTCCAATCCGGTTTTCTTGTGTGTCAACATCGCCGTAGCGCTTTCAGTTTTCTTTCTTGTCTTTCATTTTATTTTCGTTGATCTCTAAAGTTCAGAGAAATGTACATACTCTATTTTTAAGATTTGAACTTGCCACATTTGTTTTAAAAAAATTACATGTTTTTTATTTGAGCTAAACTATAGATCATTTGCATTTTTGTTGGTGAAATTTGTAGGAAGTGAGGGAAGGATTTTTGCTGAAATCACTATATTGGTTGCAAAAATAGATTGGGCGCCCTCATAACCCATAACCCCTGGGGCACCTGGATTATGCAATTTCAACAAACTGAAACTGCAATTTCAACAATTCTTGCCTGATTTTGTCAGGATTTTTCTAAGGAAAAATTGGTACAAATGATCTAGAGTTTAGCTAACTGGCATTTGGAATAGCACTCACATTTTAAAAAATGTTTTTTTTTTCTTGAGATATTATCTCAGATTTTGGACTTCCTTGAGCTAATCAACAAAATTAACCCAAGTTTAACAAGTGTATTATAACAGGAATTCATTTCATTGTAGTCTTATCTCGTTATGCTTAAATGTATCTTGATTAAGATTTAAATAAGTTTAAGTTAAAAAAAGCTAGTTATAAATGTACTTGATTAAGATTTAAATAAGCTTAAGTTAAAAAAAACTGGGTAAAAAAACTGGCAACAATTTGTTTTTATTTTTTATATTTGTTTTTATTTTTATTTATTTATTAAATAATATTTGTTTTATGCTTATTAAAAAGATGCATATCCCAAGAAATAGTGGACAGACATATGCCCAAATGCATAAACAACCCCTCATCCCTCTTGCCATGCTATTCACTGACTTTATGTGTGCGTGTTGGAGAGTTACACCCGTCTTGGGGGCATATGTTGTTGATTAGTTTGAGAGAATTCTACCTCGAGAGACAGATTCAAAAGAGTATACCAGGAGTGATTGTAGACCACTTGAGGGCGATCCACACCCCAATTAGACAATTT
Organism: Pseudotsuga menziesii; assembly: GCA_001517045.1. Lineage (NCBI taxonomy): Eukaryota > Viridiplantae > Streptophyta > Pinopsida > Pinales > Pinaceae > Pseudotsuga > Pseudotsuga menziesii. The sequence continues at coordinate 87,388 of LPNX010066051.1, read as the reverse complement.
GTTTGCAAACTTGTTGGCATCCTTTCAAACATGGTGAGGACTAAGTGTTACATCTTTGGAGGAAAGCAATTTAATTTTTGCACCTTATCTCCAGATAGGATTTATTTTACTGATCCCAGATCCATTGAAGAGTCTGAGGAGAAGTTGAGTCATGAGTTTGGAGACTCCTTCCACAATAATATAGAGATACCCTTTAAGGTTGGCAAGTTTGATACCTTGAAGCAGAGCATATAGCTGGACCGCATTGTTGCAATCGACTCCTAAAGAACTATCATAAATATATAGAGAATATGGCCCTTATGATTCTAAAGATCCCACCAAATCTTGCTGGCCCTGGATTGCCTCTGTTGGTGCCGTCAAAGCTGGGTTTGAGGAATACTTCCACTAGAGGGAACTAACTTAGAGGACTCACAGGAGGATTGCATGAGCGACGGGTGCTAAATTGAGTCAAAGTCTGGATTAGGCCCAAGCATTAAGGATTGAAAAATAATTGGGTGGACCATTCCATCCTTCAGGGAGACACCAGAATTGTTTCCTGAATACCTGAACTTTTTTTTCCAAATCTGAGTAGGCGAGAGGCTGGTACTTTTGAAAATCCTTCTATTTCTTTTTTTCCAAACATCCCATAAAATAAATCTTGGGAAGAGCTATCAGATTTTGTTTACAATGTTATTGCCCGAGATTTAACGGTGCTAACTGGCAATGGTTTCCCTGATGCTACCAGTATTTCTGTCCATTTTCCTAAATATGCTTGCACCTTTATCCTATACATGCTGAAAGGAAGTAAACTTGTTGAAGAGATGTTCTAGATCTTCAAAATCATTGTTACATACAAGACATATTGAAAGACGCTCAAAGATCCACTTGATAATGCGTTCCTAGGTGAGAATCTTAATCCACGCCACAAGGAAAAGGAAAATTGAAACTTTTAGCCAGGTATTTTGGGTTCAAATTTGTTTCCAAATACCTTCCCTTTGCTCCATGTTATGATTTTTCAAAATAGAGTAGTCCTCTTTAATGCAGAAAAAGCCCCTACTTTCATGACCCCATCATAGTACATCTTCTCCTTTATGATAAAATATTTTCATTCAGTGCAAGTTGTCCCACGGGTTATCCAAGTAAAAGTCAATGCGGGGATTAGGCCAAAATTTCCTCTTCTCCAAAAGTAAAACCAAAAATTTGTTGGTGTGGATAGTAACTTGATGGAGTGGGACAATGTGAGATACGGAGTGAAGTTTACCTTCTTGTTTCCATGCATCCTCTCGAAAGGGGGTTGTTTGTCTATTTTAATTTTCCCAAAAAACATGCTCTTGAACGAGACCTATGTTTTACTAGATCAAGGAACTCGAGTTGGACTCTTACATACGAATGAGATCCTATTTGATAATGTTACTTGCATATTTTATTTTCCATATCTTTTCCCAAAGCACATTAGGAGTAGTAATCTACCTCCTCCATAGTTTAGTACACATGGCCTTTTTTTTTATATATATTTAGGTCTCTCATGCCAAGGCCTTCCAACAATTTTGGTTTATAGAGATTATCCCAAGCAATTAAAGCCCATTTTGTCCTTTTTTCTTTTGATCCTTTGTATAGAAAGTTCCTTAAAGGGAACCGATTTTATTAAGGAATATCATTGGGGAAATAAAGCTGGAAATTAGATATGAGCAAATATTGTGAAACATGAAGTTTAGAAGAATGGGCTGACCTACTAGATTGAGAGATTTGAAGGAGCAAATTGATAGGTAGTGTTCCATATTAGCAAGGAGATTGGACCGGGATATATGACAAATGTTATCTAGGAGATGAGAGGAGATCCCCAATATTTGGGTGCAAGAGAAATTCTTCTGAAGTGAACCAATATGGAAATTCTGAGCTGGAGGTGAATATGAATGTTGAGGAAAAAGAACTCAAACTTGTCATTATTCAAAGAGAGGTCAGAGGCTTCTAAATATTTTTTGTTGACTGGCGATTTCAGACATGTCACATCACACCTGGAGGAAGCTACTAGAAGCAAGTTATTATCCACAAACTAGAGGTGATAATCTAGTGTTTCATCATTAGCAAGGAACAAGCCCAAGAGGAGATGGTCTCTCACAACTACCTTAAGAGTTGTACCTAGACCTTCATCCATGAAAATAAGGAGAAAAGGGGAAAGATGATTGCCTTAATAAATGCCTCTAGAGGGGGAGAAAGTGGGGGAAGGAGAACAGTTTACCAAGGTGGAGAAAAAAGTTGAGGAACTGAGGGATATGATCCATTGAATATAAAAAGGATAAAAACCAAAGGTGAGGAGGGCATTCAAAATGAAACACCATGAGATCTTATCGAAGGCTTTGGAAAGGTCAACGTTGATGATAATTTGATATTTTTTGGTGGCCTTGAGGGTGTGGATTGTCTCATGAGCCATGATAGTACCTTCTAAAACCTAGAGTCTTTCAACATAGTATGATTGTACTTCCGATATTAAGTGAGGAAATATTTCCTTGATCCTGTTGGTTATGAATTTTGTGATAATTTTATAAATGACATTGCATAAATAAATGGGTCATAACTTATGAAGATGTGAGGGGTTCTTCCCCCTTGTAATTAGCATGAGGAACATTGTATTGAGCATTGGTAGTACATCCAAGCGGGCTAGCGATTCTTCTATGGCCTAGAAAACATATTGTTGCACAACCTTCCAACGATGATGAAAGAGGTATGCAGTGAAACAATCAAGAACCATGACTTTTCCTAGTGACATGCTTATAACCTCCTCCTCCACCTCCTCCAAAGTAATTTTCCTCGTAAGGATTTCAATTTTCTCCTTTGAGACAAGATCATGAATATTTTGGAGAATTTTTTCCATGGCTTAGTCGTGGTTGATATTCTCCTTTGATAAGATATTGTAATAAAAGGAGACCAGTTCATTTGCAATTTCATCATTTTTAGAAAAACTTTAATCCTTGGCCAATTTGGAGGAAGGTGATTTGGTTGTGAGCTCTATGTTGGAGAATTCAATCATGGAAGAACTCTGAGCTTTTCTTCCCTCTTTAAGGCACCAAATTCTGTACTTTTTTCGCCAAATGGTTTCCTCTTTGTCAAATATTTGGTTTGGTTATTTCTAAATAATCTCATGTGTAAAAGCATGAGTTATGGCCTTTTATTGTATATTGGACATTTCTTCTTCTAAAAGTTTGTTGTCCTCAAAGATGTTGCCAAAAACATCCTTATTCTAGTATTTAAGATTTCCCTTAATAAAATTAACTATTTGTTGTAGTTGATACATCTCAGAGTTTGGGAAAGAGGGAGCTTCACTCCACCATTGAGAGAGCATCTCCATGAAATCTAGGTGATCCAATAAAAAAAATCCAAGCCAAAAATGATTGTTTCTGTTAATAACCTCTGTCACCCTCCTCTTTATTTCGCTGGTATATTTTTGTTGGATGCATATTCTTTGTAAGTCATCCCGTTAGTATATCATATTATCCTACATTCATGAGGAGTAATAGTTGTTTAGATTAGATTGAGTATATAAGTACGTGTTGAGGCTAATGCAGGCATCCACGAGTTATTTTGTATTGATCTTTATCAAAGGAGGTTTCCCCCTTGAAGTGGCATGCGATTAACAAATCTTCTTATGTTCTCTGTTATTTCTGTTATATCGTACATTTCCATTGTTTACTGGAGGAGGTTCCTCCCAGTGTTGAGGGATAGAGGATGCCCCTAACTCACAATTGATAGGCCAACGATATGATTTTTTTATGTATTTGTAACTTCGGAAAAATTGTGATGTATATTATCATTTTATATTGTTGTACCCCCATTGAAGATGTGTTTATCCCCTTGCGAGATGTCTTAATTATGTCTAGACCTTGAGGTACAACCTTTGTTGTAAGCCACTGAAATAGTCTGTAGTGTAACATCATGTAATGTGTATTTGGAGTCTCTCTAGGAGAAGTCGGCCTTGTTAAGGAAGACATGTGGACCCCAGTCTTATGCTTGGTTAGTGGCTTGAAAGGGTATAAATAGGGAGGCACTCTCCCTCATTCATACACACCTAACACTCTCAAGTTCACATGAGAGAGAGAGAGAGGGACAAAGGAGGAGAGATAGATAGCTATTGAATACTTCTTATTACTATTTTTATCATCTTACTATTCTAAGGAATTTTGAGAGGTTTTCTCCTTTATGGTTTCCCCAGGGAAAATATTCGTGTCACGTGTATATTTTATCTCTTATGCATCTTGTTGTACTTGTTATTATTTCAGATAAGGATCCTAGATAAACTAAGCATATTTAAAGAAAAACTAACATGGTATCAGAGGCTCTTTGAAAGAAGGTCGTTGTACGACAACAAAAACTAGGGATTCCTAGTGCTAGGTGTTATCTCCAAATATCATCAAGAAAAGAGGTATAGGATAAATCGCCTTAGTAGGGAACATAGTTTGGTGGAACCGGTTTCAAAATTGAAAAATTTTCATTTTTACCCTATCACTCTTGTAGGGAGGAACTAGGGCATCAATTTTCAGATGCTTCCCACCTTAGTTTTTAGAAAGTGACCTTGCTGAGAAGCTCACCTCGGGGAGGAACATATTTATGTCCAAACAGAATTCCTAAACTCCAAGTTTGGAAAAGTAGGGTTTCTCTAACAAACCCTAGGTCAGTGAGCTCCAAAACTATGTTGGACACCTCAAACCGGTAAGATCTAAATATTTGTTATTTCCATTTTAGGTTCTGATTTGAAAAGATGACTCACCATACTCAGCTTGAGGACAAGCTTGGAGGGGCTAATAAATTTAGAGCATGGAAGTACAAAATCTCTCTGGTCCTTATAGAAAATGACTTGGATTAGTTTATCACTACAGAAGTTGTAGAACCAGAGGGAGATGAGAATAATGCTTCTCATAAGAGAATCATGGATAAGGCTAAGAGAATCATTGCAGAGTCTATTAAGGATAACCTCATCCCCCATGTCTATTCATTCAAGACATCGAAGGAATTATATGATTCTTTGATAAAGATGTTCGAAGGAAAGAACATCAACCAAAATATGACTTTGAGGAACCAGTTGAAGAATGTGAAGATACAGAACTGTGAGACTATACAGTCTTACTTCACAAGGGTTTCTCAAATCAAAGAACAACTTGAAAAAGTTGAAGAAAATGTCAAATAAGGAGTAATTGTAATGACTACCTTGAATGGTCTCCCTAGATCATGTGACTTCTTCATTCAAGGGATTTGTACAAGGTTGTTGATAACTTTCAGTAGACTCTAAGAATACTATGCAAAAGAAGAAGATTGACTCGTGAAAAGAGAAGAGAATATGGGATCAACTGAATATCATTCTCTCACAGTTCACACCGGGAAGAACTTCAAGAAGAAGGAGAAGAAGGATAAATTTCATCACAACAAAAAGAAGGACAAGAAACAGAAGAAGACCAAAAGAGATACTTCAAATGTTCGATGCTACACTTGTGATGACAAGGGAAATTTTGCAATAGATTGTCCCATCAAGAAAACGAGACGCCATGCTTATATTGCAAAATATGATGAACCAACAAACAAAATATTCAGATGAGAGAAGGATGTTTCAGATGAAGAGTATGTGCTAACTGCAACACTTATGGGCACTCTCTCACATGAAGAGAAGTGATTGGAATCATTCACCAATATGTCTAAAAATGAGTCACCACAAAATGTGAAACTTGGGGATGATTACCAATGCCCCATAAAAGGAAGTGGAGAAGCGTTATACAAGCTTGATGTGTTATATGTTCCGGGATTGAAGAAGAATGTTCTCTCCATCTTAGCACTAGATGCAAAGGGAATTAGGGTTTCTTTTTTTTATGGGAAAGTTTTGATGCTGCACAGAGGAAAGACAATAGAGGATGCAACAATGATTCGAGAAGAAGACGAAGGCTTGTACAAGCTAAAGGGACATCCTAGACAAGAACTGGCTCATGAGTCAATTGACCCGAGTGAACTGTGACATAGAATGCTTGCACATGTGCACTACAAAGCACTACCAATGGAAATCAAAGCAATCTCATTATTTCCAGAGATCCAGGAAAAGCATGAAGGAATTTGCAAAGTATGTGCACAAGGAAAGAATGCGAAGAAGACATTACTTAGCAGCGAGAGAAAGGCTAAAGGAATAATGGAAATAGTACACTCGGATGCATGTGGACCCATATATTCTAGCTCGTTAAGAGCGTATCTGTATGTTGGCAAGGGGTTTGAATACATTAGTTGCGCAACATGGCAGATGTTGTGCAAGATCAAAGACATCACGCAAGTGGAAGATTAGCGCGCAAAGCGGAGATTAGAATATCTTTTATATTTTGTATCACCTTTTGTTGTTTTGGACCATATTTTGTGGATATTGCTCATCATTTTGTAAAATTAGTTAGGATTTAGTTAGGAAGTGGTCCAAGTGGACCTTGAATGTAAAGGCGTAAGCCTATAAGTAGTTGTTGAATTACAAGTGAAAGAAATGTTGGCAAGGGGAGAATCAGAGACTTGGATAAATCTTTGTTGTTTTTGGAGATCTGTTCATCTATGGACTGTTTTCCTGATGTTGTACATAAGCAATATGACAAGGAGGAAGTTGATATGAATTGTTGTGTTCTTTTCTCCTTTCATGTTTACTACTTTTCTATAACTCAATGATGAATGTTATGTGAATATGCGACATGGATCTATCATGTGATGCTTCTCTCTTTTAAATGATGTTATTGTATTGGATTTGTTTGTGCATTGATATGTTTATTGCTGATTTAATTGAATGATGTGATATGGTAGATTGAATGACTTTGTTAGTGCTTAAGAAAATTTAACTAGATCTATGAATGCTGTGATAAGTCTATAAAGGGATGCACATCGTCCTCTCCTTTTCTCTACGGAAACTTGGTTTCATCATCCCTCCCTCAAACATCTCGGATGAGACCTCATTGGCTCTACGGGTGTTGCTAGACAGGGTCATACCTGTCTGGTCTGGTGCTCAAGGAGATCGTGGTGGTTTGGTTATCGACAGAGTGGGAATCCTTGTCAACTAGTTTTGTTGGATGGGTCTGTGTACACTCAGATGTATGTGGACCAAGAGCGAGGCTTTATGTAACACCCTGGTTTTGACCCCATTTGCATTAATACATATGTTGTAAATAATCATGGTAAGGAGCTAAGGGAAAAGGCCCCACCATTGATTTATTTATGTTATGTTTCGGATTGGAATGGTCACCGATGGTATATCAGAACATGTGGCATATATTAAATTGTGGCATCATGTAAACACGCGTTTTAATTAATTAACCCAACCAGCTATGTTCACTGCAACTAAATTGAGAAGGGGCATGATTCTAAAGGATAAGGAAGGGGAGTGTTGAACATCAAGTCATGGGGGAAGAGCCATATGTCACCACTCTCTTTTGCTCACCACCACCTTAGTTATTCCATTGTTATTTGGGGCAGCGATTTGCTGGCAGAAATACCACTACGCTCCCACTCTCTCCACGACACATATTTTGGCCTGTCCACTATCCTGATTGTGGTTGTTCATTCACCTTCACGCAGACTGAGTTAAAAGAGTCCACAATTCATTGTTTGGGGGTTCACCTTTCCTCTCTCACTCCGATTGCTAATCTATGAGTTTTCTTCCGCGTTCATGCAGAAAGATGGTTCTCCTCTGCCTGACAGATTTGTTGTCCTGCGGATCGATTCTTTCCTCGGTTCACGCAGAGTTTGGTGTCTTATTCCACCATTGTTAGATTGCGTAAGGTTCTATCATTCCATCGTGGAATCGTGTTAGGGATTTCATTCACAGTTATGTGCTTTGGCGGTGTCTTTTTCCTCTCATGCACAGATTTAGAATCGGTTTCTTTCCCCATTGCTGTCTGGGTAATTTCTCCAGCGGTTTCCTTGAGTATCGTGTGTTGTGGGTTCATAGTTGTTTGTGGGCTGTTGTTTGCCACGATCGATTGTTGGACTGTCTTTTTCCCTGCAAAATCTTTAATAGTTGTTTGGCTACTTGCATGCAGTGGTTTTGTCCTCGGACTGCATTGGAGTGGTGAATGAGGGCCTGAGGTGCTTTATAAACCTGGTGGGTTGAGAACCACATAGAAAAAGCTACTGAGCTGACTTTCTTCTCCACAACCCCTGAATAGCACTGGAAGGGCGATCAGAATCTGAGGGACTGCGTTGGAGAGAAGGAACTGATTTCATTGTGCGGGTGTTCTAGAAGCCAGGCTGGCTCTGGTGTTGGTGTCTGTAGCTCTTCAATGATCTCACCAGCTTAGCATTTATCCTTTCTGCACTCCTGGACGGCCTGATAAACCCAACTTTGTTGGCTTGGCTGATCTGTTGTTCACCTAATAAACCCAACTGTGTTGGATTGGATGAACTATGTACCCTTATGGTGTTGTTATCCTTGGCTATGTGTAAGCCCGTTAGTTCCTTATTCCTTGGGGAATCATGCCCGGCTCGGGGGTGGCAGCGTTGTTGAGAAATTAAAGAGCACGCGAGCCTATGGTTGGGTGGAACATTGCAGTGACGTAGCAAGTTGCGGAACAAGTTCTTTATAAGATAAGTACTCTTACCTGACTTGTGTCTGCAATTATATTTACCATTGATGAATGATGATATATATGTTAAATGACGATCTATATATGCATGAATGCTGATTGATATGTTTTTCTTCCATTGTGTATATCAATGATTATGCTTCGTAATATGTTTTATATTCTTTTAAGTATCATGCTTCAGCATTATATGTATGTATGTATGTTGATGTTCATGGGGCTAGATGCCTGGATGATTTGATGTATGGTAGCGTCCTCTTCACCGGTTGGAGGTTCGAGGACGTTACAGTGTGGTATCAGAGCTCTGGTTGTAGCATGGGTCTGAATGGGCTGTAAAGATGCAGTGACAGAGCTTATGTTGCAGCATTTGGCCTCAGAGGGCCATGAGAAACAGTTAATAGAGGAAGGTTTCCTACTTCCCAGCAGAAACCACGGAAAATGGGTGAAGACAAGAAAATTTGAAAAATTTTCTAAGTGTTTTGTTCGTCGGCACATCGGAACACTTAGACAGCTGGATCGCCGATGCTTAGCTCATTGAGCACTGCCATTGTGGACGGCTAGAGGACTATCCTTTTGACGGATAGAGTCTTCGACCGCCGATGCCATGGAGGAAAGACGTTCAGACAGCCGATGCAGCGGAATTTTTTTTGAAAAATTCTCTAAGTAATGAAATCATCGACCATCGGAAGACATTAGTGGTTCATGCACCCACCGTTGTGGAATCCTAGAGCACTAGTTTTCCTATGAGGAAAAGTTTCGACTGCCGATGACCGATGTGCTTTCGCTCGCCGATCGGAAACGAATAGTTGATTTGATCGGCGTTGGATAAGAGATGGTTGAGCTGATACGACGGTGGGAGAAAGGTGAAGGATCACTGAAAATTAGTTGGTTGAACCACCGCCGACGATGGCAGAGTGAAAGTTTTCGAAAATTTTCTAAGGCAAGAAAATCATCGACGATCGACGGAGGTTAGTGGTATTGATCGCCGATGAACAACGACAAGAATTAGATGATGATGTGTCCACCATTGGGCTATGTAATGGAATATCTTCTCGACGGATAGTTGCTATGACAGTTGACGCGGCGGAAGAAAAAGAAGGAAAATTTTCCTAAGTGAAGAAAACATCAGGCAATGTTAGTGCATCGAATCGTCGATAGGAAAAGGTTCAATGAAGATGAACCGCAGTTGCGGCTGCTTAGTAAACTATTTTGCCGATGCATTAGTCTTCCACTCATTGATACTGAGGTGTTAGTGAATTATGGTTCCGATAAGTACAGTGGTGTTTAGTGCTCGAGAGTGCCGACACTGTGGAAGTATGGGGGTTTAATCCCATCCGATGAAACAATGTATCTGATCACCGATCGGAAGCAAATAGAGACACCGCTCAGAAGAGTTCATGCTTGTGGAACTACCATTGTGGACGTCTAGAGGAATAGGTGTTCGACGCCACAACGGGATGTCACCCCAAGCATTGACAAAGTTGTGAGCTGCGGAAGACTTAGGAAGACTGTTGGTCGTCGTTACGAAAAGCTCAATGACTAGCCATTCGATGCGTAGAACCTTCGACCGTCGATGCATTAATTATTCTACATCATCGCCTATGAAGTTCGGAGCAATAAACGATTATGCACCGATATGGCAGATGAAATCAGACCAATGAATCTCCGATGAGACTCGGGACAGTAGACCACTGCAGGCCCAATACGACGAAAGGAATTAGATGAGAAGCTCGCCAATGTAGTGGAATAAATTGGAAGTTTCAGCTGCCAAAACGCCGGGGAGTTAGCAGGGAAGAGACACCATTAGAAGAAAACTTTGAAGAGTATGAGGCCATCAGAAAATTATTGATGATCAGGCCATTGATCAAAAGAAATCAAGGTATCATAAACCCGTCATTGCAGCAGTTCAAAGCACTGTCCACTCGATGGATAGTAGTCCCAATCGCCGATAGATGACCGTAGAAACCAGAGGAGGATCACTACCACCGTTGCAACTACTCAAGGGACTGTGCACCCGATGAACAGTCGATTTGATCGTCGGTGCAGATCGAAAGTTTAGTTGGTTTGACCACCGAAGTGTCGGAAAGATAACTGGGAAGAGGTTCGATTGGGCCAAAAGATATTTGGGTTTTTCAAACGAATTTCTTAGCAATTTTTCAAGCAGTTTCCAACTGTTTCAGCACATTTCAGCAGACTGTCAGGGGATTACAGATCTGAACAAGAGATAAAGAAAAATTCTATGTTTTAGCATAATTGATGTTTTATAAATTTCCAAAAGAGGAAGGTAAGTAGTTTTGATTTATATTAATGTTATGCATCTAATAGTTTGATACTAACACATTCCAGAATTATAGACAACTTCCAAGAGCAGTACTCCAGAAAGAACAGTGTGGTAAACCAAGAGGCGGTTCAGTCATGAGAACCGATGATGGGTATGATGATCATGATTCTTACGAGCGAGCATAAGATGCCATGGGAGAAAATGTCCGTAATGGAAATGATGACATAGAGTCTAATGGAATGAAATTCCAGCGGACACTGTCCGAGGTTGCAGCCACCATGAGAAGCTTGGTTAAAGCCCAGGAAGAGCAGCATCAATTGAATGCTTCCATATTGTGGAGTTTGACAGACTTGCAGAAAAAGATAGATTCTCGACGAGGTACATCAAGACCAGAAGGTAGTAAGAGCAGCACTAGGAGAAGAAGAAGTACTTCCAATGGATCATCTGACTCTGAAGAATCCAACGGGGATACAAGTTCATCTTCTCATTAAAAAAAAAGAAGAAGGCACCATAGGGATCTCTCTTGAGATGAATTTAGGAAAGCTAAACCTCCTACTTTTTATGGTGAGATAAAGACGGGACAAGAAGCTGAAGCTTGGCTTCTTGAGATAAAGAAGTACTTTCAAGTGCAGGATTATTCAGGAAACATGAAGGCAAGATTTTCCATATTAAATCTAAATGGAATAACATCCATTTGGTGGGAACACTTCAAGCAAGTAAAGAAGATCAGTGAAAGGAAACTGAAGTGGAAACAGTTCAAGAAGTATTTCAGGCAGAAATACCTCTCTGATAGGTATTACGATGACAAGATCAAGGAGCTTCATGAGCTGAGAGTGGGACAAAAGACCATGGATGAATATGCAAATAAGTTTTAAGAATTGTTGAGGTATGTACGGTACATCAGAGATGAAAAAGTGAAGATCCAGCAGTTTCTAAGTGGATTTCCTCAAGCTTACAAACATAGAATTGAGTTCTATGAACCAAGAACTCTCGAAGAAGGAATAAGAAAGGATAAATATTGCTACGAGCAAAGCAAAGGTAAACTTGATTACCATAAGGCATATAGGAAAAGAAGAACGAGAAGTTTGACCAAAGAAGGAAAGGTTTCAAACCTTCTAGATTCAGGAATCAACAAAAGCATCCATCCCAAGCTATGAGTAATCCAGTTGGAGTGACAGGTGGAAATCCTAAAAAGCCACATTAGAATAAAGGTCCACTCAAATGTTGGAAATGTGAAGGACCCCACTTGCGTAGATACTACCCACTCGAGAATGAAAGTGTAAGGCCAGCTTATAACATTCAGGAAGAAGAAATAGTGGGTCAAGTAGCAAGGGCAGTCCCTAGAATTTATGGATCACTGGAGGACCGCCAAGAAGATCACTAGTCAACTGTGGTTGAAGTTGTAGGTAAGAGTGTTGAACAATCCGTTTCTATTTTGACTGACCTTGGTTCTACTCACAGTTATATCACCCCTAGGGTAGTGGATATTTGTGCTTTTCATAAGATAAAGCATAGAAAGTCTTGGTTAGTTCAGCTAGCCTCTGGGACTAAGAGAAAATTCAGTGAATTGGTAGAGAAATGTCCATTGGTTATGAATGGATTGATCACTTGTGTAGATCTGAATGTTATACCACTTGGTTCCTATGATGTTCTCATTGGAATGGATTGGTTAGAAGCTCACCGAGTGAAGCTTGACTGTTATAACAAGAATTTTGAATGCATGAATGAAGAAGGAAACCCGGTAGTTGTGAAAGGTATTCCAAAGGTAATTTTAGTAAGATAGGTTTTGGCAATGCAGTTGAAGAAGTTCTGTAGGAAAGGTTTCCAGTTGTACGTAGCTCATATTCTGGAACCAATAGGAGATGAGACTCCTAGGTTGGAGGACTATCAGGTGTTACATAAATTCAAGGATGTGTTTCCTGATGAGATTCCAAGGCTTCCTCCGAAAAGGGACATTGATTTCACCATTGAACTTGTTCCAGGAGCATCACTAGTGTCCAAGACACCCTACAGGATGAGTACACTAGAGATGCTAGAGTTGAAGATGCAACTGCAAGAGTTGTTGGAAAAGAAGTATATCCGACTGAGTGTGTCTCCTTGGGGAGCACCGGTTCTGTTTGTGAAGAAGAAAGATGGTACACTGAGGTTATGTATTGATTACAGATAGTTGAACAAGGTTACTGTGAAGAATAAATACCCTTTTCCTAGGATTGATGACCTCTTTGATCAAATGAGAGGAGAAAAGGTATTTTCCAAGATTGACTTGAGGTCTGGTTACCATCAGGTGAAAATCAAGGATGAAGATATTCATAAGACAGCCTTCATGACAACGTATGGACATTATGAGTTTGTAGTGGTACCATTTTGTCTCACAAATGCACTAGCAACATTTATGTGCCTTATGAACAGCGTCTTCAGTAAGTATTTGGACAAGTTTGTTCTTGTTTTCCTTGATAACATTCTTGTTTATTCCAAGAAGGAGGAAGAACATGAAGAGCATTTGAGACTGACATTATAAGTGCTCAGAGAACATCAGCTGTATGCAAAACTGAGCAAGTGTGACTTCTATAGGGATAGAATTCAGTACTTGTGTCACATTATCTTAGAAGAGGGTATATCAGTAGACCCTGAGAAGATCGAAGCCATTATGAATTTGCCTACTCCAAGAAATGTGACGGATATAAGATCTTTTATGGGACTTACAAAATACTATAGGAGATTCATTGAAGGATTTTCCAAGGTTGCACATGCCATCACTTCTTTGCAAAAGAAGGGAGTAAAGTTCGAATGGAATTCGAAGTGTGAAGAAAGCTCCCAGCGGTTGAAGAATCTTCTCACCAGTGCACCAGTATTGAAGGTTGCAGACCCAGAGAAAGATTTTGTGGTATGTATCGATGCATGAAGACAAGGGCTTGGAGGAGTCCTTATGCAGGACAACCATGTGATATGTTATGAGTTAAGAAAGTTGAAGTAGCATGAGAAGAACTATGCCACTCATGATCTAGAGCTTGCAGCCATAGTACATGCTCTCAAGATGTGGAGACATTACTTGATGGGTAGAAGATTTGAACTCAGAACAGATCACTGTGGGCTGAAGTATTTGTTTGATCAGCCTACTCTGAATGCTAGGCAAGCGAGATGGCTGGAATTTTTATGTGAGTTTGATTTCGAAATCAAGCACATAAAAGGGAAAGAAAACAAGGTAGTTGATGCACTCAGTAGGAAGGTACAGGAAATGCATGTGGCATCTCTTACTATTTGCTAATCAGATTTTAGGTAGCAGATTGTTAATCATGTTGCCGGAGATGAATTGTATGAGCAGGTAAAAGACAAATTGTAGCAGCAAAGTCTTGAGAAGAAGTATGAGGGATATAAATTGGAAGAAGATGGAATTCTCACTTATAAAGGAATAATTTATATTCTGGATGTAGCAGATTTGAGGAGAGTTGTTATGGATGAAATCCATCAAGCTCCGTATTCTAGTCACCCAGGGTACCAGAAGACAATTTCCACAGCTAGAAAGCAGTACTTTTGGTCGGGGATGAAAAAGGACATGACTGAATACATTTCAAGGTGCATGAAATGTCAACAAGTAAAGGTTGAGCATCAACATCTAGCAGGTTTGTTGTAGCCTTTGCCAGTCCTGGAATGGAAATGGGAAGTTATTTCCATGGATTTTATTATAGGATTGCCGATGACTTGGAGACAACATGATTCCATCATGGTTGCAGTAGACAAGTTGACTAAAGCAACACATTTTATACCAGTGAAGTCTATGCACAAGACTGATGACATTGCAAAGATCTTCATGAAGGAGATTTTCAAATTGCATGGGTTGCCTAAGGCAATAGTCTGTGATAGAGATGTCAAGTTAACTTCCAATTTTTGGATGGGGTTGTTTGCACATTTGGGTACAAAGCTAAACATCAACACTGCCTACCATCCTCAGACAGATGGATAGACAAAAAGAGTGAATCAAGTGCTTGAACATATGCTTCGCATGTATGTGATGGACAAACCAACCAAGTGGGAAGATTACTTACACTTGGTAGAGTTTGCTTATAACAATGGATAGAAAGCATCCTTGGGGATGAGTCCGTATGAAGCTTTGTATGGAAGAAGGTGTAGGACACCAGTGACTTGGGATAAACCAATGAATAGAGTTGTCCTTGGACCAGAATTGCTCAAGGAAATGGAGCAAGAGGTTGTAAATATTAGGCAGAATGTGAAAGCAGCACAGGATAGACAAAAAATCTATGCAGATAAGCATAGGATGAACAAAGAGTTCAGTGTTCGGGATCATGCTTACCTCAGAGTGAAAGCAAAGAAAAGTTCCTTGAAGGTTGGAAGGTGTGCAAAGCTGTCACCTAGATACTGTGGGTTGTTTGAAGTGCTTGAACGAATAGGCCCTATTGCATATAGACTTGCATTTCCTGCTAGTACAAGGGCTCATAATGTTTTTCATGTTTCTTTGCTTAAGAAATATGTACATGATCCTAACCATGTGATAAATTGGGATGTGATTCAGGTGGAACCCGAGGGAGAGTTCCAAGTTGAGCCAATGCACATCCTTGACACGAAGGTAACAATGCTCCGAAACTGAGCCATAGGGCAGGTAAAGGTGCAATGGGAGCACTACGAACCTGAAGAGGCTACATGGGAGCTGGAGGATGCCATGCAATTGGTACATCCATTTTTGTTCAATCCTGTGGAACACTGAGGCGGTACCAGTGTAGCATTTTGTTCAACTTTTGTAAAGCACCGAGGACAGTGCTATTGAAGGGGGAGGGGAATGTAACACCCCGGTTTTGACCCCGTTTGCATTAATACATATGTTGTAAGTAATCATGGTAAGGAGCTAAGGGAAAAGGCCCCACCATTGATTTAGTTATGTTATGTTTCGTATTGGAATGGTCACCGATGGTATATCGGGACATGCGACATATATTAAATTGTGGCATCATGTAAACACGCATTTTAATTAAATAACCCAACCAGCTATGTTCACTGCAACTAAATTGAGAAGGGGCATGATTCCGAAGGATAAGGAAGGGGAATGTTGAACATGGAGTCATGGGGGAAGAGCCATGTGTCACCACTCTCTTTTTCTCACCACCACCTTAGTTATCCCATTGTTATTTGGGGCAGTGATTTGCTGGCAGAAAGACCACTATGCTCCCACTCTCTCTTGAACGCATCTTTTGGCTTGTCCACTATCCTGATCGTGGCTGTTCATTCGCCTTCATGCAGGATGAGTTAAAAGAATCCACAATTCATTGTTTGGGGGTTCGCCTTCCCTCTCTCACGCTGATTGCTAGTCTGTGAGTTTTCTTCCCCATTCATGCAGAAAGATGGTTCTCCTCTACCTCATGGATTTGTTGGCCTGCAGATCAATTATTTCCTTGGTTCATGCAGAGTTTGGTGTCTTCTTCCACCATTGTCATATTGCGTAAGGTTCTATCATTCTATCGTGGAATCGTGGTAGGGATTTCATTCACAGTTATGTGCTTTGGCAGTGTCTTTTTCCCCTCACGCATAGATTGAGAATCAGTTTCTTTCCCCATTGTTGTCTGGGTAATTTCTCCAGCGATTGCCTTGAGGATCAGGTGATGTGGGTTCATAGTTGTTTGTGGGTTATTGTTTGCCACGATTGATTGCTGGACTGTGTTTTTCCCTGTAAAATCTTTAATAGTTGTTTGGCTACTTGCATGCAGTGGTTTTGTCCTCGAACTGCATTGGAGTGGTGAATGAGGGCTTGAGGTGCTTGATAAACCTGGTGGGTTGAGAACCACACAGACAGAGCTACTGAGCTGACTTTATTCTCCACAACCCCTGAATAGCACTGGAAGGGAGATCAAGGTATGAGGGACTTCGTTGTAGAGAAGGGACTGATTTCCTTGTGTTGGGTGTGTGTGGGTGTTCTAGAAGCTAGGATGGCTTTGGTGTTGGTGTCTATAGCTCTTCAATGAGCTCACCAGCTTAGCATTTAGCCTTTTCGAGCTCCTCAATGGCCTGATAAACCCAACTTTGTTGGCTTGGCTGATCTGTTGTTCGCTTGATAAACCCAACTGTGTTGGCTTTGCTGAACTGTGTACCCTTGTGGTGTTGTTATCCTTGGCAATGTGTAATCCTGTTAGTTCCTTATTCCTCTAGGAATCATGCTCGGCTCGGGGGTGGCAGCGTTGCTGAGAGCACGCGAGCCTATGGTTGGGTGGAGCATTACAGCGATGTAGTTGGTTGCAGAACAAGTTCTATATAAGATAAGTACTCTTTCCTGAATTGTGTATGCAATTATATTACCATTGATGAATGATGATATACATGCTAAATGTTGATCTATATATGCATGAATGAATGCTAATTGATATGTTTTGCTTCCGTTGTGTATATGAATGATTATTCTTCGTAATATGTTTTATGTTTTTTTAAGTATCATGCTTCAACATTATATGTATGTATGTATGTTCATGTTCATGGGGCTATATGCCCGGATGATTTGATGTATGGTAGTGTCCTCTTCGTCAGTCGGAGGGTCGGGGACGTTACACTCTAGAGATTGCCATGAAGCTGGAAGCTTCACCCATTGGAGAAAATGCAGCCGACATGAGCCAAATTTAGACGTAGTTGGTGAACTTGACACTCCAATTGCAATACATTAATAAGGGAAAGGAACAATGTGAAGATCTATGGTGCACTCGATGTCACGCAGATGGACATACTAAGGAGACTTTCCTAGATTTCTGAAACTACCTGTTGTTAGGGGCATTGAACCCATTGATTTGTGGTAGTGCACTATGGTGCCACATCTTCCAATTGTATGGGCATCTACATGAGGAATTTTTATACATGTAAAAGATGGTGATGAAGCCGACAAACCTATACTGATCATTTTTTCGACCTGTCAGGCATTAAGATAAATATTGTTGCGCATACGACCTACTCTATGAGAGAACATATAACTTGTCTTATGTGAAGCGAGAGTACCAGTGGATACTATAGTAGCTGCAGCTATAGGTGCCAGTATGCACCACCACCATAGATGCAGTTTATACCACAATAATCGCAATAGCAGTTTGCACCATTGCCATTGTATAGAAGATGCATATGGCTCCAAAATAGTCATAGTACATTCAGTCAACACATTATGTTCAACAACAGTCGAATCTAGACAACAATAATTTTCTCAACCACAATACCAGCAACAAGGAGGATTTCACGAAGGATTTATAGGACGAGGATGAGGCTTTGGTCGAGGAGGCAGTAGAGGTCGTGGGCCTATCCAATGTTAAAATTGTGATGTATTGGGACATTATCAGAGGTATTGTCCACAGTTGCAGTGCACATGTATGTATTGTACAGTGATTGATCACACTGTAGAGAGATTTCCACAACTGATCGTGAAGTGGCAGGTTGGGAATGTGCCGCAGATATAGAACTAGAGTCAGAATCAGTTGCAGAGCCAGAATGATTTACAAAATTAGAATCAAGTGACGAATCAGAACCAGTTGCAGAATCAAACTTAGTTGCATAACTATAATCAGTTTCAGAACCAGATCCAAAATGTAAAACCAGGCGATAGCTCAACTGATGAATCCACCAATGAACCAGAACTAAGGACAGACGATTGTGATGGTCTCGACGGAGACCAGAACATAGGATGTTGACATTGTTGTCATCACTCGCAAAGGTGCGACAACTAGAGAATATATTCCAATTCCACAAATTCAGCTGGCTGGAAAGAAGAAGGTACAGTTCAATATCAATACTGAGAAAGACATTTTTTGAAGCGAGCGATGTAATAGGAAGAAATCCTGG
Source organism: Pseudotsuga menziesii (assembly GCA_001517045.1). NCBI lineage: Eukaryota > Viridiplantae > Streptophyta > Pinopsida > Pinales > Pinaceae > Pseudotsuga > Pseudotsuga menziesii. The sequence continues at coordinate 68,734 of LPNX010066051.1, read as the reverse complement.
AAACTTACCTATCTATGAAATTTCGACTAATTTTGATTCTAGCTCGGTCATAGGACCATCTCGATGGAATGGTACCCTGCAATAGTTTCTTGAAAGTTTCTTATCGCTGGAAAGAGATCTTGATGCTGTTGCTGAGATTGAGACTCTATTGCATCGACTAGCTAAGGGGCGAAAGGATTCCATAGTGAATTCCTTGCAAAATAAAAAGACAGGGAAAGAGATGTGCATGAACATTCAGATTGGGGACTATGAGGTAGATTCAGTCATCCTGGATATAGGCTTAGACGTTAATATTTTTACAGGCCAGAAAAGGTAGAAGATGGGGAGCCCAACATTTAGTTTGTCTCCCGTACAACTACGACTGGTTAACCAGGCGAGGGTAATGCCAATTGGGAGAATTATGCACCTTGCTGTGGAAGTTGAAGTCATGAATACCTAGCCGAATTTGACATTATCAAATTTGTTGATGGTGGAGGCTCCTATTCTGTGTTGCTAGGGATTGGATGGGGTAACGATAGTATGGCACTACTGAATTTCAAAAAGCACATAATGACATTTGAAAATCAAGACATCTGAGTCATCTCTCCAATGGATCCAAATGAAGGGCGACGATATGTTGATCTAGTGAAAGATGAATTTATCAGAGGATGGGTTCATTCCTATAACATCTCAAAAGATTATGTACATCCAACCGCTGATGGGGATCTTGGTTGGTGCAGCACTAGCTCTACGTCTTCTAACTCTGATGATGCTTTAGAGAACTGGAAAAATTGCTTGCATGAAGTATCACTATGGAAGTGCAGCTTGATTATGTTGTAACTGTGTTGTGTCGTGACTGAAACCATTGACTTGTCAATTTCTGAACAACTACCTCAGTTAACTTAGTTTCTTATTGAATTCAAAGATAAGGGGTCAGAACCGCAGTGGTTGATGGTGTTGGAGGAAGCACTGGAGGTGACTCCAACACACTGGTGGGCGACCCATAAGCAGTCAATCACTAGATGGTCGCAGTGTCGAATATTGATGACAATTATCTTTGGAAATGCAGAAGTGTACCATACTGGAAGGAACGGCGAACGGATTAGCCCCGGTGATCATCTGATTGAGTGCCAGACATTGTGGGAATCATGACCAAAGGAGGAATGGGTCCATGCCTTTTTTCACACAATGTATGAATGCCATGATCTTGGTATGTCTCAGCTGAGTTGCATAGAGAGATCACTGTCTCAGAGGAAATGACATTTTTATTTACTCACACCTTCAGTTTCGTCGATGCCAATTTGAACGTTCATAATGTGCTACAACTTATTTGTGATGTTGTTCTAAAGGTAGTGTCAGTCGCATATCTAGTGGATCCACATTCACATTGTAACATGTAGTCGATGATGGAGTGTTATAATGTATCAGGAGAACGAGATGGTGATCATCTCCAAAATATCAATATTCCATAAATAGAAGGAAGTTGGGATGTCGCAGCACCGGATGTACTGGCAGATCCCATGAATCAGCTGCTGAAGATAAGAAAGTTCAACATTGGGACAAAAGATAACCCAAATTTTGCAAGTGTTGGAGACTACGGGGATGAAGAAACAATGGAAAATATTACATACTTACTGCATGAATTCCAAGATCTATTTTCGACAAAGTTTTTTCAGATGAAGGGGATACTGGGAGATTTAGGAGAGATGAAGATTCCGTTCAAACCATATGCAAAACCCGTAAGGAAATGACCATATCGCCTAAATCTGTGGTATAAGGATCGAGTAAAAGCTGAGCTTGATAGGATGCTAGATGCTGGAATGAATGATCTAGTTGAAGAAACAGAATGGATCACCCAGATGGTAGTCCAAGACAAAAATAAGGGTGAGTTTTGGATCTGTGTCGACCTAAGGAAGTTGAACGATGCATGTATGCATGATCCATTTTCGAAACCATTCACGGAAGAAGTTCTGGAAGGAGTAGATAGTCAGGAGATGTATTCATTCATAAAAGGATTTTCTGACTATCACTAGATAAGGATCGCAAAAGAGGATATCCATAAAACAACATTTGTTACTGAATGGGGTTGTTTTTAGTACATTGTGATGCCTTTTGGGTTGAAGAATGCACAAGTTGTTGAAGAAAGAGGCAGCATTTGTGTGGAGTTAAGAATTTCAAGGAAGTTTTGACACATTGAAAGTCAAGATGGCTTCCGCACCGATATTGGTTTTCCCTGATTGGAACAAGGAGTTCCATGTTCATGTGGATGCATCATATGTTGGACTAAGAGTGGTGCTTGCGCAACCAGAAGAAGGAGATATAGATCATGTGATCGCTTTCACTAGTCAAAAGTTGTTGTCTACACAGAAAAATTATACGACCATAGAGAGAGAAGGTCTGGCAATGGTATATGCACTACAGACATTTAGGAATTACCTATTAGGTGGTTATTTCAAAATTTTTATAGACCATTCTGCTTTCAAATACCTAGTCAATAAGCTTGTATTGGGGGGGAAGATATGCTGCTGGCTACTTCTCTTTTAGTATTTTGATTTTGAGCCAGGTCACTTGAATGACGGCCCTAGTAATTTATCCCGAACTAAGATAGGAAAAGTGACAACAAATATTGAAGCTATATTTCCATATGTGCGGGTATTTAGAATCGACATGGTTGATGGTTACTATGATCAAATCATTCAGTTTTTGGCAATGGGAACTGCACTAGAGGATCTTACTACAATTTCGAAGAAGCAGTTGGTGGTTAAGGGCTTGGATTTATAGTTGATTACTGGACAACTATATAAATTAGGACAAGATGATATTTTGAGGTGATGCATCCTACTGCATGAACACGGGAACATTTTGGCAGAGGCCCATGTAGGAGCTGCTGGTGGAAATTATGGAGGACAAGATACTACAAGGAAGGTGCTTCGTGCAGGACTTTGGTGGACAACCCTTCATTGTGATGTGACTGGTTATGCGTGAAACTACAATATTTGTCAATGAACTGGAAAACCCTTGCGAAGAGATGAGATTATGTTGGTACCTTAGGTGAAATCACAACTGTTTTATAAATGGGCGGTGGAATTTGATGCGGTTGATGCTGGAAAAGAGGATTTAAATACCTCCATGCACTACTTGCAGGATATATCACTGGATATCAACATGTTGTCCACATAGACGTTGATACACTTGCAATGAGTCTCCAACTAGGAGTTGGCGGATAGATAGAAAGAAATAATTTATCGGTACTTGCGATTACAGGAGAAAGAGGAGAAAGAACAAAAAGAGGTTGAGGAATTGCAACAAGCGAAATAGAAGTTACTCGAGGAGAAATCACAGGTGATCGAGGAATTGAAGAAAGCGCAAGAGGATTTGAAGGTAAAGAGCACTAAGGAGATCATAGAGCTAAATAAGGAACAAGATCTTCTTGTTGTTGAGAAGGTCCATATTTTTTATATTCGATTTCAATTGGAGGCAGAGGTTACGGATGCTTGTCGGCACGTCTTGGAGAGTACCGCGGAGCTGGATGTGGTATCCAAAGCACAATGGCTTGGGGCCGTTATTTCCCAGCTATAGAAGCATAACAACAATTTGGAGGCCTTGACATACCCGGCCACGCCATGAGAGCAAATCCCAGAGAGGAAGAGTGCCATAGAAAACTTGGTGAAACAGCTTGACGACCTGGAGCAAGAAGCAAAGAAAGTAGTGGATGCAAATATCCAGTTTTTGGGGAAACATAGTGCAGGATGAATAGTTGGCACAACTGACCGCACAGTTGCAGGAAGCAGAAGGACAACTCATGACATTGAAGAGAAAATTGATTATGATTCCACCAATGGTCCAGGTCATGCGATTTGCAGAGCTGAAGGAGCTACAACAATGTGTTGCAAAGGCCTAAGAGCATCAGCGAAAGTGCACTGAGAAGTAATATGAGTTTAAATATATCGACACACCACTTTATTATATGGAACTTTCTATGTTTTAGGATGCGTAGGAAGATAAAAAGGAGATTGCAGAGAAGATGGTCGAGCACCGAATCACCCATGACCTGACAACAACCGAGGAGATTAGTGAAAAGATCAGAGGGTAGGTGAAAGAAATTACTTAGCAGTATGACTATTTCAAGATCAAGATCAATGATTACACCATGTCCAGTTAGCGTGGCTCAATGGAAAGCCACGAGATTGTTTTGGGGGCCTGTTGGCAAGGGGTTTTGGATACATTAGTTGTGCAGAACCGTGGATGCCGTGCAAGCTTAAAGACACTGCGCAAGTGGAATATTAGCCCGCAAAGTAGATATTAGAATATATTTTATATTTTGTGTCACCTTTTGTTGTTTTGGACCATATTTTGTGGATATTGGTCAACATTTTGTAAAATTAGTTAGGATCTAGTTAGAAAGTTGTCCAAGTGGACCTTTAATGTAAAGGAACAAGCCTATAAGTAGTTGTTGAATTATAAGTGAAAGAGAGCTTGGGAAGGAGAGCATCAGAGACTTGGAGAAATATTTGGTGTTTTTGGATATCTATTGATATGTGAACTGCTTTGTTGATGTTGTGTAGAAGCAATATGACAAGGTGGAAATTGATTTGAATTGCTGTGTTCTTTTCTCCTTTCATGTTTACTACTTTTTCGTAACTCAATGATGGATGTTATGTGAATCTATGACATAAATCTATGAAGCGATGCTTCTTTGTTATAAATGATGTTATTATATTCGATCTGTTTGCGCATCAATATGCTTACTGCTATTTTAATTGAATGATGCGATTTGGTGAATTGAATGACTTTGTTAGTGCTTAAGAGAATAACCAAATATGTGAATGTTGCAATAAGTCTATAACAGGATGCACATTTTCCTCTCCTTTGTTCAGCAGAAACTTGGTTCCATCAGCCCTTCCTTGAACATCTCGGGTGAGACCTCATCCGCTCTGTCGATGTTTCAGGATAGGGTAATACCTGTCTGGGTCGGTGCTTAGGGAGATCGCGGTGGTTTTGCTGTTGACAGAGTGGGAACCCCTGTCAATTGGTTTTGTTGGCTGGTTCTGTGTACACTAGGATGTATGTGGACCCATGTCGATTGGTACACTCAGATGTATGTGGACCCATGTCTTCTAGCTCATTAAGCGGGTATGTGTACTATGTTTCCTTTATAGATGATTTGTCACGTAAGACTTGGATATATTTATTGAAAGAGAAAAGTGAATTTTTCAGTAAATTCAAGGAATATAAATCCTTGGTAGAGAACTAGACTTGTAGGAAGATCAATATTCTACAGTTAGATAATGGTGGAGAATTCACATTAGATGGATTCAAGGAACTCTACAGAGAGTCCAGGATTAAGAAGGAGTTGAGCACTCCATACAATCTCAGAAAAAATGTGTATGTTGTACTAGTACAAAAACAACCTATACAAATAATTTTTTTTTTTTTTTTTTCATTATGCTATAGCCCTCAATTATTAGATGTGCAAACAACATCAACACTTCAAGGCTTATTGACTTCAATATTTTATTAAAAATTATAAAACAATAATGAACATTTTTCCCTTTACATCTTTACAAAATTTTATAAATAAAGACATAAATTAGTTTGTATGGTGTTTTGTTCTCAATTATGAAACTCAAATTTCCATAATAAAAGTTATATCTTATGAAACCATATTCAATTTCTATATATTATATTTTTGTACCGTAAATTTCCATAAATAAAAGTTATATCTTATGAAACCATATTCAATTTCGATATATTATATTTTTATATTGTCTTAAAAATTCTTTGAGTAGGTACCTCAAATTATCCTTCAAATTCAGAGATTTCCTAATTATTAAGTTTTATGTGGAAACTAAAGTGTCCTCAAAGGTGGTTGTGGTTGTGCATCAATCCATAATTTCATTCTACAAAGTCTATAGGTTTAAATATATTTAATAAAGCTTAGTTTTTGTTAATATCTTGGAAGCTAATAGTATTGTGGATAGTATTCCATTATGCCCCCTTCTTCAAATGTTGTTGTTTTAGTATACATGCATGAATTGAAGTTACTTGGCAAAAATATATTTATTTTCAACTTGGGTTAAAGGTTTACACAAATAAATTGACAGAGATAAATATATTGATCCTAATCATTAACTTAATAAAAAAAATGATATAGTGGAATACTTTACACTATGAGATCTAAGATAATATAATGAAATACATTATACTCTATAAAGACCCAACATTATATTTGAATATCTCTCTAAAAACATGAAGCAAAATAATTTTCTTCTTAATGCCTCCCATCTTCATCGAAAATAACATATCACCAATTTTTAGATCCATCACCCAAAATAATATGAGGAATACTTTACATAGTATGAATCCCAATATATGTGAATGTCTCTTTAGAAATATGGAGTAAAACAATTTCATTCTCATTTCCTCCCTTCCTCATGGGAAATGATAGATTACTTTTTTTTTAATCCATTTTTTCCAACATATATAAAAAACTATATGTATGTTACAAATTTGGAGGGAAACCCATGTTTCCTTCCTAGATAAGTGGGATCATAACATAGGCAGAATTGGGCATGCCAGTACCAGACTAAACTTCTAATATGTATCACTAAGTTGCTGAAATTCAAGAAAAAACAACGCATTAGGTGATCTGTATATTGCTATCAAAAGTCACAACATGAACCCAAAAGACTGTCGTTGACATGGATTTGATATGTGTGTTCCTAACATTTATACCTGAGTTGACTACCCATCCCCTGCACCCAATTCATCATTTGATTGCTACAGTCATCAAGTGGAAGACGATCCAAATAATTAGAAGCTTTTAACTGTCATGTCTTCTTTCTTATGCAAGCTGTCCATGAATTTATACTAGTGTCGTTTATCCACTCAGGTCCCACGATATCTTATGAAGTAGACGCCAATCAAAACGCACTATTGTAGAACAGTGAATTCAAGTGCACTATGTGAAGGAATTGCATAATCATTAATATTGGTTACGTATAGTGCTTCTTGTTGTTTATGTTTTAGCTCAGTTTTAGTTAAATTGGTTGTTTAACTTGATTTGTTATCGTAGTGTCACCTATGGTAATGCTTATGCCTTACCTATAAGTGATTTACTATATATTATTATTATTGATTGTTTAGAACATAACCATAAAATCAATGTGTATAGTAAACTTGTAAATTATAGCCCACTTCAAATTCTAAGATATAAACACTTATCAATAATAATGATTTTTAGAAAGTATTTTGTTTTTTATAATATATATGAGTTTGATGTATTTATAATGCATAACACATGGTCAAAGTTTTAAAAAATAATAAATTGCTTAAGTGATAAAAATCTTAAAAAGTACAACCAAACAAGCCCATATAATTTGTGTCATATTGTGTTATGCAAATTGATGAGAACCCCATTGGAAGCTCTACCCACTTTATCATTGCCCTTACGCCATAACCAAATCTATGGTTGAGAATTATTTGAATTATGTATTCTCCATTCTCTCGGATTACACCTTGTTAATAATGTGGAGATGTTTTAACCACATTTTCTACCTCACTTCGCAACCTCAAAGGTGGATGAGAACTTGTTCTTCAGAGAACTTAATCCTAATGATTCGAAATGGGTCCAATCTTTTGAATGGTTGTAATGCTACTACTAGAAATGTAATTTGGCAATGATTAAAGGTTATGCAATAGATAAAAGAAAATACAAGGCAAACAAAAATGTACGTAAGACAGAAAAAGAATACGAAAATAAAAATGAAATAGGAGAAAAAGATGGGCAATGAAAAACTAAAGGTGAGGCCTATCGGCCTCTCCATTACCCAAGCTCTTCCTATTTGTTAATTGATTTTCATTGAAAAAGGGGATTTTGGTTGAGAAGGGAATAGGATGCACACGAGAGCCATAAGGAGCCTTCTAACTAGAGATTGCCACTAATAAATAAGCAACAATTCAAAGTTGATTTTCCAATTTGGGTTCCGAGGATAAATTGTGTCAAGTATATGTTTGATTAATTTATATGGTTTATTTTATTAATTATTTCCATTGTTATAGTGGAAGTTGATATGTGTTTTAATGCTTCTCTAGTTCATGGGATGGTTTAAACATTCATGTTCTTCTATTATTGAGGTTGTATTTCATGCTTTTCAATTTGTCATGCTAAATACAAAAGCCAATAGATATGAAACTACCATTGTCCATTCCAGTATAAGTAATGGGATCAATGGTTCTTATTTAAGAGTTGTTGGAACTCTTTAAGTAGTTTCTAAATTGATTTTTTTAAGCATATATGATTGTTGGGTCTTTCTCTCACTAGCTAGAGGAATTTAAATATGCATAGGGTGTTTTGACCACTGTTGGGAAAATATGAATGTGCCTGGGGTATTTTTTAGCACTGCTAGAAGAAAATAAATGTTCATGGGGCATTTTTGCGAGTAGATGGAGGAATTTAAATAAGATTGGTGATTTTTTACCATTATTGAATGAATATAAATGTGCCTAGGGAATTTTTTTAGCATTGTTAGAATAATTCAAGTGTGTATTCCTAACATTTTTTTAGCATTGTTGGAAGAATACAAATGCGCCTGAGGCATATTTTACCAGTGATAAGAGAATACTAATGTGCCTAGGGCGTTTTTTACCACTACTGGATGAATGTAAATGTGCATGGGAAATATTTTACCATTGTTGGATGAATTATCAAGTATCTGGGAATTTTATTAAATTGTTGGGTGATTTTTCAAGTGCTAGAAGGAATTTTAGAGATTCCTCGATGGATTTACCCCACGGCGGGTGAATGTAAAGGTTTTGAAGGAAATAATATACAAGTAGGTTTAATTAATTGTTGTTGGAGAATATTTCTCCATTGTTTGACAAATTGCTCTCATGTTAGATGATATTTAAACCACTCTCGAGTGTTTTATATTTTTTGGGATAAACTTAAACAATGCAAGATGCATTTTAGAGTTGACTGTTCACTCTACTTGTTGGCTTCAATCTATTTGAAAAGAGACAAATTAAAATGGTTATGGACCAGTCTATGAGTGATGGGTGTTTTTTTATAAATGCTTGGGTGTTTTAAAACAATTAGGGAAAATTTTATTTGTTGTTGGAGTGAGTAATACATGCTGGGAATTTCAATAGTATGCAAGCAATAGTTAGTGAAATGTGCTTCACACAAAGTTTATGCACTAGCATTTTCATGTAATGTTGTTATGTGGAAGGCAAGTTCACGAAGTCATCTACTTAGTGAATAAGACAAAGTGGCAATGTTGATTGAATATTTTCTTTCTTTAAAAGATCAACGCAGTTGTATTTTGACATTGGATTTGTGTTGTATTAGTTTAATATTGAGATATCTTCCACACCATAAGTAAACCAACCGAGCAACTAGGTGATGAATCAATCATCATCTCATCCTTGAAAGTTCAAGAAAAAGGAGTATAAATGATTTTCTCAAGAGTATCCATGTTGGTGAATTGAGGCTTATATAAGTACCTCGATTACAGATCATAACATATTAGAGTTGTTGTAGCATTGACCATGACATAGCCGCTAGTATTTGGAGAAACAAGAAGACTTCACCATTGGAAAAATTGAAGAGAGAGAATCTAGAAGAGCTCAAATATTTCAATAGTAATATCCAAGAGGAAAGCAATTATTCGAGGAAGGAAGCAAAGGATTTGGAAAAAGAACTCTCCACACATCATCAATATTTCATTACTGTGAGGATAGAAATGGACAAGAATAGATTGTATCTCTTGCAATTGGGAGAGAAACTCACACAACTCAATAGTTGGCATGAGGATAGACTCAATTAGATACTAACTCAACTACATGAGGATATTCAAGACCAATGGGAAACTAGGACACCATCAAATCTAATTTCCAAATCCAAATTATTTAGCGAGAAAAATTTGATAAGTTTTCCTTCCATTGACATTTCTAAAGAGAATTTTGGTGAATTTGAGAAACATACCAAAGGAACTAATTCTAAGATACTAAGGAAAATTCGCTATGATGGACAAGGGGTAGGAAAAAGAAATCAAGGAACCTTGATAGATGTTATAGATGAAATGAGGTTCATGCATGAATGTTTATGTTATGATGGAAGGAAGAAAAACACCATGGACACCAAGACCATTTTTTTGAAGGAAAAGGACAAGTTAGAATTGGCTTGGGGTGATTCCATGAAGATGGGTAACACTTTTTGGCCAAATTTGGCGATGAAAACCTGATTTTTTACTCATGTGCTATATAGAAGCCCTCAAAACGCATATATTCCATGTGAATTTTGACTTGCAGTTAAAAAACAAATTGTAGAATATTATGTTGGCTTTA